>JAVIAB010000117.1:59593631-59687136 GCA_032433765.1 Megaustenia siamemsis
AACGAGTTCGTGGAGGTTTGTAATTCTATCTCTCGTGGAGACATCACGCCGGGTCCCATGAGGTTTGTAATTCTATCTCTCGTGGAGACATCACGCCGGGTCCCATGAGGTTTGTAATTCTATCTCTCGTGGAGACATCACGCCGGGTCCCATGAGGTTTGTAATTCTATCTCTCGTGGAGACATCACGCCGGGTCCCATGAGGTTTGTAATTCTATCTCTCGTGGAGACATCACGCCAGGTGCCATGAGGTTTGAAAGTTGAACGAGTTCGTGGAGGTTTGTAATTCTACCTATCTATCGACCTTTCGAGCCGTAGTCGGCCCATAGGGCATAGACCCAGGTACTCTTTCTCTTATCTAAATTTGTATTCTAGCAGTTTTCAATCCTTCTAAAGATCTTCTATCAAATCTCGCCGTTTGTCTCTGTTCTGTGCAAGCAACTCTATCTCATTGAGGGAGCCGATTCCTGCTGCTCTTGCCTCTCTCATCAATGTTCTTCTCAGTGTCTCTCTGGGTCGGCCTCTTTTCTTCTTACCTGTTCTTTCCCACATGAGGGATTGCTTTGCTATTCAATTATTATCTCTCCTCATCACATATCCAACATATGACCATCGTCTTTTCTTGATTACTGAAGATATTAGTGGTTGATTGGCAATTTCTCTAATTTCCTCGTTTGTTTTGAATTCGTTCCACGCTATACCAAGTATTTTCCTTAGACATTTATTTTCGAATGCGTTTCCTTTGTTTCTGTCTCTTGTTGTTTTCTAGCTCTCACATGCATACGTAAGGGTTGATAGTACGTTTGATTTGAATAGTCTAATTTTTGTTTGTAATTACAGCTGTAGACTTGTTACCGAAAAATAGAGGTGACAAGTAAGGTAATTACAGCTGTAGACTTGTTACCGAAAAATAGAGGTGACAGGTAAGGTAATTACAGCTGTAGAATTGTTACCGAAAAATAGAGGTGACAGGTAAGGTAATTACAGCTCCCATAAAATATCAGATCTGTTGTAGTGATTGACTTCAGAAAAAGTTCCTTCTTTATTGTTACTTTATGTGGGGACGCGGGAAAATAATGAAAGGGACATTATGATCTTTTATATGGGACGGGATCATACAACTATAGACCTGATCTGTAAACAAAAAAACGTTACCTGTGTAGTCTCGCCCCATCTGTACTGGCCGTTTTGTACACGAGCGTTAAGTCCAATCAAAGCTTGATCTGACCTTCCCTTCAGTAGACCTATTTAATGGTAAAATATAAATAAAAAATTAATTCAATTATTTGTTTCGTTGTTTTTTACTTTCTTGCTAGTATTTTCAACAAATTAAGGAGCTATAATATAACACAATAGAGCCTTGTCAGGAACGGGACACCAGGGACTAGCCAAAAACCGTGTCCGTTTTCTGATAATTGATTTAATTTTTGGTACACAGTTTGGTTAATATTTTATTTTATTTTCTTTATGCGACCTTAACTGGCAGCAGCAATTGCAGACAAGAAATGACAAAGTAAACAGAGGAACTATCGATGGAGACATGTGAGAGTAGTACATGACTTTAGAACAGCTAAAAATAGAATGTGAACAAATTGAGTTAGTGAGCTATTTTTAGGTCATCATCATCGCATTCCGAACATGTCCATAGGTGCTCAGATCCGCTCCTCAGCAAGTCCCGCTACGCCTAGCGACTAACAACTCCAGTTCTGTGTTGGTTGATAAGTCCTGTTGTGCGCTCACTATACCTTTCGTCTCTGGCTGTGTCCATCGTGACTTCATCTCTTTCACTCTAAGGAGAGACTTGGACTCACTGTTGACGAAGTTGTTTGCCCTTCCCGCATCGCGAAATGCATTAATGACGCCAGCCATCTCTATTGGTTGACCATCTTCGAGAACAGCACGACTAACCATATTCCCGCATGTCCAGGGATATAGAAACAGGTGACTACGTTTCGTTGATTTCTGTAATGACTTGACCCTCTGCCTGTGTACATAGCCCGCCTCCACTTTTCTTATCATGCTCATCGAATCTCTTAGTATGCAGGCGTCTGTGTAGTCTTGTGAGTATAAACAGATGAATGCCCTGGTCACTGCTATCACCTCCATCGTCATGCTACTCGTGGTCATAACGTACACACCGCTGCCAACTTGGACTAGTCTGTCTGCAGAACGTGGTCTAAATGCCCGTGCATTCCTTTGGTACAAAATGTGAACAAATGTTAGGTCTTATCAAAGACAATGAAATAATAACAATATTAGTAAAAACTACAGAATCAGTGAGGAAGATAAAAGAATGTTTTCAAGAATTGTTAAACAGATAAACCAACAAGACACCTCACACATGAAAGAAGAGAGACAGCAGATTTCTGAAGAGAAAATAAAAATGTGACAAAATATCTGGACGATGTTGGTGTCTTTGCGTTTATCTACGGTTACTTTCCCTCGTCCTCCAGTCCTCAAGTTGAACAAAGTGGGCGTGGTCATCTTGTGTTATATCAAGCGGCAGGTTTCAGCCCAACACATTCTACTTCACTTCTCTTCATTGAATCTGTTTCGCTAAAGTTGAGCATTCTCCATATCCGCTCCACTGTATGTCACTGCTCTCGGCAAAGCGTATTGTCTAATTCTGTTGACAAGGTCGACTACAGTGCAACCCTAATTGGTGGCACGGGCGACGATTTCAAATGACATCTGTCAAAAAAAAATATAGTGCACAGTCACTTTCTCGCTTCAGTTTCCTCGAAAACACACATTTAAAACACACATTTAAATCACACATTTAAAACACATTTAAAACACACATTTAAGCACACATTTAAAACACATTTAAAACACACATTTAAGCACACATTTAAAACACATTTAAAACACACATTTAAAACACACATTTAAAACACACATTTAAAACACACATTTAAAACACACATTTAAAACAAACTTCAGTTCCTAACCAATCAAGGAGTCGCTCCGTAATCACTGTCGCCGCGCAGTAAGACTGTCGATCTTCTGCAAGAGAGCTCATCGATGTTTCTACTTTTGCTGTGGATGATAAGGATAGTCTCCTTAACCATTCTGCAGCGAACGCTACAAGACGAAAACCATGCTTTGTTGATGAATGTATCGCCATTATTCCAAATGATTATCCAATCCAAATCTTCTTTCAGCTGTCTAGCTCTAGTCTCTCCATGTACGTAAATCATGATCTCATTTACAAAGGCAAGAATTCGGCTCGTTGTTCAATTACGCAGCCCCTAGTTGCATACACATTAAGATAGCGAAGATCTTTGAGGTAGCCCGGAGCTATACAACACGGCTCAGATGGTCAGACACCGACACCAGCGACACTTTCCTTCTCATCTGCGCCGATGCTACAAAACACATGAGCCGTAACTCAAAGCTTGTCTCACCGTGGTACCAGTGGTCCATAGATCACCCGTTTGTTAGCAGCTTCGAGATTGTGGGCTTCCAGTGTCCATGATGGAGACATTGGTCGCAGTGTCTCTGTCAACCCTATGGGACCTTAGTGTGCCTGGGAACAGTCCAACGATCTAGATATGAGCTGCTATTTGGAGGTGACATTTATCAATAACCTTGACACTAACATCCAAATAGTAAACATGATATAGGGGCTCGTAGTGGACTTACTCGTATCTGTATCTGTTTTAATAATAACCAAGTAGTTATGGACATATTCTTGTGGGTTGTCTCCCTTACTGATGCTCTCAATCGTGTCAGGTAGAACCTTCTCAAAGACACGTCACACTATAGGAATGTAGCGAGGTGGAGAGAACGAAGTAATCCCGTCACGCCACGTGGTGTTAGTGATCATATTTGATTAACCATCGCTATTTCTTTAATAATGTGCTCAGCAATACGCCAGTGCCGTCTTTCTTTCCCAGAGAAGAAAGGTACCAATTTACGACTGAATGGACCAATTATGTAGATAAGAAAGTAACAAGAGTGGGAGGGAGGGGAGAAGGTGGGAAGTATGTAAGTGGATGGAAAGAAACGGAGATTAAGGTATGAAAAGAGGTAGCAAGTGAGTATAGAAGGGAGTATAGAAGGGAGTATAGAAGGGAGTATAGAAGGGAGTATAGATGGGTATATTGTAGGGAGTAGAGTGGTGACAAGAGGGGCAGGATGGTCGGAAGTAAAAGGGTGACAGATAGACAGTGAGGTGGAAGAGGAAGAAAATAACAAGTAAGGAGGAAGAGAGAATGATGGTAGTTGGAATAAATAGGTAGGAGATTTCACCCTACTTCACCCTAGTTCACCCTAGTTCACCCTACTTCACCCAGGCCTTTCACCATAATCTCCGATATTGTTCAACGCCTACACTGTGAGGTTCACGAGTGGGCAAATCTTAGGACGGGACAGGATGTTGTTTTACGCTCATTATGTTTTGGGAGATCACCAGAGCGGAGACAGTGTTGTTGGAGAACTTCAGACAGATCAGACAGAGTTTGATCGTCTAAGTCTGTGGTGTGGGGAGGCAGGCATACTTGTCGATCCAACGAAGGCAACCGTGACATGGTTTCTCTGACTAATGGCACAGTCAACAACTTAACGCGAAATGTGAATCTGCTGTGTTCAGAGGTTGTGGGTAGGACTCATCAGATGAGCTACCTCGGAGATGGCTTTGATCGGAAATGTGCTTTTAACAAGCGCGTGGACCTGGTGGTGTTGAATGGGTGTATCCACATGACGGTCATGGCAGGAGGACAAATTAATCAGCGCCATCTTGTTCTCTTACAACAAGAGCTGGTCCTGTCTGTGGTTGTGTATGGGCTGGCGATACTGATCCTCATAATACGCAAACGGAACGGCTAGAACGGGTATAAAATGAGGGAACTTCATTGGGCACAGTTACCGGTTGGGGGGGGGGGGGTGGTAGCATCCTAGGGCACAGTTACCGATGTGGGGGGATGGTAGCATCCTACGGCACAGTTACCGATGTGGGGGGATGGTAGCATCCTAGGGCACAGTTACCGAATGTAGGGCGATCATATCATCCTTGGGCACAGTTACCGAATGTAGGGCGATCATACCATCCTTGGGCACATTTACAGAGTCAGGGCGATACTAAAAATCCTTGGGCACAGTTACAGAGTCAGGGCGAAACTAAAAATACTAGGGCACAATTACCGAATGTAGGCCGATGGTAGCATCCTTGGGCACAGTTACAGAGTGTAAGACGATGCTATAAATCCGTCGGCACAGTTACTGAGTGTAGGGCGAGGGCACTATCCTTGGGCACATTTACCGAGTGTAAGACGATGCTATAAATCCTAGGGAACAGTTACCAAATGTAGGGCGATGCGTTATCAAATCGAATTCTCACTAACGCAGACGGAACCACATAATGCAGAGCAAGTGCTTACTTTCCAATCAGGTCAGACCCACATCATCCTTTATCCTGCGATTTTATGAGCACAAATGGCAGCAGTTTAAAAATAAGATAAATCTACGATGGGCTAGACTGTGGATATTGTTCAGCAGGTGTGTTCACTCGAGGACATAGAACCAGGAGAAGAATGGGTGCGGGTGACGTCAGAGTGCAGAACGTCTTTTCTCTTCGTCATCACACTGGACAGAGGATGTAGACAACAAAAACTTTGATCTTTGAGGAAGAAGAGCCGGTCTTGGTTCTCTAAAAGTCTTCTGATAGTGACCTAGTTATTTACACAGATGGATCTGTTTGATGACACATACTGAGCTCAAGGGCTTTCAAGGCTCTTGTTGGAGGTAGAACTGTGAAGGAAGGCAGTGTGGCTTTCGCACTGACTACAAGTAGTTTGACTTTTGAAATTATAGCTTTCACTAAAGCATTGGTGTAAAGATAGTTTTTAGTTACTAAAGCATTGGTGTAAAGATAGTTTTTAGTTACTAAAGCATTGGTGTAAAGATAGTTTTTAGTTACTGAAGCATTTGTGTAAAGATAGTTTTTAGTTACTAAAGCATTGGTGTAAAGATAGTTTTTAGTTACTGAAGCATTTGTGTAAAGATAGTTTTTAGTTACTAAAGCATTGGTGTAAAGATAGTTTGTAGTTATTAAAGCTTTGGCGTAAAGAAAACCAAAGAAGACTGATCAAACGAGCACAACACCGTTGTCGTTAGTCCAGACAAGTTGACATACTTGGGAAAGGACCTGAGCACTTATCGAGTTGTCCGAGCGGCAATAACGATGACCTGTTGACTGAACTAAAGCAAATAGTGGAAGGGAGGGGAGAAGTGAAAAGCGTGTGGAGATATAGGGGAATTTGTAGTGAAAAGGGAAAACAATTAATGAAAGTATGGAAAAATAGGAATTCTTAGTAGGAAGTCGAGAAAAGATGTGGAAAAAAATGCAAGATATAACATAGACTGACAGATGTATATATGTGTATATATATATATATATATATATATATATATATATATATATATATGAAAATATTATTTTTTTTCTTTTCTTTTGCTGTATGTTCTCTTTCTCTATGAATCTGTTTCTTGTTTGTGGTGAACTTTTAGAGTGTGTCTCCAGAGATTGCTGTCTGCAGCTTTGTATTCCCATGCTGCAGGGTTTATGTTCAGAGTCTTTATGTCGCGTTTACACACATCTACAAGTCCAAGTTTTGGGCACCCCCTAGTTCTTTTACCATCTGCCAGTTGTCCGTAGAGTATATCTTTCGGTATGCGGCCATCTTTCATACGGTGTACATGGCCAAGCCAGCGTAACCTACGTTGTTAGAGCAGCGTGTAGATATTCAGGAGGCATGTGCAAGTCATGACCTCCACGTTTGTCACTTTATCCTGCCAGGTGATACCAATAACACGGCGTAGACATCGCATATAATATATATATATATATATATATATATATATATATATATATATATATATATATATATATATATACATATTGAGTTATTTCCGGATCATCATCATTGCACTCCCAACATGTCCATAGATGTTTAGATCCCCTCCTCAGCAAGTCGCTCAGTGTCCAGCGACTGACGACTCCAGTTCTGTGTTGGTTGATAAGTCTTCTTACACGCCCTCTTAGTTTCTCTTTTCTGGCTGTGCCCATCTTAACTCCCATCTCTTTCATCCGAAGGAGTGACGTGGACTCATGGTTGTCGAAGTCTTGTGTCCTTTCCACTTCCCGTGGGGCATTGATGATGTCCGCCCGATCCATTGGTTGACCGTCCTCAACAATAGCGCAGCTAGCCAACCTGCCCGCTCTTTCATTTCCCCGTACTCCCGCATGTCCTGGGACGCAGACAAAGGTGACCTTACGTATTTTTGACTTCTGCAATAACTCTACCCCGTGCATGCGTACAGAGCTGCCTCCACTTTTCTTATCATGCTCAACGAATCACTCAGTATACATGCGTGGGTGTAGTCTTATGACTCTATCCAGATGAATGCCTTGGCCACCGTCATCACCTCCATCATGCTACTCGTGGTCATGACGTATACACCACTGTCTTCCTTGACTATTCTGCCTGCCGAGCGTGCTGTAAATGTCCATGCACTTCTTTGGTGTCGTCTTACAGATCCGTCTGTATAGATGGCTACATCTTTCTCATCGGTGTTATCCCAGATAAGACCTTTGACCTCAGCATTAACCACGACCGGGTTCTGCTCCCTAATTTTCCTGTCGAGTGTGACAATACACGAGAAAGTCCCCTTGAATGACGTAGACACCGGTATCCATTCCTCACCAACGCTGATGTTGGTAAGCCCACAGACCTGTTTGATGACATCTTCTGCTCGGCCACCCATGATTTGCCTCTTTTTAGCCTGGCACCCTTCCCTGTGTTGAGCCCATGATGCAATGGATGCTCTTTATCTGCACTTATCTTCAGGTATGCTCGTGCCCTCTAGATCTTTATACTGTCATCCACGGTTGGAAAGTCAACGAGATACCTCATTGCTACACAGAAAGTACACCCCAAGATAATGCGCATGGCTTCATTCCGTATTTTCTTCTCCAGTCTATCAATTTGCGTCGTACTTACAGTAAGAATGGCCAGGGCATACTCTATTGGTGCGAGGACTAATCCCTAGAACAGAAGAGTAAGTAGCCTTTGCTCTATGTTGGCAGCTGCCATGACCTTCAAGGCGGCTAATCCTTTGCGGGATTTTGTTATCACATGGTCGACGTGGTGCGGAAAACACAGGCTGCGATCAAACTTAACTCCGAGGTATGTCATCAACTTGTCCTTGGTCACCTCATCAGCTCCCATTCGTACCACCGGTGTTTCCGCGTTTACGATATGATTGTTAAGTGAGAACCAAGAAACTGGTGCTTTATTAGGCTTAACCAATGCAACAGATGCTCCACACCAAGAAGAAATGCGATCGAGTTCGTTTTTCATTGTGGAGGCGATTTCACTACTGTCTGTTCCCTGTCGATATACCAGAAAATCATCAGCAAAAGTCATAGTTCTTCCCCTACCATCCAGCTGTTGTTCCGTGATCGTTATTGTGTACACATTAAATAGAACTGGTGACAATGGTAATAACACCAGGGCTAAAACTAAGAATAGCAAAATGTTACATCTTCTCAATATTCCTATATGGTGCAGAGACATGGACATTAGACAAGAAAGCAGAACAGAGAATTGAAGCCTTTGAAATTGGATATATAGAAGAATAGGTAGATTTGGATGGAAGGAAAAGAAAACAAACGATGAAGTCTTAAAACAACTAAAGATGAAAAATGAACTACTAAGCACAATTCAAACAAGACAAATGCGATTTTGGGGCAATGTTAAAAGATACAACAGCCTACTAAAAGTAATCCTGGAGGGAGAAAATACAAGGTAAAAGAGGCAGAGGCAGTCAAGACTAACATGAACGAGTAACATCAAAAGATGGATAAATCAGCCTATGACAACCAGCACCATCAAAGCAAGAGACAGAGCAGAATGTCGCTCCACGGTAGCCAACCTTCTTTGCAGAGATTGCACTCGATGATGATAATGATGATGATAATGATGATGATAATGATAATGATGACAATGGTGCGCTTTATGGCAGCCCTGGACAAATGGATGTTGGTTCGGATGACCAACTTCCACATCTGAGTATCACCTTCCTCTAAACTGTGCAGCAGCGATCCATCAGATAAGGAAGGGGTGCACCGGCAGTTTGAGGAGCATGTGAATGAGGTTTTCAAATGATACCCTGTTGTATGCATCCTCCAGATCTATAGCAGCAGCACATATCTTCTCTCGTCTATGGAAGTCTTCGAAGACGTCATAGGCGAAGACTGCCGCATTGAGCCATGTCTCTTTGTTATATCTATAACCTCCGAGTGTGGATGGGAATGTGCGTTTCTGTTCAATGTGACAGGTGAGGACGCGGGCAACTATTTTCTCCAGCAGCTTGCCCGCAGTGTTCTGCATTGTGATGATTCTGTAGGCACTGATCTGAGAATGGTTCTTGTTTGGCTTCGGTAGCGGTAGTAAGTAGCTGTGTAGCCACTCCTCTTTAATATTGCCACTCCGAATGCTGGCATTAAACTCTTTGGCCAGTTTTGTCAAGTCGTCGTCAGCTAAATCGCCTATGTCATCGTACCGAACACCATCTGAACCATAAGCAGTGTTGTGTGACATTTTAAGTGTCGTGCGAATGGTATCGGTTGTGATTGTGAATCTATACTACAGATCACTTCATCCTTACACAATTCTGACAGTGACTCCCGTATCCTCATTCTTACATTTTTTGGTCAGTCTGCTCAATGTAGCGGGCAAGCAGGGCATTCCCTTTGCTCTCAACAGATTTGTGCCATATCTAGCCAGTGCTATGAAAGTCTAGTATGCCTCTGTGTTGTGTTGTGCCATATCTAGCCAGTGCTATGAAAGTCTAGTATGCCTCTGTGTTGTGTTGTGCTATATCTAGCCAGTGCTATGAAAGTCTAGTATGCCTCTGTGTTGTGTTGTGCCATATCTAGCCAGTGCTATGAAAGTCTAGTATGCCTCTGTGTTGTGTTGTGCCATATCTAGCCAGTGCTATGAAAGTCTAGTATGCCTCTGTGTTGTGTTGTGCCATATCTAGCCAGTGCTATGAAAGTCTGGTATGCCTCTGTCTTGTGTTGTGCCATATCTAGCCAGGGCAATGAAAGTCTAGTATGCCTCTGTGTTGTGTTGTGCCATATCTAGCCAGTGCTATGAAAGTCTAGTATGCCTCTGTGTTGTGTTGTGCCATATCTAGCCAGTGCTATGAAAGTCTAGTATGCCTCTGTGTTGTGTTGTGCCATATCCGGCCTGTGTTCTGGAAGACTGGTATGCCTCTGTGTTGTGTTGTGCCATTCATGCTCTGATGAAGGTGCCAGAATGTGGCGAGCGATTTTTCTGACCATACTTTTTTTTACAGAAATCATCCCACTTGGCATCCTTAGCCTGCCAAGCACATAGTTTAAAGTGCATCATTTTTTAGTCGATCTCTTCTTTCAGACGCTTCAAGAGTTCAGGTTGTGTTCTTCCATTCTTTCTGACTTTCTGCAATATCTTGGCCGTTTGTCTCTTGCTCCGCCAAGCTTCCTCGACTTCTACGTTCCTCCAGGGTGGCTGCGTCCATCTCTCCTACCTCCTGCGAGGAGCGCCCTGTTGCCTATGTCTGATTTTACTAATGACGTCCTGGTTTGTGTTCTCATAGTGGAATGTGTGGAGTTTGCTTTTCTGGCTTCTATTTCTGCCTTTCTCAATTAGGAGGACACATGGATAGTGATCACTTCCGTGGAACCCCAGTGCACTCCACCTGCAACCCGGTGCGAAGGTAGAAGACACCAGTGCCAGGTCTATGACACTATCAGAGTCCCCTGTTCGAGTGGTCATTCTTGTTGCCCTTCCATCATTCAAGCACACTAAATCGGCCGACACTAGTGCGTTCTCTAGGTCGTCTCCCTGCTTGTTGGTTATGACGTTACCCCACTGGTTTCCTCTAGCATTAAAGTCTCAGCAGAAAACGACGTTCTCCTCCTCGAATGCGATCATATTCTGCCATTGTTGTGTGTTCACCTTCCCATTACAGGCATACACATTAACAATCACAAAATGAACTGGGCTCTGCACCCTAACCGCACGTACCTGCGATTCTGCATTGTCCCACGCAGACACATCAACCTCAGGTCCCACCATGTTGTTGCGCACAAGGATGGCCTGTACAAGGTGTCTTCTATTGTAGAAACAATTAAATTCAGGGTCACTAACTGTATGCATGCTCTCTCTCTCTCTCTCTCTATATATATATATATATATACAGAAAGAGAGAGAGAGAGAGAGAGAGAGAGAGAGAGAGAGAGAGAAAGGGTCTCACAGAAAGGGTCTGGGGCAATACGAAAGTAACACTGAAGACTAAACTCATAATATATCAAATGTGTGTGATTAGCACACTATTATATTGATCAGAAACCTGGACGACAACATACTCAAACCAGGAAAAAAGACTAAATGTCTTCCACATGCGATGTCTCCGCAGAATAATGCACATCAAATGGCAGGATAAAATAACCAACTTAACTGTCCTGCAACGTGCTAAGACCCTAACAATCATGTTGATGCTCATATTTCGAAGACTAAGAAGTCTGGGGCACGTCCAGCGAATGGAAGAAAAACGCATTCCCAAGCAAATACGATACGAAACGCATTCCCAAGCAAATACGATACGGTGAACTAATACACGGAAAAAGACAAATCGCCAGAACTACGATATAGAGATATATGTAAATCATCTCTGAATGACTTCTCCATCTGTGAAAATGACTGGGAACATCTGGCAAGTGATCGCACATCATGGAGAGCATGTATAAGGAATGGTATAACATATTTTGAGTCTGTGCTAAGGCAAAACTTAGAAGAGAACAGACTCATGAACGGACGGACTGACGGACGGACGGACGGACGGACGGACGGACGGACGGACGGACGGACGGATGGATGGATGGATGGATGGATGGATGGATGGATGGATGGATGGATGGATACAGTGGTTATCAAGTATATTAACAAATGTAAGTTTCAAATGAAAGAAAATACCTTTAACGAAATTATCAGTTTCCTTGTCGTATATGTAGACCAGGTGCCCTGGTATTGTTCTACCACTTCCGTCGCGATAGTTACCACATTGAAGATTAGCATCGTTATATCCCTTCCACCTGTCACTTAACCACATGCATGTGCCTGTATGGTCATGGTACTCCCAGCCATCACCAGCAAATGGACAGAGCAAGGAAGCTGTGACTGTGGACCAGGAGAGAGGGGAAGCGACAAATCTATTATTAGTTACATCAGTTTACAGTTTCAAGATCAGGACCACAAAGTAATTAATTATTGAAATAAGCCTGACAATAACATAATACTGAATATTGCTACATTACTGACATAAGCCTGACAATAACATAATACTGAATAATGCTACATTACTGACACAAGCCTGACAATAACTTAGTACTGAATAATGCTACATTACTGATATAAGCCTGACAATAACTTAGTACTGAATAATGCAACATTACTGTCATAAGGCCGACAACAACTTAGTACTGAATAATGCTACATTACTGATATAAGCCTGACAATAACTTAGTACTGAATAATGCAACATTACTGTCATAAGGCCGACAACAACTTAGTACTGAATAATGCTACATTACTGACATAAGTCTGACAATAACTTAGTACTGAATAATTCTACATTACTGATATAAGCCTGCCAATAACTTAGTACTGAATAATGCTACATTACTGTCATAAGGCCGACAACAACTTAGTACTGAATAATGCTACATTACTGACATAAGTCTGACAATAACATAGTACTGAATATTGTTACATTACTGGCATAAGCCTGACAATGACATAGTTCTGAACATTGCTACATTACTGACGAAAGTCATGTTAGCCTAGCTGAGAAAACCATCCCACTATAGCTTGTTTCATAACTAGTGCCCAACTTTTAAAATCGATAGCTTTTTAACCGCTTGTTGTAAGATATTCAAAATTTGCATGTAAAGTTATAATGATTAGAACCCAACAGGGAATTAATTTCATTTTAAAAAAAACATTTGGTTATTATTGTTGCTTATTTGATTTATATAAATTTATAACGACCCATTGATGTAGTCAAAACTTAATGTTTACAGTATTTTAAACTAAAAATAGCGAGTACAAATCCATACACGGTAGAATTGACGTATTTGCACGCTTTCCCCGTGGTTTTTTTGACACAATTAGACACTTGAGAAATTGTGTGTTCCATTTCCGTTCATTCATAGGTGTAGACGTGGAACAATAACATTTATCATGAGTCTTAAAATGAAATTCTGCAGTTTACAAAACATCGCAATAAAAATGTATGACTATTTTTGCAAAGAGGCTAAACGAGGAAGATTATTTCATTCTTTAGAAAACCCTGAGAATAGGACAAGACACATTTTGGATTTATCTAAACGGTCATATAATCGCTGGATTCAAGCACGTGACCGTCAATGTTCCAAATATACAAAATCACAAGGAAGAGCAAAAATGTTGGATAATTTCGACAGTGAACTTATTAGAAGTGAAATTCGCAAAATGTTGGGTATGAATGAAACTGTTACAATAAGAAAATTAAAAATTTCGCTGAAAAAGAACAACAGTATTGAAATATCAAAGTCTACATTATGGAGGAATGTGAGAGCTGCAGGCTTTACATTCAGAAAGTATTCCAATGGACGAAACATCATCTGTGAGAAGCCACATATAGTAGTCATGAGAAGCAAGTACTTACGTGAAGTAAAAGAGCTGCGCAAGCAAGGTTATGATATTGTGTACTTGGATGAAACATGGATCAATGCTCACCACACTAACCAAAGGGAATGGCAGTCATCAGATGGAAAGATTAAGAGATTAATACCTAGCAGCAAAGGACAGCGCTTGATAATTGCTCATGCATGTAGTCGACAACATGGACTAATACAGAATGCAGAGCTCATTTTTCTTTCAAAATCCATAGACAATCGGGATTATCACTCTGAGATGAATGGTCACATATTTAGACATTGGATTGAAAATTCTGTTCTCCCATCACTAGATTGACCATCTTGCCTAATAATGGACAATGCAGCGTACCACAACATTATTGCACTTGAAGATAAAGTCCCGACGTCATCCAGTACAAAAGATGCTATTAAGATATGGCTCTCAAAAGAGCACATACAATTTAATAACATGTACTTAAAACCTGAATTACTATCTCTAGTAAAGCAAAAACAAAGGACAAAGATTTTTCAAATAGATAAGATTATCCAAGAGCACGGTCATATAAGTTTGAGGCTGCCACCTTACCATGCTCATTTAAATCCAATAGAACTAATCTGAGCAAAATTAAAAGGACAAGTGGCAGATGAAAATACAACATTCAAAATATGCGATGTAAAGACTCTTGCTAATCTCGCTTTATTAAATATAGACAAAGATTATTGGGCTAAATGTGAAGACCACGTCTTAAAACAGGAAGAGGAATATTGGAAAAATGATGGTTTGTGGAATGTTCAATGTGAAAATTAATCATAGACCAGCAACTACGGTAATTTCTATTATTTAGGTGTTCACAATTTACAATTTTGACAAACATCAAAGAAATTCGCCGCTTTAAGAAAACTGCAGCTGCAAGATATTTGTTAAATATACATTTAAAGGGTCTTTTGCATTCTAATAACATTTGGAAAATTTTAACAGTATTTAACAAACGGTTTCTGAGCAATAGCGTTTTGAATTTGGGCAATTGATTTGAAACGAGCTATAGCTACCGACGTTCAGACAACCCGTGTTCGATTCCAGCTGGAAGCAGTTTGTGAATTCTACTCGGTTGGAGAAAAAGGGAGGAAGGAATGAAGAGAAAAAGGGAGGGAGGAAGGGAGGAATGAAGGGAGGAAGGGAGGGAGAGAGGAAAGAATGGATGGAGGGAGGGAGAGAGAAAGGGAGGGAGGAAGAGAGGGAGGCAGGGAGGAATGAAGGGAGGAAGGGAGAGAGGAAAGAAGGGATGGAGGGAGGGAGAGAGGAAGGGAGGAAGGAAGGAGGAAGGAAGGGAAGAAGGGAGGGAGGAAGGAGAGAGGAAAGAAGGGATAGAGGGAGAGAGGAAGGAAGGAAGGGAAGGAAGGAAGGAAGGAAGGAAGGAAGGAAGGAAGGAAGGAAGGAAGGAAGGAAGGAAGGAAGGAAGGAAGGAAGGAAGGAAGGAAGGAAGGAGGAAGGAAGGAAGGAAGGAAGGAAGGAAGGAAGGAAATAAACCGCCCACGTGACAATATCTGATCAATTCTGTCCCCTGACGAAGGGATTGAGGGAGGGAGAGAGTAAGGAAGGGAGGGAGGAAATGAGGGAGCAAGGAAGGGAGGAAGGAAGAGATGAAGGAAGGGAGGGAGGAAGGGAGAGAGGGTGGAAGTGAGGAAGGGAGGGAGGGAGGGAGGGAGGAAGGAAGGAAGGAAGGAAGGAAGGAAGGAAGGAAGGAAGGAAGGAAGGAAGGAAGGAAGGAAGGAAGGAAGGAAGGAAGGAAGGAAGGAAGGAAGGAAGGAAGGAAGGAAGGAAGGAAGGAAGGAAGGAAGGAAATAAACCGCCCACGTGACAATATCTGATCAATTCTGGCCCCTGACGAAGGGATTGAGGGAGGGAGAGAGGAAAGAAGGGAGGGAGGAAATGAGGGAGCAAGGAAGGGAGGAAGGGAGAGATGAAGGAAAGGAGGGAGGAAGGGGAAGAGGGTGGAAGTGAGGAAGTGAGGGAGGGAGGAAGGGAGGAAGGAGGAGGAGGGAGGAAGGAAGGAAGGAAGGAAGGAAGGAAGGAAGGAAGGAAGGAGGGAGGGAGGGAGGGAGGGAGGGAGGGAGGGAGGGAGGGAGGGAGGGAGGGAGGGAGGGAGGGAGGGAGGGAGGGGGGAGGAAGGAAGGAAGGAAGGAAGGAAGGAAGGAAGGAAGGAAGGAAGGAAGGAAGGAAGAAGGAAGGAAGGAAGGAAGGAAGGAAGGAAGGAAGGAAGGAAGGAAGGAAGGAAGGAAGGAAGGAAGGAAGGAAGGAAGGAAGGAAGGAAGGAAGGAAGGAAGGAAGGAAGGAAGGAAGGAAGGAAGGAAGGAAGGAAGGAAGGAACGAAGGAAATAAACCGCCCACGTGACAATATCTGATCAAATCTGTCCCCTATCTAAGACATGAGATTGACATCATATTGGGGTCCCATCCTGACACACAAGAGAGCTTCAACAATACAGGTCTATGTTTTCATTATTTCCTACATAAAAACACCTGTAACATCACTGTGTCATACATTCTTATGTTTGTTTATCTTCCTGGACATCTCTTGCCATCGTTTTCCTGATGTCACCAAATCTCCGTGTGTTCCATGTAAAGTCTGGACAATAATTAAACTGACGCGTTTTCTTTTCTTTTCTTTAAAAAAAAATCATATTCTCTGAACAATTTTTCCAAGAAATAATGTTCAGTTCAATTTGTCAATGTTCATGGTATCTCATTGTTGTTCTTGCTTGAGCGTTCCCATACCTGGTCCATTGCCCTTCATTAAGTGTATTTAAGTAGCCGAGTGTTTATGAGAAAATGCAGGTTTCCAAATATGGGAATGTGTTCGTCTTTTGTGAAAGTTGTGCCAGACTGGGAGGTCTAACTGGATGTAACAATAAGGAGATTAGAATGTGTTTGTCTTTTGTGAAAGTTTTGCCAGCCAGGGAGGTCTAACTGGATGTAACAATAAGGAGGTGAGAATGTGTTCGTCTTTTGTGAAAGTTGTGCCAGCCAGGGAGGTCTAACTGGATGTAACAATAAAGAGATGAGAATGTGTTTGTCTTTGTGAAGTTGTGTCAACCTGGGAGGTCTAACTGGATGTAACAATAAGGAGATGAGAATGTGTTTGTCTTTGTGAAGTTGTGTCAACCTGGGAGGTCTAACTGGATGTAACAATAAAGAGATGAACATTTTATTTCTGTCATTAAAACATAGCACAAGAGTGATCTACTTGGCGTACAATCTCTCAGCCAACTACTCCTGTTAGATGATGATTGTAGCGCCCGTAAATACAATCACTAATGTTGATGCTAGCATATCACAATCACTAATGTTGATGCTAGCACATCACAATCCTTAGTTCTAGAACAAACCCACGCGCTGCAGAAACTCTTGTCAAAGACAACAATTTCCAGAAAAAAAAGTCTTTTAAAAATGTATAAAGTTATAATGACAGCAACATTCAATGATTGGTTGGCTTGTTTATAAAGATGAACGCTGATTGGCTGTGTATAATACCTGCTAAATGAAGAATAGTTGCCAGGACGACCAATTGAAAGACTCCACCATATGGTTCCCCCATCATCAGATGACACGTGATCAACTATTGACATCAACAAGAGGCTGCCTGACGACGGGTTCGATGACAATTTGATGCCAAATCTGTTCAGATAAAACAATGGTTAAAAATAAAGAGGGGAAATTATATGTTTCTTTCAATATTAGTTCTTATGTTGTTCTATTTATTATCCCGTCCCATACCTTATATGATCGCTATGTCTGTTATGCCCATTTGTCATGACTTTTCTTCTGCCTGCCAGTCATATTTGTCTGTCTGTCCTATTAATCTGTGTGCCCATCCGCAATATATGATTGCTTTCCTATTTATTTTGTCTTTCTGGCTGTTTGTATTTTATCAATTTTTTCCCACGTCTGCCAGTTCTCTAAACCTATTTGGCAATCTATTTTATAAGTCTAACAATCTTTACAGTCTATCGTCTGTCTTTTATGTCTGTCTTTTATGTCTGTCTTTTATGTCTGTTTTCTCTGTACAGTCTATCGTCTGCCTGTCTTGTGTCTGTCTTATCTGTATAGCCTATCGTCTGTCTTATATGCCTTTTGTATCTGTATAGCCTATCGTATGTTGTCTATGCCAGTTGTATCTGTATTTCCTATCGCACGTTGTCTATGCCTCCTGTATCTGTATTGTTAATCACTTGTGGTACCACTCTGTTTTATCAGCAATCCTGTATGTATATCCTATCTTCAACAACGAGATGTTTATTTCATTTTTACAGCGACCATAAGAAAGATAACGACCACTGAAATGAAATGTGTCAGAAGAATGACAGGAAACAGCTTACAGGATAGAGTAAGTAACACTGACCTGACAAAGAAACTCGAAATTGAATCAGCCATCGAATACATAAAGAAACAACAGATAAAATGGTTCGATCACATAACATGACAAAAAGAACTATCAATGACTCAAAGAGCCTTAAATAAACGCTACGAAAACGCCATATTAAGAGGAATACTGAGAAAGAGATGGATAAAGGGACTACTAGAGTCACTAGGAGGGATAACTCCAGAAGAGGCCAACAGAAGAACAAAGAATCGCAGCTTGCATCTCCCCTCGACGCCAACTGCAATGGAGGAAGGATAGAAGAGGAAGAAAAAGAAGACAGTTGCCACGAACATTACAAATTGAATGAAAAGTTCTTTCTTGGCTTTCTGTCTCTATCCGTTTGGTCTGTCCTTCCAACTGTCAATCGTTTGGTTTATATCATGTCTCCGTTTCCCCGTTTATATCATGTCTCTGTCTCCCCGTGTATATCATGTCTCTGTCTCCCCGTTTATATCATGTCTCTGTCTCCCCGTTTATATCCTGTCTCCGTTTCCCCGTTTATATCATGTCTCTGTCTCCCCGTTTATATCATGTCTCTGTCTCTCCGTGTATATCATGTCTCTGTCTCCCCGTGTATATCATGTCTCTACCTTATCTTTCTGCCCCATATATCCTATTTGTCTGTGACACGTCTCTCCTATCTTTCTGCCCATCTTTGATATCTATATGCCTAACCTATCCGGCTGTCCTATACGGCTGTCCTATCCAAGTGTCCTATCTGTCTGTCCTAACCAGGTGTCCTATCCGGCTGTTCTACCTGTCTGTCCTATCTGGCTGTCCTATCCGAGTGTCCTACCCGACTGTCCTATCCGCCAATCTTATTAATCAACCCCACCAGCCTATATCTTGTCTTTTTCTCTTTCCTACCTTTTTATTTGATCAGCTGATCAAGTTACTAACAACACCCCCTCCCACTTTTCTCCCACTTATATGTCAGCATCAGTTATGTGCCGGCAGGTAGTTAGATAGTTGTTTAGTTAAGTTAGCCAGCGAGATAGCTACTTAGTTAGTCCATTAGCTATTTAATTAGGCAAATAGTTAGATGCTTAGATAGTTGTTTAGTTAAGTTAGCCAGCGAGATAGCTACTTAGTTAGTCCATTAGCTATTTAATTAGGCAAATAGTTAGTTGCTTAGATAGTTGTTTAGTTAAGTTAGCCAGCGAGATAGCTACTTAGTTAGTCCATTAGCTATTTAATTAGGCAAATAGTTAGTTGCTTAGATAGTTGTTTAGTTAAGTTAGCCAGCGAGCTAGCTACTTAGTGAGCCAATTAGCTATTTAATTAGGCAAATAGTTAGTTGCTTAGATAGTTGTTTAGTTAAGTTAGCCAGCGAGCTAGCTACTTAGTGAGCCAATTAGCTATTTAATTAGGCAAATAGTTGCTTAGATAGTTGTTTAGTTAAGTTAGCCAGCGAGCTAGCTACTTAGTGAGCCAATTAGCTATTTAATTAGGCAAATAGTTGCTTAGATAGTTGTTTAGTTAAGTTAGCCAGCGAGCTAGCTACTTAGTGAGCCAATTAGCTATTTAATTATGCAAATAGTTGCTTAGATAGTTGTTTAGTTAAGTTAGCCAGCGAGATAGCTACTTAGTGAGCCAATTAGCTATTTAATTAGGCAAATAGTTGCTTAGATAGTTGTTTAGTTAAGTTAGCCAGCGAGCTAGCTACTTAGTGAGCCAATTAGCTATTTAATTAGGCAAATAGTTGCTTAGATAGTTGTTTAGTTAAGTTAGCCAGCGAGCTAGCTACTTAGTGAGCCAATTAGCTATTTAATTAGGCAAATAGTTGCTTAGATAGTTGTTTAGTTAAGTTAGCCAGCGAGCTAGCTACTTAGTGAGCCAATTAGCTATTTAATTATGCAAATAGTTGCTTAGATAGTTGTTTAGTTAAGTTAGCCAGCGAGCTAGCTACTTAGTGAGCCAATTAGCTATTTAATTAGGCAAATAGTTGCTTAGATAGTTGTTTAGTTAAGTTAGCCAGCGAGATAGCTACTTAGTGAGCCAATTAGCTATTTAATTATGCAAATAGTTGCTTAGATAGTTGTTTAGTTAAGTTAGCCAGCGAGCTAGCTACTTAGTGAGCCAATTAGCTATTTAATTAGGCAAATAGTTGCTTAGATAGTTGTTTAGTTAAGTTAGCCAGCGAGCTAGCTACTTAGTGAGCCAATTAGCTATTTAATTAGGCAAATAGTTGCTTAGATAGTTGTTTAGTTAAGTTAGCCAGCGAGCTAGCTACTTAGTGAGCCAATTAGCTATTTAATTAGGCAAATAGTTGCTTAGATAGTTGTTTAGTTAAGTTAGCCAGCGAGCTAGCTACTTAGTGAGCCAATTAGCTATTTAATTATGCAAATAGTTGCTTAGATAGTTGTTTAGTTAAGTTAGCCAGCGAGCTAGCTATTTAGTGAGCCAATTAGCTATTTAATTAGGCAAATAGTTGCTTAGATAGTTTGTTGATTGATTAGTTAATTATTTAGTTACTTTTTTATGTTTGGTTAGTTGATTAGTCGTTTGATTGTTCAGTTAGTATGTAAAATAGCTATTAGTTATTTAATGAGTTAGTCGGTTAGTTATTTTGTTAATTATTTAGTTAATTTGGTTGGTTGGTTGATTGGTTGGTTGGCTGGTTGGTTGGCTGGTTGGTTGGTTGGTTGGCTGGTTGGTTGGTTGGTTGGTTGGCTGGTTGGTTGGCTGGTTGGCTGGTTGGTTGGTTGGTTGGTTGGCTGGTTGGTTGGCTGGTTGGCTGGTTGGCTGGTTGGTTGGTTGGCTGGTTGGTTGGTTGGTGGCTGGTTGGTTGGTTGGTTGGCTGGTTGGTTGGTTGGCTGGTTGGTTGGTTGGCTTGTTGGTTGGTTGGCTGGTTGGTTGGTTGGTTGGCTGGTTGGTTGGTTGGCTGGTTGGTTGGCTGGTTGGCTGGTTGGTTGGTTGGTTGGTTGGCTGGTTGGTTGGCTGGTTGGCTGGTTGGCTGGTTGGTTGGTTGGCTGGTTGGTTGGTTGGTTGGCTGGTTGGTTGGTTGGCTGGTTGGCTGGCTGGTTGGTTGGTTGGGTTGTTGGATAATTAGTTAATGATTTATTAACTTAGCTAGCTATTTATTTGGTTGCGTCTGTGGTATGTTGGTTGGCTAGTTAGTTCATTAGTTGGTTATTAAGTTTGCTTGTTTGTATGCTTGTTGATTTGTTCATCTGTTTGTTTACTTCTTTATTTATTTGCTTGTTGGCGAGTTCGTCTCAGACTAAAGACACTAAATAGCTCGCTAGTCTCCCAGTGGCCATTAGCAATGTGTGTGTGTGTGAGAGAGAGAGAGAGAGAGAGAGAGAGAGAGAGAGAGAGCAAGAGAGTGATATATAAGTTTAGTCCAATCGGAGGCGGACACAAAACTATATGATTATGTGTTCAAAATGACTAGAAAGTTGAAAATAAGAAACTTGTGTTGTAATGAACGTGCCCCGACACAATGTGCTACTGATAGACTTCGTCAACCTTCTCCGTGAATCCACCTATACCTTCACTCATTCTTTGGGACCCAGCTCAGCCGAGGCGTGTCTCATTTTTAAAGCTTTCTTTTCTTCGTCCTCCTTTCACAGACTCTTGCAGAATGGTCTTTATCAGTCCAGATGATCAAGACACGTGGTCAAACCATGCTACTTTCTATTTACTGTCATTAGTTGTCTATCGAGACACGTGCTTAAACCATGCTACTTTTTGTTTACTGTCTGGCATTAGTTGTCTATCGAGACACGTGCTTAAACCAAGTCACTTTCTGTTTACTGTCTGTCATTAGTTGTCTATCGAGACACGTGGTCAAACCAAGTCACTTTCTGTTTACTGTCTGTCATTAGTTCTCTATCGAGACACGTGGTTAAACCAAGTCACTTTCTGTTTACTGTCTGTCATTAGTTGTCTATCGAGACACGTGGTCAAACCAAGTCACTTTCTGTTTACTGTCTGTCATTAGTTGTCTATCGAGACACGTGGTTAAACCAAGTCACTTTCTGTTTACAGTCTGTCATTAGTTGTCTATCGAGACACGTGGTCAAACCAAGTCACTTTCTGTTTACTGTCTGTCATTAGTTGTCTATCGAGATACGTGGTTAAACCACGTCACTTTCTGTTTACTGTCTATCATTAGTTGTCTATCGAGACACGTGGTTAAACCAAGTCACTTTCTGTTTACTGTCTGTCATTAGTTGTCTATCGAGACACGTGGTTAAACCAAATCACTTTCTGTTTACTGTCTGTCATTAGTTGTCTATCGAGATACGTGGTTAAACCAAGTCACTTTCTGTTTACTGTCTGTCATTAGTTGTCTATCGAGACACGTGGTTAAACCAAGTCACTTTCTGTTTACTGTCTGTCATTAGTTGTCTATAGAGACACGTGGTCAAACCAAGTCACTTTCTGTTTACTGTCTGTCATTAGTTGTCTATCGAGACACGTGGTCAAACCAAGTCACTTTCTGTTTACTGTCTGTCATTAGTTGTCTATCGAGACACGTGGTTAAACCAAGTCACTTTCTGTTTACTGTCTGTCATTAGTTGTCTATAGAGATACGTGGTTAAACCAAGTCACTTTCTGTTTACTGTCTATCATTAGTTGTCTATCGAGACACGTGGTTAAACCAAGTCACTTTCTGTTTACTGTCTATCATTAGTTGTCTATCGAGATACGTGGTTAAACCAAGTCACTTTCTGTTTACTGTCTGTCATTAGTTGTCTATCGAGATACGTGGTTAAACCAAGTCACTTTCTGTTTACTGTCTGTCATTAGTTGTCTATTGAGACACGTGGTTAAACCAAGTCACTTTCTGTTTACTGTCTGTCATTAGTTATCTATCGAGACACGTGGTTAAACCAAGTCACTTTCTGTTTACTGTCTGTCATTAGTTGTCTATCGAGATACGTGGTTAAACCAAGTCACTTTCTGTTTACTGTCTGTCATTATTTGTCTATCGAGACACGTGGTTAAACCAAGTCACTTTCTGTTTACTGTCTGTCATTAGTTGTCTATCGAGACACGTGGTTAAACCAAGTCACTTTCTGTTTACTGTCTGTCATTAGTTGTCTATCGAGACACGTGGTCAAACCAAGTCACTTTCTGTTTACTGTCTGTCATTAGTTGTCTATCGAGACACGTGGTTAAACCAAGTCACTTTCTGTTTACTGTCTGTCATTAGTTGCTAAATTACCTGACATATGAATGTCAATCATGGACAATCGGACAGAGTCAACAAATTATTTGAAGGCCGCAAAATTATGTTATACGGAGGATATATATATATATATATATATATATATATATATATATATATATATATATATATATATATATATATATATATATGGGCAGCTAAATTGCTGGCAGCAAAACACGGACATTAAATGTAGAAATGAAAATGTATGACAAGAGCATAAGGTGGGATAACTTTTGACACGTTCCACGAAGGTTACATTGTAGACAACAGAGTATGTAACGCCGTAAATAATATAGGCCCAAATGAAGTGCTTACTACATTGCTAAAGAAAGAGATCAAAAGCTGGTTTCGGCATGGCACATGATTTAACGGTCTGGTTGAAGCTCACTTTTAGAAAAGAGCGAAAGGCTGAAAGGAGAGAACTTGACGGAGGAGAATATCGCACGATGAGAAGGTTCGAGCAAATGTAGACAGGGGTACTAGAGGGGAGAGTGAAGAATGAGTGTCAATCAATCCTTGTGGTTCCCTAGACTCCAATGAGAACTAAGTTAACAGGCATGTCACATAGTCAATTACCAACAAATGTAGACAGCAGCACTAGAGGAGAGAGTGAAGAATGAGTGTCAATCAGTCCTTGTGGTTCCCTAGACTCCAATGAGAACTAAGTTAACAGGCATGTCACATAGTCAATTACCAACAAATGTAGACAGGAGCACTAGAGGAGAGAGTAAAGAATGAGTGTCAATCAGTCCTTGTGGTTCCCTAGACTCCAATGAGAACTAAGTCATCAGGCATGTCACATAGTCGATTACCAACAAATGTATTAAGGAGCACTAGAGGAGAGAGTGAAGAATGAGTGTCAATCAATCCTTGTGGTTCCCTAGACTCCAATGAGAGCTAAGTCATCAGGCATGTCATATAGTCAATTACCAACAAATACCCCAATAATTGCACATACACATTTATATGTACGCATACACACTTATGTTTCTATATGCCTAAGTATGTATTTGTTTTTTTAATCTAGCAATATACATCAGTGAACACATACATATGTAAACAGCTGTATTATTTTCTGTGTGAATTTGTGGGGCAAAACGTAACTCTGAGACAAGCGTTAACATTTTAACCTAGAACAGTAACATTCTATCTAAATATAGAAACATCCATTCCAAATGTAACAAACGTCAGGTTACTATTTCAATATAAGTTTGTTTTTAAATAATTAGAATGGTATTTGGAGTAACAACAAGAGAGACCCATGCAGACAAGAGATCGTTGAGAGAAGATAAGCAACTTACGTTGAAATGAGACGCAGTCACTGGCAGTCAAACAACAGAATCTGATCGTGTAACCAGAACTAATGGCCGTACAATTTGTCAAAACACATCCGCTTTGATGATGACGACACATGACACGTGTCGCTCGTGTGGGGTTTGCTGTGAAGGCAGATATATGAAGATATAACACGAGCTTACATGCGAGGGTGTGAGTCTAGATGTTTATAATTGTTGAGTTGTTAATAGAACATTCTTGAAACACTTGAGGGAGCATCTGACCGTCAGACGTTACTTCAATCCAGTTTAGAAAGATGTCTAAATATTATTATATGGGGAACTTCCGAGGCGGTAATAGGGAATAATAGAACAAAGAAGCATGTGTTAGCACTCGGAAAAATTGACAGACAAACAACAACAGAAAAAAACGAAGAACAATATATGGTCCGAAGCGGGATCGAACCCGTACTCAGTGGCACTGCGCCTTGTCACGAGAAACCGAACGCTTGGCACACTGCCACGCAGACAACTAAAAAATTGGCTATTGTATTCCAGTATATAACCACTGGAAACTACTATTCGTGCTGTTTCGTCCAATAAATGTTTACAAGGCGAAATGAACTGAACGATCAACATCACACACAAGTGACTACCATTGATCAAACTGTCAGAAAGGGACTTAATGTATATAAAAAACACAATATTGTGGTAGATCATGTCAGGTCTTCCTCGTAGGTTGATGTGTGGTCAGGAGTGGCAGATGGGACGTTCGATACACCCAGTAAATGTTCATGCGCTGTCACAAAGTGAGGGAGAAGATGTGGGTGTATGTAAAATAACATGACATCAAGTCGTTCAAGTTGGGGAGATACGAAACAATTCTAATCACCGAGGAGAAATGAGTTTAAAAAAAAAAACTATCTTTACGACACAAAGTACCATTGCTGGTGTATGTCGGAGGGCAACGATAGAACCAGAGGGATAAAGGCCGCTTGGTCAAGCAGTCGCCACGACCTGTGCAACTCAGGATTTTTATTTCACCACCGATAGAAAAAATCCGAAGAAATGAGTGAGAGCATTAAATGAGAAAAAGTCATGGGGAGCGGCACTTTTCTTTCTCTGAGACCAGTTACAGAAGTTAGACTCCAAGAGAAAACAGTGACAGCATTAAATGAGAGAAAGTCATGGGGCGCAGCACTTTTCTTTCTCTGAGACCAGTTACAGAAGTTACACTCCAAGAGAAAACAGTGACAACATTAAATGAGAGAAAGTCATGGGGCGCAGCACTTTTCTTTCTCTGAGACCAGTTACAGAAGTTAGACTCCAAGAGAAAACAGTGACAGCATTAAATGAGAGAAAGTCATGGGGCGCAGCACTTTTCTTTCTCTGAGACCAGTTACAGAAGTTACACTCCAAGAGAAAACAGTGACAGCATTAAATGAGAGAAAGTCATGGGGAGCGGTACTTTTCTTTCTCTGAGATCAGTTACAGAAGTTACACTCCAAGAGAGAACAGTGACAGCATTAAATGAGAGAAAGTCATGGGGCGCAGCACTTTTCTTTCTCTGAGACCAGTTACAGAAGTTACACTCCAAGAGAGAACAGTGACAGCTTACAGTAGATGACCGCTGTCATAGTTTACAACAGGTAAAATCAAATTTAAAAAAAAAAATTATTACATTTTTCAACTTGGTGGTAAATGCAATGCTAAAATTTGTGAAAAAAAAAAAAAAAAAAAAAAAAAAAACCACTAACAATTTATTTGAACCAATGTACACAGGAAAACAAAACACAAAGGGAACAATTTGCAAAAAAATTAGACAGACTTACATCGAGATCAGATACTGACAGCAAAATAAAATAAATCGATGTTTTAAAAGAAAGAATAACAAAATGGCCGCCAAATTTCCCAAAAGACATCCGCTTTGATGAGCCAGATAAAGAATTCGTCTCAGAGCCATTGGCTGTTGTAGTATCATGTATATTCAGACAGATCGCGAGCTCACATGCGAGGGTCGTGTGAGGGCTTTTGCAGCCTTGACAGTTATTATTTGTGCATTAATAATGAAACATTTGTAAAACACTTGAGTCAGTTTGTGAGTCAGTACAAACCGTTAGTTCTGATTTAATATAAGTAGCTAAATCCTGTTCAGAAAAAAAAATATCACCGGCTCAAGTATTTGGCTCAATATTCACATTTTCAGCCTGAGAGATAAGATCAGAAATTAAGAACTGAGATAAAAAGCTGGGAACAAACCACGCCATAGATTACATAAATAAACAACAGGTAAAATGGTTTGGCCGCATGATAAGACAGAAAGACCATAATACAATATAACGAGCTTTTAATAAACGTACAGAGAACACCAGAATCAAGGGCCATCCACGATAAAGATGGATTGGTGTAATATTTGAAACACTAGGAAACATAACAGCAAGAGAAGTCAAAAGAAGAGCAAAAGGCTGAAACTTATATTTTCCCTCTACGCTGAAAGACAAATAAATAAAAGAAGAAGAAGAAGAAACACCAAGAACAGATCGTGCCTCACCAAGAAGTAGACATAGCATAAAAACAAACGTACACATAACAAACACAACTACAATAACTTGCTAGTAGACTATAGTTTAGCGGCTTTGTCTTATCATAAATGATAGGCTCTTTTAAAAAGCGAGGCCGACATTCAGGGAGTGTCGATTACTGGACATGTTAACTTATCTTTATTGCAAATTTTTTGCGCCAATACCAACTTATTATAACTATAATATCTACTTGCTAATAAATACGAGTCCGGCAACCATAGTTAACAACACATTTATCTCGAAACGGTTAAAGTTTACCGTTGCTCTTTCAGCGTAAAAATAAAGCCCTGTATATCACACAAACACACACACACACACACACAGCATACACACACATAAACATCGGGTTGCATGCCCTTTGCAGAAAGTAGCACTTATCACAGCTCGACTGAACGAATTTTTGTCTCTAGTCAGATATCTTCTCACTTATCGTCATTTTCACATATCGCCATTTTCACTTATCGTCATTTTCACATATCGCCATTTTTACTTATCGTCATTCTCACTTATCGCCATTTTTACATATCGCCATTTTTACTTATCGTCATTTTCACTTATCGTCATTCTCACTTATCGTCATTTTCACATATCGCCATTTTCACATATCGCCATTTTCACATATCGTCATTTTCAAGGTCTTCTTAATGACTTTTTTTTGTGTGTGAAATTGTCCATGATTCTCAATCATATGTTGCTATCAGAAAGGTAGAAGTCCTCGGTAGCCTAGACTTAAACAAGTCTTCATAATCTTCTTGTCATCTCCTTCCTACACTCTTCATTGTTAGTTATTAAAGGTCCCAGATAATCACAGTGTTCATTTTCAATATACATACGCACACATATACATACATATATATGCACACACAAATATACACACATATATGTATGTATTATGTATGTATGTATGTATGTATGTATGTATGTATGTATGTATGTATGTATGTATGTATGTATGTATGTATGTATGTGTATGCATGTGTATGTGTGTATGTATGTATGTATGTGTATATGTATGTATGTGTGCGTGTGTGCGTGTATGTGCGTGCGTGTGTGTGTATGTATGTATGTTTTATATGTGTATGTATGTATGTGTATATGTATGTATGTATGTATGTATGTATTTATGTATGTATGTAAGTATGTGTATATGTATGTATGTATGTGTGTGTGTGTGCGTGCGTGCGTGTGGTGTGTATGTATGTATATATGTATGTATTACCATAAACAATATTTTATATGATATGTATCCATGGCTAGCTTCCATCTTGACGTTCCATACCTGTAACACCCTTCCGGTTATGAGAGCAACGGAAATGTTCTCTTGTACGTTCATGTAAAATGTTAAGCATCCCCTCCCCAACCCTTATCAACATATAAACCGTCCTTGTTCTACATAAAACATTATCAACATATAAACCTTCCTTGTTCTACATAAAACATTATCCACCAACAAATCTCGCAGCTCGATTGTTCTCGCAACAATGATTCCTTTCAACAATATAACAACACGAGTAGACTGTCACGTTCCACATTGAATTAATTGTGTCATTTACCCGAGTGGAAACATGTGACTTTAGATATTGACTCATAACTCTCATCTGAGACATAAATAACTTAAATCGTCTCATAGCAGTCAGCGGCTCATTGTTGACTATTAGTTAGCTCTATCATCATCGTGTGCTATACCGGTTGGCGTAGGCGATCATGTCCTTCCACAATCTTCTATCTATACCAGTGGCGTATACTGGTTTTGGTGTCTGGGCTATCGACAACATAATAAATAAACACATACATTATATTCAGTAGGCTAACATGAAGTAATATTTTTCTAATGACATCACTACATTTTAAATTACTTACTTATTTATATGTAAATTATATCCGTTTTGTTTGGGACGAACATTTCTCCATGACTTTGTCATCGTACTGTTGGGTTGGTTTCTAAGTTTCTGAAGGAATGATTTCTCAATGGACATTATTGCCAAACCAGATAAGCGTTCTTGTGTCTGAGTTGAGCAACAATGAGATTTTATTCTCTTGAGAGTTCTTTCTACAGATGCTGATGTAGCTATACAATTATTTGATAATACACTACATTCGCGTACGGTAAAGATAAAAACTTATCAATTTTTTTTTTTTTTATGAACCGATAGCTCGTAGCTCCACTGTTTCTAGACAGTTGAGATGCCCATGTGCCTATTTTTTTTTAATGGCGCTTAACGTAGTTATAAATAGGTGAGGAAGTTCCGGTAATCAGACATAGTTTTACTTTCACTTTGTAACGCTTCTAATTGTCTAGAGCTAAAAATAACCCATGAAACCGAATTCTGTATAGGTAGCTTCAGCCGTATTATTTTCGCTGCCTTTTTTTTAATGTCATGGTCGTTAATTTACTAGTGCCGATAAATGAAAAATGTACCTCTAGTCACTGGCGGTTTCAATCTACTATCGCAGAGTAGTTTCGGTTTCATTCACAAACGTTACAGTGGTCAAAGGAAAACCTTGCTTTAATAAAAGCAAACCAAAGCAAATAAATCATATTGGCCTACGAAAATGTAATAGAATATTCGAAAATGTGTAATATAAGTATTTTAAAATATAATAAATTATCATTTCTTCTTGTAATGTGTTAATATGTTCAAGGCTAGCGGCGGTAGCTACGGCAACATAGAGAATGCGCCACTGATCTACAGTGCATCGTATCAGTTCTGTTGTTGACTGTTTTCCATGCCATTACACCAAGCTATCCAGTATTATCTCTCTTTGTTGGCGCGATCTCTTTTTTCCTTTTATTTTTTCAGTTGTAACCAAGTATTCCAACTTTCCTCTTCTCATGATGTGCCCGAAAAATGTTGGTTGTTTCTTTCTGATGTTTTTTTTTTTAATGAGCTCCCTTTCTGTGTTGGCCTCTTTGAGAATTTCTTCATTGGTCTTTTTAGCTGTCCAGGGAACTTTCAACATTCTTCTGAGAAATCCCATCTCAGGGCCTCTAATCGTCTATTCATTTGTTTTTCTACTGTCCATGATTCGCTTCCATGGGTCAGAATTGGTTTCACATAGCATCGGTGAACTCTCTTTCTCACTTTTATTGACATAGATTTGTTGCATAAGATATTTTTCATTTTCTATATGCTATTTTGGCCTTAGCTATTCTACCTTTTATATATGTGGTGCATCTTCACCAAAGCTTTCGATAGAATACATCATAATCAACTTATAGACTGCCTAAAGGATATAAATCTAGACGACACAGACACATACGACTAATATATAATTTGTACTGGGAGCAAACAACAATAATAAAATATAACAAGGAGAACTCTACACCCATGGATATAAAAAGAGGAGTAAGACAAGGATGCATCCTATCACCAAGCTTATTCAATCTATACACTGAGCAAATCTTTAAAAATATCTCAGAGATGCCAGGCCTCTGCTCCCGTATTGTAGCTGCTGCCAAACGATTCTGATGTCTCATTAACTTGGACATCATTCAAGAAAAATGTCAGATTAACATTCCATAGATCTGGCCCTGCTGATGAAGTTGTATCAATCATACAGGAGGCTCCTGGTCTGTGGTCATTAATATCACAGACGGCATATGCTGTTGTTATATTCAGTATTTCTTTCTGGGGTGTAAATATGTGGCACATACATGGAGAGTGGTTTGTGGTCACAGTAATCCCATTAAAGGCAATTCTAGGGTAGCATGGCATAGCTGTTTCAGAACAGCACAATCCTATGATGTTTTCTGTGTTCGCTATAAAGCTGCTGCTGCTACACAATCCTGACCAATTATAGGTGTGGACATTATTCACTTGCAATGACAAAACTGCTTTGTTTACATCATAAACCTCTGGAATCGAATCATTTATGGGACTAATAGTACAATTTATTCTATATGTTTGGAATTGGAGTTATCAACGATGGCCTAACATCATCAAGTGCTACGACGATCATCATTTTCGGGAGGATGCGAACTTCCATGGTATATGGTGGATAGGCGGCAGGAACCATTGAAGGCTATGTCTGAAAAGTGTTCCTTCTTGCAGTTTCCTCATATTCCAAGTCCGGCTTGTTGCAGGAGCTACTGAGTTAAGTGCTCTGTGCACACCGTGAGCTGTGTGTCTCATCCGTTTTGATCCTGTTTCGATATCCCGCTTGTTTACGATGAATGATGATATCGTATGACAGGGAACAGTTGGCTGTGTTCACTTTCTGCGCGGTTTCGCCTTATGTCTTTTGTGCTGAGACTGCTACGATGGGGACTACAGTTACCTTTCTATGTTTGGGAGATGAGTTAGTAATTCGGATAATTCCACTGGCACGGGCGGTTGAGCAATAATGGATTTTAATTCGTTTGCAGTGATACCGAGGCCTTCCATAACCAATAACCAATAAGCAATATCTCGGCTCCCTTATATATATATATATATATATATATATATATATATATATATATATATATATATATGTACCACCATGCTTGTTTTAGTACTGTCATAGTTTATCATTACAGTGCCAATTACTTCATTTTTATACCAATAACCTCATTTCTACATTTAAGAGGCATCTTGTTTTATTTCTTGAAAACTTTACTTGTGTCATTTTGCTGTTGAGACTAATTACTTTATTTGTCTTTTATCCTATTATAAATTCGATAATTTTCTGTAAATTATTTTACTCTGAAGACTCAGACTGAGTCATCGAGACACCTCAAATTGTTTATATAATAATTATTAATTTTAAAAAATTGATTTAGTATAATCTTACTGTAAAGCTTAAATAAATATGGCGATAACACACGTTATTACCTAACATCGTTTTACTTTTTGAGAATTCCCAATTCTTCCTCTTTTTCTTCCTCTTTCTTTTCTTATTTGCCTTTCAGCGTTGAGGGGAGGTATAATTTGCGGTATTTTGCTCTTCTGTTCGCCTCTGCTGCTGCTGTCTTTCCTAGTGCTTCTAGTATTCCGTCGATCATCTTTTTCGTGGTCGACCCTTGGGTCTGGTGTTCTCGCATGTTTATTGAGGGCTCGTTGTTTTGTGTTTTGATCTTTATGCCGTGTCACGTGGCCAAACCATTTTATCTGTTGTTTCTTTATATATTCTATGGAGGGACTATTCCTAGCTTTTTTCTCAGTTCTTCATTTCTGATCTTATCTCTCAGACTGTTTCCTGGAATTCCCAATTGATTTCCAATACAACAACAGATGCCTGTTTTCACTTCTCTGGTTCCTCCCTTCACGGATCTATGATTGTTCGCACCTGATATCACTTCTGGTCGATTTTATCTTCACCTGCTTATTATTAGTAATATTTTAGTCACGTGACTCATGCTTATTTACATACTACGGCAATGAACAGCACCACCCATGTGTTACTCTATTATCCGGTATATGTCCGGTAGACATCGTTCAGCATCTTTGTTATTATTTCTAAAGAAGATTCTTGCTTAGCTTCCATCTATATCATTATCTGCTCCATGTGATTTTCATATTTTCAATTCTGGCGCGTACCGACTTTTTCTTCAACAAGACCCGCCTGCTCCATTCAACATTCATTCATTATACCTAGTGTTATGTCATGGCGCCGTCTTTCAAGACTCGCCTGTCCCATTCAACATTCATTCATTATACCTAGTGTTATGTCATGGCGCCGTCTTTCAAGACTCGCTTGCTCCATTCAACATTCATTCATCATACCTAGTGTTATGTCATGGCGCCGTCTTTCAAGACTCGCCTGCTCCATTCAACATTCATTCATCATACCTAGTGTTATGTCATGGCGCAGTCTTTAAAGACTCGCTTGCTCCATTCAACATTCATTCATCATACCTAGTGTTATGTCATGGCGCCGTCTTTCAAGACTCGCCTGCTCCATTCAACATTCATTCATCATACCTAGTGTTATGTCATGGCGCCGTCTTTCAAGACTCGCCTGCTCCATTCAACATTCATTCATCATACCTAGTGTTATGTCATGGCGCCGTCTTTCACGACCCGCCTGCTCCATTCAACATTCATTCATCATACCTAGTGTTATGTCATGGCGCCGTCTCGCACAATACACTTATTTTGCAGTCTTCTTTTTCCTATTTTAGATTGAAATTCTTCTCTATTTTATCCTTTTTTTTTTTTGCGTTCGCCAGCTTTCACATCTGATGGAAACCTCTTATAGGAACTATATTCTGCGTGTTAATCCGTTTTCCCTAGCAGCAGTGTGCACAGGGGTCCATTGCCTCATATGCAGATAACTCCATCTTCGGAGGTGTGCGTATTTTCTTTTTTCGGTTGATGAGTAATTGACGTCAAGCCAGGCCTCGCTGCTGAGACCAGGGGTGGTTGTTTCAGAGAGAAATCACAAATTAAAATCCCAAAAGGTGCAGCCATGATTTGAACTCACATCTTCTCTGTCTCGAGACTGGCGTCTTGCCTCGAGACCAACTAGCCCCCACCCCCCGCCCCCTCCCCTCGCCTTCAAAGAAATTCCAAAACGAGTAACTAGTAGTAAGGGGCATAACTAAAAAAAACTTTTTACTGTTTTTGGAAATGCGGGTTATCTTTACTTTATTATTATTATTATTATTTTTGCCATTAAAGACATTAGTGTTTCATACATGGTGCAGAGCATTGTTCTGCCAGAACGAGACTCTGTAAACTTGTAGAGCTTACTGTATTGCTTTTTTTTTTTCAATTTCATGTGATAAACATAATATAATACAAATATAGACATAATATAATACAAATATAAACATAATATAATACAAATATAAACATAATATAATACAAATATAAACATAATATAATACAAATATAAACATAATATAATACAAATATAAACATAATATAATACAAATATAAACATAATATAATACAAATATAGACATAATATAATACAAATATAAACATAATATAATACAAATATAGACATAATATAATACAAATATAAACATAATATAATACAAATATAAACATAATATAATACAAATATAAACATAATATAATACAAATATAAACATAATATAATACAAATATAAACATAATATAATACAAATATAAACATAATATAATACAAATATAAACATAATATAATACAAATATAAACATAATATAATACAAATATAAACATAATATAATACAAATATAGACATAATATAATACAAATATAAACATAATATAATACAAATATAAACATAATATAATGCAAATATAAACATAATATAATACAAATATAAACATAATATAATACAAATATAAACACATTTTAATACATATACATTTATATATATATATATATATATATATATATATATATATATATATATATATATAAGCAAATAAATATGCATTAGGCAAATAAGGTCACCTGAGTTTCATATCCTTAACTATTATGATTCTATCGATGGATGAATGGACGGATATATATCCTTAACTATTATGATTCTATCGATGGATGAATAGACGGATATATATCCTTAACTATTATGATTCTATCGATGGATGAATGGACGGATATATATCCTTAACTATTATGATTCTCTCGATGGATGGGATGAGATGAGTTTCTGTAAACATTTTTTTTCATTTTAAAAACACTTCAAACTCGTATTTCTGTTATCAATTTAGTTTTCTTTTTAAATTGTGTAATTTTTTATATTTCCAAATTGTTCTCGTTTTTTTTTTTTAATTTCTTCTCCATTCCGTACCAATATTAATTTTCTTCTTTTTTTTTTTTTGTTTTTTTTGTTTTTGTTTTAATGTCCTCAGTTATTTAGAACAGATATCACGTGTATACAATTTGGAAAAAGAGCTGTTCGACCAACTTTTGAAACACATCAATAGACCATAGCCATCTTCAAATTAAAAATTTCCTCGGGCAGAAAATAAAACCTGACAATGCCGTCAACTAGCGTGACGTAATCAGTTATAGACGGCTGACGTCACACTACCCACAACCGCCTTTGCTGGCAAGGCTGAAAACGTCACGCTATTTGGATGTTTTCCATGAATTTCCTCTCATCTCTTAGGCTTTGTCAACCTAAAGATGGCTATGGGCAGTTTTCCAGGAATTTCCTCTCATCTCTTAGGCTTTGTCAACCTAAAGATGGCTATGGGCAGTTTTCCAGGAATTTCCTCTCATCTCTTAGGCTTTGTCTTTGTCAACCTAAAGATGGCTATGGGCAGTTTTCCAGGAATGTCCTATTATCTCTTTGTCTTTGTCAACCTAAAGATGGCTATGGGCAGTTTTCCAGGAATTTCCTCTCATCTCTTAGGCTTTGTCTTTGTCAACCTAAAGATGGCTATGGGCAGTTTTCCAGGCATTTCCTCTCATCTCTTAGGCTTTATCTTTGTCAACCTAAAGATGGCTATGGGCAGTTTTCCAGGAATTTCCTCTCATCTCTTAGGCTTTATCTTTGTCAACCTAAAGATGGCTATGGGCAGTTTTCCAGGAATTTCCTCTCATCTCTTAGGCTTTGTCTTTGTCAACCTAAAGATGGCTATGAGCAGTTTTCCAGGAATTTCCTCTCATCTCTTAGGCTTTATCTTTGTCAACCTAAAGATGGCTATGGGCAGTTTTCCAGGAATTTCCTCTCATCTCTTAGGCTTTATCTTTGTCAACCTAAAGATGGCTATGGCAGTTTTCCAGGAATTTCCTCTCATCTCTTAGGCTTTGTCTTTGTCAACCTAAAGATGGCTATGGGCAGTTTTCCAGGAATTTCCTCTCATCTCTTAGGCTTTATCTTTGTCAACCTAAAGATGGCTATGGGCAGTTTTCCAGGAATTTCCTCTCATCTCTTAGGCTTTATCTTTGTCAACCTAAAGATGGCTATGGGTAGTTTTCCAGGAATTTCCTCTCATCTCTTAGGCTTTGTCTTTGTCAACCTAAAGATGGCTATGAGCAGTTTTCCAGGAATTTCCTCTCATCTCTTAGGCTTTATCTTTGTCAACCTAAAGATGGCTATGGGCAGTTTTCCAGGAATTTCCTCTCATCTCTTAGGCTTTATCTTTGTCAACCTAAAGATGGCTATGGGCAGTTTTCCAGGAATTTCCTCTCATCTCTTAGGCTTTATCTTTGTCAACCTAAAGATGGCTATGGGCAGTTTTCCAGGAATTTCCTCTCATCTCTTAGGCTTTATCTTTGTCAACCTAAAGATGGCTATGGGCAGTTTTCCAGGAATTTCCTCTCATCTCTTAGGCTTTGTCTTTGTCAACCTAAAGATGGCTATGGGCAGTTTTCCAGGAATGTCCTATTATCTCTTTATCTTTGTCAACCTAAAGATGGCTACGGGCAGTTTTCCAGGAATGTCCTGTTATCTCTTTGTCTTTGTCAACCTAAAGATGGCTATGGGCAGTTTTCCAGGAATGTCCTATTATCTCTTTGTCTTTGTCAACCTAAAGATTTCTATGGGCAGTTTTCCAGGAATGTCCTATTATCTCTTTGTCTTTGTCAACCTAAAGATGGCTATGGGCAGTTTTCCAGGAATTTCCTCTCATCTCTTAGGCTTTGTCTTTGTCAACCTAAAGATGGCTATGGGCAGTTTTCCAGGAATGTCCTATTATCTCTTTGTCTTTGTCAACCTAAAGATGGCTATGGGCAGTTTTCCAGGAATATCCTATTATCTCTTTGTCTTTGTCAACCTAAAGATGGCTATGGGCAGTTTTCCAGGAATTTCCTCTCATCTCTTAGGCTTTGTCTTTGTCAACCTAAAGATGGCTATGGGCAGTTTTCCAGGAATTTCCTCTCATCTCTTAGGCTTTGTCTTTGTCAACCTAAAGATGGCTATGGGCAGTTTTCCAGGAATTTCCTCTCATCTCTTAGGCTTTGTCTTTGTCAACCTAAAGATGGCTATGGCCAGACATTGATACAAAGATTGTTTGTTTAAGCGTAACTTTCTTTTGTCGGCGTCGATGGAAATATCGGGATATTACGTCACTTCTAGCGGGGGCGTAATTGAGCATTTATCTGATTGTTCGGCAGAGTTGATCGAAATGATAATTGACATGTACTTTTGGCTAAAGAGGGGACTAAGGCAATGATGCATCCTATCACCAAGCGTGTTCAATCTACACACTGAGAACATCTGTAAAAACATCACAAAGATGCCAAGCTAAAATATTAATGGAAAGATAATCAATAACTTAAGATATGCTGACGATACTCTATTACTAGTAGAAAATCCTAAAGATCTACAACAATTACTTTATAAAATAAACGTCACAAGCAAACAATATGGATTAGATATGAATATCGAAAAGATTAAAACTATGATCATAAACAAAGAAATTACTCAAAACCTACAAATGGATATCAGCTAACTAACTACCTTGGAGATACTATAATCAGTGATGGAAAATGTAAAGCTGAAATAAAGAAAAGAATGGGAATGGCAAAAAGTAATTTTAATGCCATGAAAAATATACTAACAACAAGACAAATAATGCCAGGGCTAAAACTAGGAAACTATCTATCTATCTATCTATCTATCTATCTATCTATCTATCTATCTATCTATCTATCTATCTATCTATCTATCTATCTATCTATCTATCTATCTATCTATCTATCTATCTATCTATCTATCTATCTATCTATCTATCTATCTATATCTATCTATCTATCTATCTATCTATCTATCTATCTATCTATCTATCTATCTATCTATCTATCTATCTATCTATCTGTCTATCTATCTCTTTCTATCTATCTATCTATATTTATATCTATCTATCTATCTATCTATCTATCTATCTATCTATCTATCTATCTATCTATCTATCTATCTATCTATCTATCTATCTATCTATCTATCTATTGTCCTTTCGAGCCGAAGACGGCTCCTAGGGCAGAACCACAATCTCAAAAACAGAAACCTTGCGTCCTAAAATAGCACATATTGCAGAGGTCACTGCTTCTAAAATCTATGGCTGTTTCCATAACAATACTTTTTACAATGACAGCTTGTCAAGCCATCGATCAAACTCTTTTGTCGCCTCTTACGACATGCCTGGAAGGTCACAGTGTCACTATTCTTTACTCATAATGAGGCCCCGGTAACACACATGAAATAAAAACTAAGAATAGCTAAATGTTATGTATTCTCAACAATCCAGTATGGTGCAGAAACATGGACATTAGACAAGAAAACAGAGCATAAAATTGAAGCCTTTGAAATGTGGATTTATAAAAGAATTGGAAGAATTAGATGTAAAGAACAGAAAACGAACAATGAAGTCTTAAAACAACTAAAATTGAAAAGAAAACTAAACACAGTTCAAACAAGACAAATGAGATTTTTGGGGGGCATGTTAAGAGACACAACAGCCTACTAAAAGTAACCTTGGAAGGGAAAAAAAAACAAGGTAAAAGAGGCAGACCAAAACTAACATGGACGACTAACATCAAAATATGGAAAAGTCAGCCTATGACAACATGCACTATCAAAAGAAAAGACAGAGCGCAATGGCGGTCCATGATAGCCAAACTTATATGCTGAGACGACACTCAATTATGATGACTTGTTAAAGTCAAGTTAAGGAATATCGAGATCTTGTCTTTAAGGCCATTAGATCGCGAGGCTTGATGGGCGAGTCGCGACATGTTGGAGGCTGTGATATTAGTGGCAAATAAAATAACTTCACTCAAAATTAATGTTGAAAAATGTAACCGAAAAGCTTATCCAAGACTCAACGCATGCTTGTTTTACTGAGTATTTACTGGCTTATATAAAAGATGATACGGGTTCGATCCTGCTTTGGTCCATATTTTTTTCTGGTGTTGATTATTTGTCATTTTTTCCGAGTGCTGTAAACATACCTCTTCCTCTGAATTGATTCGCTTATATAAAAGACCTGTGTTGTTAATGACAACTTGAGTTTGTTGTTTCTTACTTAAAAGATATACTTTTTTTTTCGCACCAACCATGCTCACCCAGCAGCTAAAAATGGGTTCTCTATTTTTTTTTTCTGGGAGGTAAAGGCGGTCTGGCGTGATAACGACCATATCACCCAGAAATGCGGAATGATAAAAAAAAAAATCCGCTTTTCTAGTCGTGGATGAAAGTTTTACTTTTCTTTGTGGCGGAACTAACAACACACCAACACACACACACATACCAACACACACACACACATACCAACACACACACACATACCAACACACACACACATACCAACACACACACACACATACCAACACACACACACATACCAACACACACACACACATACCAACACACACACACACATACCAACACACACACATACCAACACACACACACATACCAACACACACACATACCAACACACACACACATACCAACACACACACACATACCAACACACACACACACATACCAACACACACACACATACCAACACACACACACATACCAACACACACACACATACCAACACACACACACATACCAACACACACACACACACATACCAACACACACACACATACCAACACACACACACACACCAACACACACACACCAACACACACACACCAACACACACCAACACACACATACCAACACACAGACACACACCAACACACACACACACACCAACACACACACACACCAACACACACACACATACCAACACACACACACATACCAACACACACACACCAACACACACACACACACCAACACACACACACACATACCAACACACACACACACACCAACACACACACACACACACCAACACACACACACACATACCAACACACACACACACACACGGTGGCACTATTCAGTGATTGGAAAATCTGATATATTTCTGTTGAGAAATAAATGTAGAAAAAAAAAATAGAAAAAAAATACTTTATGGTTCAAGCTTGACGTAATAGGTGGACGACACAAATTAAAACAATGTTTCAGCTCAATAGACCTTCAGCAGGAACAAATATACAATAAACACACCTATATGTATCCAAAACAAACAAAAATAATAGATAACACATTTAAAAAAAAAATAATATAGCAAAATAATTTTACAAACTAATTAACTAATTAAGTAATATATATATTTAAAAAATTAAAGTCAAGTACCCCCGTCACGCCAAGTGGCGTATAGGGAATATGGTGTTAGTGACCATAAATTTTACAGACCTTCGGCACATGATTTTTAAGGTAATGTGGTCGGTATTACGCCCGTGCCGCTTTACTTTCCCAGAAAAAAATCCGGTACCCATTAAAGGTTGGGTGAACCTGGAAGCCGTCGGTTGGGATAGAACCCTACCTCTTTTCCTTTGTAGTCCAGTTCACTAACCACTGAGCTATCGCGGCTCCCTACATACATATATATATATATATATATATATATATATATATATATATATATATATATATATATATATATATATATGAAAATGTAATAAAATAAAATAACAAATAATTTTAAAATAATAAAATAAAAGATATATAATATAATAATAATATAATAAAATAAAGTTAATTAAATAAAAAATTACATAATTAAATAATATAAAAATAATAAAATAAATAAATATAGTAAAAATAATTAATTATTAATGGATAGACCATGGAGGACCTCGACTTTGCTGATGACATAGTTCTCATCAGCAGTCAGATAAAAACGATGCAGGAAAACACAAATGAACTATCATCAATAGCCAAAATGGGTCAATCATAAAATAAAGTCATGAAAAGTTTAATTCCAACAAGTGACAAAATATACATAACCAGTAGAAGAGATCGATCACTTTATCTATGGAAACATCGAGAAATACGAGCAAAGAAATTAGAATCAGACTTAAAGCAGCAATTCTTTCAGAATGAAAAGTTGTGGAAATCAAAACTCATTAGCACAAACACAAAACTTAGGCTATTATTACTATACCCTTACGTATTGTGAAATGATATTTTTCGAAAATAAATGTCTTACTTGGTATAGAATAACGAATCAAAACAAACGAGGAAATTAGAGAAATCGATATAATTCTTCAGTAACGTGTCATGTGATGAGAAGAGATAATAATCGAATAGCAAGCAAGCCCTCATATGGGAAACAACTGAAGACCAGAGACACTGAGAAGAACATTGATGAGCGCAGGAATCGGCTCTCAATGAGATAGTGCTGCACAGAACAGAGACAGATGGCGAGATTTAATAAAATATCTTTAAAAGATGCTAGAATTCATATAGGAGAAGGTGTATTGGTCTACGCCCTAGTTACGGCTCGAGGTCAATAGATATATAATATAATAATAAATAATAGTATATTAAAATAATTAAAATTATATTATTCTTATTATAATATTTTTTGTATTTATACATCTGTGTGTGTGTTGTATGCTGAAGGCCTATTGAGCCGAAACGTTGTTCTATGTGTGTCGTCCACTTATTACGTAAAGATTGAACCATACAGTTTGTAGATATATATATATATATATATATATATATATATATATATCATTTCTCCTTATTAGCTTTACTGCAGCTTCGCATTTTATGCATTTATATATATATTTCTTTGCTTTGTCCATATATTTCAGTTGCTTCTACTGCCATTTTACAGTGAGACGACAGACCCACTGTAATTCCTTGAATAGAAACCCGCTTGATTCAGTGAAACGACTCTACTATATTTGGTCTACAGCCATTTCGCCCTCGCACTCAACTGAGAAATTAAATAATATCTGGGAAGTCAGTCCCACCACACAACATTTGATGAGCAACACAACATTTGGTGAGCAACACAACCACACAATATTTGGTGAGCAACACAACCACACAATATTTGGTGAGCAACACAACCACACAATATTTGGTGAGCAACACAATATTTGGTGAGCAACACAACCACACAGTATTTGGTGAGCAACACAACCACACAACATTTGGTGAGGAACACAACCACACAACATTTGGTGAACAACACAACCACACAACATTTGGTGAACAACACAACCAGTATGGAATAGCAGGAAGTTTGAATTAACAAAATTCCGAGTATCATCATTTATTATCATTTATTGCTTAGATTAATAACTTGGACAACCAATCAAAGGCAGGAGAAAAGGCTACTTTTCCATGTGTGCTGCTCTAAATAAACAAAAACAAAACACAAAAAATAGCAATTGATAGGACAAAGTAAACAACTCGAATTTTTTCTATAACGTTCTAAGCTTCCATCCATTATGACAACAATTAGGGATCGAAGGTTATAATCATCATCGTCAAGTACCATGCCTGCTGGCGTAGGTGATCATGTCTCTCCACAACTCTCGATCTCAACAGTTATTTATCATTTCTATTGTTGACCCTCTGCCAAGCCATGCTCTTAAATAGACGCATCTTAAAAATACAGTGCACAAAATGTGTGACTACATTTACTCTCACTGTGCACAAAAATATGTGGCTACATTTACTCTCACTGTGCACAAAAATGTGTGGCTACATTTACTTTCACTGTGCACAAAAATGTGTGGCTACATTTACTTTCACTGTGCACAAAAATGTGTGGCTACATTTACTGTCACTGTGCACAAAAATGTTTGGCTACATTAATTTTAACTGTGCACAAAAATGTGTGGCTACATTAATTTTAACTGTGCACAAAATGTGCGGCTACGCTTACTGTCACTGTGCAAAAAAATGTGTGGCTACATTAATTTTAACTATGCACAAAAATGTGTGGTTACGTTTATTTTAACTGTGCACAAAAATGTGTGGTTACGTTTATTTTAACTGTGCACAAAAATGTGTAGCTACGTTTATTTTAACTGTGCACAAAAATGTGTGGTTACGTTTATTTTAACTGTTCACAAAAATGTGTGGTTACGTTTATTTTAACTGTGCACAAAAATGTGTGGTTACGTTTATTTTAACTGTGCACAAAAATGTGTGGTTACGTTTATTTTAACTGTGCACAAAAATGTGTAGCTACGTTTATGTTAACTGTGCACAAAAATGTGTAGCTACGTTTATTTTAACTGTGCACAAAAATGTGTAGCTACGTTTATTTTAACTGTGCACAAAAATGTGTGGTTACGTTTATTTTAACTGTGCACAAAATGTGTAGCTACGTTTATTTTAACTGTTCACAAAAATGTGTGGTTACGTTTATTTTAACTGTGCACAAAAATGTGTGGTTACGTTTATTTTAACTGTGCACAAAAATGTGTGGTTACGTTTATTTTAACTATGCACAAAAATGTGTGGTTACGTTTATTTTAACTGTGCACAAAAATGTGTGGTTACGTTTATTTTAACTGTGCACAAAAATGTGTGGTTACGTTTATTTTAACTGTGCACAAAATGTGTGGCTACGTTTATTTTAACTGTGCACAAAAATGTGTAGCTACGTTTATTTTAACTGTGCACAAAAATGTGTAGCTACGTTTATTTTAACTGTGCACAAAAATGTGTAGCTACGTTTATTTTAACTGTGCACAAAAATGTGTAGCTACGTTTATTTTAACTGTGCACAAAAATGTGTAGCTACGTTTATTTTAACTGTGCACAAAAAGGTGTAGCTACGTTTATTTTAACTGTGCACAAAAATGTGTAGCTACGTTTATTTTAACTATGCACAAAAATGTGTAGCTACGTTTATTTTAACTGTGCACAAAAATGTGTAGCTACGTTTATTTTAACTGTGCACAAAAATGTGTAGCTACGTTTATTTTAACTGTGCAAAAAAATGTGTAGCTACGTTTATTTTAACTGTGCACAAAAATGTGTGGCTACGTTTATTTTAACTGTGCACAAAAATGTGTGGTTACGTTTATTTTAACTGTGCACAAAAATGTGTGTTTACGTTCATTTTAACTGTGCACAAAAATGTGTGGTTACGTTTATTTTAACTGTGCACAAAAATGTGTGGTTACGTTTATTTTAACTGTGCACAAAAATGTGTAGCTACGTTTATTTTAACTGTGCACAAAAATGTGTAGCTACGTTTATTTTAACTGTGCACAAAAATGTGTAGTTACGTTTATTTTAACTGTGCACAAAAATGTGTAGCTACGTTTATTTTAACTGTGCACAAAAATGTGTAGCTACGTTTATTTTAACTGTGCTTAGAAATGTGGAGGTAGAGACTAAAGTCAAACCGAAATTAATGTTCAACATGTTGAATGCGGATGTGTCGGGCCGTATGACGTATATATCAAACTTGCCGTCAACTAAACAATATAAAGTATATTTATATTGTTATTGTTATTTATATTTATATATTTAGTAAAAGTTATTAAAATAATATAATGTAAGTGTGATATCTAAAATACACAAATAGCATTCTATGTTGAAATAATTTAGGCTACTGTGGCATACGGCAATGCAAAGCTATAGATAATTAAGGAAGTAGAATGTATTGCTCACTAAAAGTGAAACGAACAATTTATTTTTAGAATTAACAGTACGGAAAAAGACGTCGCGTCAGACTAAGAATGTATAGAAGTTATAGAGAAAGAATTATGATAGAAGACTGATTAGGCAACTACTATAATAGTAAATTAATATATGTATTGCTATCTATAATTACAATCTTGTGCATCTAGATTTCTGCTTTTTAAATTGCTTTCAGTGCATAATTATTGTTTCGCATCAGTGATTCTGATAAGTTTTGAAGTAACTTGGATTTTCTGAAAAACGCTTTGAAAATTCAACAGATGGCGCGGTTGGTTACGTGTAGAGAAAAATGAAAGAAATGGATAAGTGAGAACACCTGGACAGGAAATCCATGACAGAAAATCGACAATACTGAACATGCTAGCAGCAAACACTTAGTTTAGTCGACTAATCATCTTTACTGCACAACGGACAGCTCCATAGTGCTCGAATCCCCTCCTCAGCGACTACCCAGGTATGAAGCATGCCCATCACATGCTAGCAACAGAACTAAAGATGGCTTCAGCAAAGCCACCTACATCTCCCAAGAAAACAAATAATAATTAATTAATATTATCACTGAGAGGGCTTTCCCGAGAACACCCTAATGATTGTGGCGTCTTGAGCTATTTTAAGTATAGACGGCTGACGTCATTTTACCCACAACCGCCCCTCCTGGCAATTCTGAATACGTCACATAGTTTGGGTTATCCCCCTCAGCAGGCAGGCTTGATGTATATATGGCGATTGCTTCTGTACGAGTTCAGTAACACAGGCGGAGATCTTGGCTTTAACGTCTTTAATCGCCACTAACGACATAGGCGGAAGGCGATAGTGGCCCTGTTGGTTCTTCATAGGCGGAAGGCGATAGTGGCCCTGTTGGTTCCTTCATAGGCGAAAGCGATAGTGCCCTGTTGGTTCCTTCATAGGCGGAAGGCGATAGTGGCCCTGTTGGTTCCTTCATAGGCGGAAGGCGATAGTGGCCCTGTTGGTTCCTTCATAGGCGGAAGGCGATAGTGGCCCTGTTGGTTCCTCATAGGCGGAAGGCGATAGTGGTGTTCGTTCCTTCATAGGCGGAAGGCGATAGTGGCCCTGTTGGTTCCTTCATAGGCGGAAGGCGATAGTGGCCCTGTTGGTTCCTTCATAGGCGGAAGGCGATAGTGGCCCTGTTGGTTCCTTCATAGGCGGAAGGCGATAGTGGCCCTGTTGGTTCCTTCATAGGCGAAGGTGATAGTGGTCCTGTTGTTCCTTCCATGGTCGCAGTCCTGGTAGCCACACAAGCAAATACAACATCTTCATACAGTGTCAACATCATAAGGTGTCAACATCTTCATGTGATGTCAACATCATAAGGTATCAACATCATAAGGCGTCAACATCTTCATATGATGTCAACAAGATAAGGTGTCAACATCATAAGGTGTGACATCTTAAGTTGTGTCAACATCTTCATATGATGTCAACATCATATAGTGTCAACATCATAAGGTGTCAACATCTTCATATGATGTTAACATCATAAGGTGTCAACATCATAAGGTGTCAACATCATAAGGTGTCAACATCTTCATACAGTGTCAACATCATATGGTGTTAACATCTTAAGGTGTCAACATCTTAAAATGTCAACATCTTCATATGGTGTCAACATCATAAGGTGTCAACATCTTCATACAGTGTCAACATCTTCATACAGTGTCAACATCATATGGTGTCAACATCATATGGTGTTAACATCTTAAGGTGTCAACATCTTAAAGTGTCAACATCTTCATATGGTGTCAACATCTTCATATGGTGTCAACACCTTCATATGGTGTCAACATCATGAGGTGTCAACATCATGAGGTGTCAACATCATAAATGTGTCAACATCTTCATATGGTGTCAACATCATAAGGTGTCAACACCTTCATATGGTGTCAACACCTTCATATGGTGTCAACATCATGAGGTGTCAACAAGAGAGAGAGAGAGAGAGAGAGAGGAGAGAGAGAGAAGAACATTTATCATTTCTACAGGAAATGCATATTTGTTTGTCTTCGATTCCGTCAGAAACTGAAACTTCCGCAAGAAACGACAAGCTCAATTTGTTCATTAACAACTCACATTCTCTTGTGTAAACCAGGAAATTATCTGTATAATAAATATGATGAGGCTCGTCAATAGTTTTTTTCTATTTCCATTTTTTATATGTAAAATTGAGTGAAGTTATTTTCATGATATCAACCAGCAACGTCTCGGAATCCTCGCAACTCAACCAGCGAATATCGTGCTAAAGTCTACTGCGGAGCTTACCGCTTCCAAAACCCAAATTTTAAAAGTTAAATTATTGAAAAATTCTATCCGGAGTTCTAACGTTTTCTCTGTGTGCCGTCTCTTGCGCTGCATTTATTGTTTTTTGTTTTTTTTTGTTATGCGTATATAATATATGGCTTTTTAAATTCCAAAGTAAAATAATCTCCTTTATTTTGGCTAGATACAGGCTTTCATTGATACATTGGCTAGATACAGGCTTTCATTGATACATTGGCTAGATACAGGCTTTCATTGATACATTGGCTAGATACAGGCTTTCATTGATACATTGGCTAGATACAGGCTTTCATTGATACATTGGCTAGATACAGGCTTTCATTGATACATTGGCTAGATACAGGCTTTCATTGATACATTGGCTAGATACAGGCTTTCATTGATACATTGGCTAGATACATGCTTTCATTGATACATTGGCTAGATACAGGCTTTCATTGATACATTGGCTAGATACAGGCTTTCATTGATACATTGGTTAGATACAGGCTTTCATTGATACATTGGCTAGATACAGGCTTTCATTGATACATTGTCTAGATACTGGCTTTCATTGATGCATTGGCTAGATACAGGCTTTCATTGATACATTGGCTAGATACAGGCTTTCATTGATACATTGGCTAGATACAGGCTTTCATTGATACATTGGCTAGATACAGGCTTTCATTGATACATTGGCTAGATACAGGCTTTCATTGATACATTGGCTAGATACAGGCTTTCATTGATACATTGGCTAGATACAGGCTTTCATTGATACATTGGCTAGATACAGGCTTTCATTGATACATTGGCTAGATACAGGCTTTCATTGATGGATGCTTGCGCAGAATAAAAGGTTGGAAATGACGGGCGCAATTATTAACTTAAACCATCATCATTGAGTGCCGTCTCCGCATCGAAGGTTGGCTACCATGGAGCGCCATTCTGCTCTGTCTTTTGTTTTGGTGGTGCAGGTTGTGCAGGTTTTGGTGGTACAGTCTATGGGCTGACTTGTCCATCTTTTGATGTTATTCGTCCATGTTAGTTTTGGTCTGTCCCTACTTCTTTTCTATTCTATTGACCTTTCGAGCTGTAGCCGGCCCATAGGGGGTAAACCAAGATACACCTTCTCCTATCTGAATTTTTGTTCTAGCAGTTTTCTTTTAAAGATATTTTATCAAATCTCGCCATTTGTCTCTGTTCTGTGCAAGCAGCTCAATCTCATTGAGGGAGCCGAATCCTGCTGCTCTTGCCTCTCTCATCAATGTTCTTCTCACTGTCTCCCTGGGTCTTCCTCTTTTTCTCTTACCTGTTGTTTCCCACATGAGGGCTTGCTTTGCTATTCAGTTATTATATCTTCTCATCACATGTCCAACATATGACCATCGTCTTTTCTTTATTACTGAAGATATTAGTGGTTGATTGGCGATTTCTCTAATTTCCTCGTTTGTTTTGAATTCGTTCCACGCTATACCAAGTATTTTCCTTAGACATTTATTCTCGAATGCGTTCAGCTTTGTTTCTAAATCTCTTGTTGTTTTCCAGCTTTCACACGCATACGTAAGGGTTGATAGTAAAAAACTATCACTATTATCTACTGCTAATTTACGCATTCTGTACCAGGTCTACGTTTCATTAACAAAATCGTTTTTACGATAGTGGCTTGTTAAACCTCTGATCAACGGTTCTATACCAAGCCGGAGAAAAATAATTCCTCCATTTTGGAAACAACCGGAACCAGATCCTACTTCTTTTACCTTGTATTTATTAGTTATTAGCAAGTGTATATATTATTATTATATATTATTTACATGTAACTATGAGAAAACACCAGTGGACAAAGTGACGCGATCGGACAAAGACGATGACGCTGGATATGACACATACTGAGGAAACCAGCTTAAAGTATTACACGATGGGTTTTTTTTCAGTCCCGAGTGAAAGAGATAAATGGGAATATTAAATTATGCCTGAAAAAGACAAGGGAAAACAGAGATGAAGAGTATTGGGAAGGTATGGAACGAGAAGACCACCAAAAAGGACGGCTTATAAAATGTTTGTTGAAGATCTATGATCCACAAGGAGATGAAAGGTAGCAGAAGAGGAGGAAGAAAGTATCAGTTAACTAACAAAATGAAATGTGACCAAGTCATTAGAACATATTTTAAAACATGCTAGACGTCCTAAATGTGACCAATTCATTAGAACATATTTTAAAACATGCTAGACGTCCTAAATGTGACCAATTCATTAGAACATATTTTAAAACATGCTAGACGTCCTAAATGTGACCAATTCATTAGAACATATTTTAAAACATGCTAGACGTCCTAAATGTGACCAATTCATTAGAACATATTTTAAAACATGCTAGACGTCCTAAATGTGACCAATTCATTAGAACATATTTTAAAACATGCTAGACGTCCTAAATGTGACCAATTCATTAGAACATATTTTAAAACATGCTAGACGTCCTAAATGTGACCAATTCATTAGAACATATTTTAAAACATGCTAGACGTCCTAAATGTGACCAATTCATTAGAACATATTTTAAAACATGCTAGACGTCCTAAATGTGACCAAGTCATTAGAACATATTTTAAAACATGCTAGACGTCCTAAATGTGACCAATTCATTAGAACATATTTTAAAACATGCTAGACGTCCTAAATGTGACCAATTCATTAGAACATATTTTAAAACATGCTAGACGTCCTAAATGTGACCAATTCATTAGAACATATTTTAAAACATGCTAGTCGTCCTAAATGTGACCAAGTCATTAGAACATATTTTAAAACATGCTATGCGTCCTAAATGTGACCAAGTCATTAGAACATATTTTAAACACATGCTATGCGTCCTAAATGTGACCAAGTCATTAGAACGTATTTTAAACATATGCTAGGCGCCCTAAATGTCATTACCCATAGGGCAATGTAGCAGAATCAAGATAAAGACGCGTTCGTAGCGTTGTTAGTATGATGAAACAATGAGTGTGGTTATAACAAGAAAATATTTCTTTACGAGTCATTGCAATGGCAATAGTTGCCATTGTTTTTAGTGTCTTCATAATGTTGTCTTTTTAAGTCGACGATGTGTCGTTGGGGTCGGTGTGTCTTCACCGGTATTAGTGTCAATGACTGGAGGATTGTCGATGTGTCGTTGGGGTAGATGTGTCTTCACCGGTATTAGTGTCATTGACTGGAGGACTGTCGATGTGTCGTTGGGGTAGATGTGTCGTCACCGGTATTAGTGTCAATGACTGGAGGACTGTCGATGTGTCGTTGGGGTAGATGTGTCGTCACCGGTATTAGTGTCAATGACTGGAGGATTGTCGATGTGTCGTTGGGGTAGATGTGTCGTCACCGGTATTAGTGTCATTGACTGGAGGACTGTCGATGTGTCGTTGGGGTAGATGTGTCGCCACCGGTATTAGTGTCATTGACTGGAGGACTGTCGATGTGTCGTTGGGGTAGATGTGTCGTCACCGGTATTAGTGTCAATGACTGGAGGATTGTCGATGTGTCGTTGGGGTCGGTGTGTCTTCACCGGTATTAGTGTCAATGACTGGAGGATTGTCGATGTGTCGTTGTGGTAGATGTGTCTTCACCGGTATTAGTGTCATTGACTGGAGGACTGTCGATGTGTCGTTGGGGTAGATGTGTCGTCACCGGTATTAGTGTCAATGACTGGAGGACTGTCGATGTGTCGTTGGGGTAGATGTGTCTTGACCGGTATTAGTGTCAATGACTGGAGGACTGTCGATGTGTCGTTGGGATAGATGTGTCGTCACCGGTATTAGTGTCAATGACTGGAGGACTGTCGATGTGTCGTTGGGGTAGATGTGTCGTCACCGGTATTAGTGTCAATGACTGGAGGACCGTCGATGTGTCATTGGGGTCGGTGTGTCTTCACCGGTATTAGTGTCAATGACTGGAGGACCGTCGATGTGTCATTGTGGTAGATGTGCCGTCACCGGTATTAGTGTCAATGACTGGAGGACCGTCGATGAGTCATTGGGGTCGGTGTGTCTTCACCGGTATTAGTGTCAATGACTGGAGGACCGTCGATGTGTCGTTGGGGTCGGAGTGTCTTCACCGGTATTAGTGTCAATGACTGGAGGACCGTCGATGTGTCATTGGGGTCGGTGTGTCTTCACCGGTATTAGTGTCAATGACTGGAGGACAGTCGAAGTGTGGTTGGGGTAGAAGTGTCTTAACCGGTATTAGTGTCAATGACTGGAGGATTGTCGATGTGTCGTTGGGTAGATGTGTTTTCACACGTATTAGTGTCAATGACTGGAGGACTGTCGATGTGTCGTTGGGGTCAGAGTGTCGTCACCGGTATTAGTGTCAATGACTGGAGGACCGGTGGATGAATGTTCATAAGGTAATTTCTCTTCACTTTCTACCATTGCAGTTTCTATTATTCTCTTGCGATGTGGTGGTTTGGTTGATTGTATAGTTTCTTATACGATAAATCTTTCTTTTTTTATGTCTTCTCTAGCAGAGACGCATGTTGGTTGTCAACATCTTTACGCTTTATCTGTGAATTATATGTTTGATATGTCTTCTGTTTATGTTGCCTGCACGTTTGCCTTCTGTTTCTGCTGCTTCCTTCTTTGTCTTCTGTTGGCCTCCTGCGGATGTATGTTTAACAGTTCCCGGGATCGTCTTTATATTTGTTGGAGGTCTCATATGTTGTTTGACATTCTTGATGGTATTTGTTTCTGCAGGTATCATAGTTTGATCTTCCTGACAAATTTTCATTTTGTTTTTTGTTTCTTCACTGTCCCAGTGTGCGTCGCTAGTGCAGTACGCACATAGGTTATCCTCCCACACCCCCAAGTAGTATAACCCACAGCCAACTTTAGAGAAGGCTAGTGCGCAACCCTACAAGTGTGGCGTGTTGAACTTTGTGAGCAGGGGTGGTTGTTGGTAGGATTCTGTCAACCATCTAAAGCTCGGAAAGGTAAATCTTGACCGACGACGTCACGCCAATGGGGCTGCTCGCATGCCTTTTCTGAAGTTAGCTGTGTAGTACCTATGTTGTATTTATTCTACCGCTCCACGATATATGAAATATGTAACCCCTGTTTAAAACGGTACCTAAAGACCCAGTCACACAAAATCATACTTATGCTGGTAGCTTCTGAGTCTTCATTACTGGTAATTTTTTTTTTTTATTTAAATTATCACAGAAAACACATGTGTTCAACAGCCCCCACGTGCAGTGATGATGTAAACACCTTACGGTACGACACACGATGATGAAACCCCGTTCGTGACCTTGATGAACCTGAAGGTGGCGCTGTCAGATTAATGCCGACATTTGATTGGACAGCTGCTAGCCATAAGCAAAACATTCCTGCTTGGGCTTACAGGTATTGTATTTATGTTTCCTCATTTAATCACTTACGATTATCGCGAACGCTGCATTTCTGAAATGGTAAATGGATTCACTTTTGATTAGAAATAGTAATAGGAATGAGAAGGAACAAACCACAACCCAATGCCAACCATCGGAAATTGCTTCCTGCTGGTTGTTGTTGGAAAGACTGTCATGGCGGCCAAATGCTATTTTTGTCATCTGCGTAGTCTTTGTTGTCAATTCAATTGCAATAATTATTACTATACTAAATAAAACTAAACTAATTAAGCGTAGGTTGTATGTGTTAATAGAAATAATTATGAATCTAATTTGACAAGTTGCTTAGTCTGTTGTGTTTTATTATCTAATTAGAAAATTGATGTTCATTTTAAAAACCACGCAGGGGATGCGGCCAATCCTAACACAGATTCACTATGAGTTTCCTCACATGAATTTCATTATTGTCACTCAAGTCAGTAGTCACTCACTGTGTTGTTATAGTCATATATAGTCATCGCGTCAGTCAATGTATTATTGTTATTAATTGTTTGTACATATTTATAGTGTGTTAGTATAATTATACATTTTAAACATACAATAATATCATTCATAATCATGTTTTACTGACTCGCAAGTAGTTTCAGTTTGTTGTAGGGAATAGTTCAAGTTGTTAACTTTACTTTACTACTTGTCATGCCTTAATTTTTAATCCTTAATTGTCATTGAACGATACTAAAATGATACTTACTAAGCAGTTTACTTTATCATCTTTATTGTTGTTTGTGAATGTTAGTGTTTACACTGTTTATATATTATAAAATCTATCTATCTATTGACCTTTCGAGCCGTGGACGGCCCATAGGCAGGGCATGGCAGATTTGACTTTGACTTTTGAGATACTCTCTCTTTTTCTAAATTTTCTTTCTAGCAGCTTCAATCCTTGCAAAGATCTTTTCAAAGTCTTTTGTCAAAGATTGTTTGTAGTTAATAGTTAATGTTTTAAACACTTTTTTCATCAGTCATAAGTCTACTACTTACTAGTGAGAGTGTACTGAACTGAAATGTACGATTACAGTACACCATATACAACTGTAGGATTACTCAGTCAGTTGAGTTTCACTAGTTGCATAATCATTAGTCAATATAAGTAATTACCCAATCAATATATACAATAGTGAATAGTGTTATTAAAACTCTACTTTCCTTTTCTTCATTATAAAAAATTAGGCGGAACACCTTGCTTGTTTTCATTTAATTTTAGCTAACACAAAAATCAACATAAATCTACTATTCTTATATTGAACACTTGTTTAAAATGTAAGATGTGGAACTATTATGATTATTGTCTATCTATATAATTGTATAATTTTATTTCATGTCTAAGATATGCATATAGTTATAACAATAGAGAACATTTGCTTGTCACATCTTACTTTGATAAAAATTTCAATATAATTATTTATAATTTAAAACATAATTAGCTAGATAGCTTGAATTTCAAAGACAAGGAGACTACTTCGGTTACTCATTTTGTATCTACAAAAAAATTAAGTCCGGGAACTTTATGTTTATGAACAACTCCTATAAAATCCAATAATATTTTGTTCATGTCATGTACATCAATTATGAAACAAATTATGATTTTTAACCTGTGAATTTGATCGTTTATAGGAGTTTGTTCATAAAGTTTCCTGGCTATTTTTTTTTATTCAAAATGACTAAACCTTCAGAGTAGTCTCCTTGTTAATTAATGCCATAAATAGTAGTTTGAGCTGTCTGGTCCTATAATTATGAAAACACCTCTGGAAATCACTTGTGAGGTTTCCTTCATCTCGTTAAGGGGGCTGGTTGGTCTCGAGGGAGGCAAGACACTGGCCTCATGACAGGTTGTGAGTTCAGATCTCGGTTGTACCGATTAGCATTTTTCAATCACCCCTAGTCTCAGCAGTGAGGCCCGGCTTGAAACATCAATTACTCTTCAGAGTAAAAAATATGAGTACCATCAAAGACGGAATTATCTGCCTGTGCAGTGAGAGACCTCTGGGAAAAACGGATTAATGCACAAAGTTCAGTTCATAGTCTCTAGGGACTTCGCCAGAGGGGAAAACTGGCGAATGGCAAAAAAAAATAGGTCTCATATTTGTCAACTTAATTGAATTTTGTTGCCTTTCAGTATCTTCTTTAGATGTAAATGTAAGAAGAAGCTGCAGGAAGTAAACCAAAAATGTATTACCTTTGACAGATGTGTGTGCAAGGGCACTGCCACGGCGAAGGATCCAGTTAGTGGAATACCACATCTCAGGATGATATCTGCATACAACATTGTGGAGGCATTGTAGGATAGCAGTATAGAATTTGATTTAAAATGTCCACCCTCTAAGGATGTTTTCTTGGTTTAGATGAATTAGTCCATCAGTGTCGAAGAATACAATCAACATGGCCGTGACATTGAACTTAACCTGCCATGTCTTCTTCAAATGAAGAGGTGGCATCATTTTCCATTGGGATGGCATTAGCTTTGTTCCAAGGTCATACCTGTACTTTCAAGTTTCGCCACCAGTGGTTATCGATAAAGTTGGGATCATTTTATGATGGGTTCGTTTAAGGAGATCAGTGCAAGTAAACATACAACTTTCCCTTTGCTATGCAGTCAGGAGACAGGGCACAAATTTTGCTGACATGTGTCTCATGTCTAAATCTTTCACTTATAATTTTATAAGTGGCAACTGTTGTTTCTACATCCTCTACTGCCACTCTGACAGTTAAACGTTGGTTAACTCTAATAATCTTTCTCACATCTGCTATGTTATGGGAACTGAATGATCTGCCAGAATGGGGTTATATTCAACCTACCTTGGTGTCTACTTTTAAGGAGGAAAACTCCTGTGATCTCTTGGATCTGTGACAAAAGTTACATTGAAGCTGGTACATTGTCATGATGCAACAACTATTTGTGTTTGCACTGCAATTCCTGTATTTTTACCAACTTCTTTTCTTAATTATCATAAAATGCAGCGTTAGAACTCAGAATTCACCATAGTGTCAAAGGTAGCAAGTTCTAGGTGACAATGCCCTTGATGTAAAAGAAACAATCAGCATACATTTTTTTTTTTGTACTCCGGTTCAGCCATGCCAACTTTGGTCTTAGGAATTGTGGACTCTTTGACTGTTGTTTTGACTCTGGATCATAACAGTCACAGCCCGTGATGATTCTAAAGATAAAGCTTTATTGCTACCCATCTCAAAGCAAGAGACAGAGCAGAATGGCGCTCCATGGTAGCCAACCTTCGTTGCGGAGACGGCACTCAATGATGATGCTACCTGTCTCACACAAGTCAAGACACTTCTGTTTTTGTTTGAGTGTCAAGGGCCTGGGTACAATAGTTTACCGCAAAGCTGCGATATCTGCTCCTTTGAGCTGAAGACATCCATCTTCAGCATGAGTAGATTTTGCCTCACAATTTTAGCTCGGGCAGCAGCCAATATTGGCCTACTTTTAACTTCCTAGAGTTTTTTAACTTGCACGCAGGGCCTACTCATTTTAGCTGATATCCAAAAGGGCTAGACATTGGATCTCACTAGTTGGAGACCAGGGAAGATACAGCCACAAGAGAACCAAAGATTTACTTTTTCAAAAATTCCCACTGCTTATGGTAGTGATCGAACTCAGGCATCTTCCTATCAAGATGCCGACCTCTTAGATCTGGATTACCCAGTCCCCCTGTACTATATTCAATACAATCTTGAAGTATGTGTTCATCAGTCCGGGGCGCTTGTCTGCATGTGGATGAAGTACCAATCATGAAGTCTGTGTTCATCAGTCCGGGGCGCTTGTCTGCATGTGGATGAAGTACCAATCTTGAAGTATGTGTTCATCAGTACGGGTCGCTTGTCTGCATGTGGATGAAGTACCAATCTTGAAGTATGTTCATCAGTCCGGGGTGCTTGTCTGCATGTGGATGAAGTACCAATCTTGAAGTATGTTCATCAGTCCGGGGCGCTGTCTGCATGTGGATGAAGTACCAATCTTGAAGTATGTGTTCATCAGTCCGGGGCGCTTGTCTGCATGTGGATGAAGTACCAATCTTGAAGTATGTGTTCATCAGTACGGGGTCGCTTGTCTGCATGTGGATGAAGTACCAATCTTGAAGTATGTGTTCATCAGTCCGGGGCGCTTGTCTGCATGTGGATGAAGTACCAATCTTGAATTTTATATACATGTGACTGTGGAGTCGATTGTGTCTTGTTATGTGTATAATAACTTGTACCCATCTATTAATATTGTGGTGGGCATCTTGATTGGGACCTTGTAGTTTTTTTATTGATTTGATTATATTTCTTCTGATGGTCTCTAACCGGCACATATGGTTGTTTGCCTTCTTTTGCCAGCTTGTCTGCTTTCTCGTTTTCTGGTATTCCACAGTGAGATAGGATCAACTGCAGGTGACCTTGTAATGCTTGAGAGTTCACTCAGTAAGGTCTGCAGATGTGATAATTTTCTGGATGAAGTAGTTATCTTGCATCTGTCAGAAACAATACAGGTTGTAGGCAAAAATTAATGTAGAGCACTTTTTCTATTGCCAACTTTATTGCTTTATATTCCTGCAAATAATTGTGACAGCATTCCCTTGTTGCTATTCCATTTCTATCCCTAGTGTATTTTGGTGTTTTGTGTATGCTTCTACTCCCCTATTCTCTACTGTGTTCTTGAAGCTTCTTGATCTCCATTCTCATAAATCTATGTATATACAAACCCATAGATCATGTGGATATTCTTCACCCAATAACCTGATGTTTTACATTGTATACTATTCTGTTCCTTCTTGTCAAGTATACCTTTCACTTCTATCCGCATATGTATTATCAGTCTAGATCCCTCTGTCCAGGGGCTCGTTCTGGTATGGGCAGCAGGGGGTTGATATCACTTGGTACGCCTGAAGTTTGGTCTACAAATTTTGTTTGGCTGTAATTAGAATATCTGTATGTATAGCTGAGATATTTTCATAAAATTGTTAAATATTCATATAAATATTTATATTCAGCTCAATTTTGTTGGAGAAAGTAGATATTTACAATATCAAAGATTGGACAAAAAAAGCAAACACAAAAACTGAACCACAGCAGGGAAAAAAATGAAAAAAAATTGTGAGCAAATCATTGCATTCAAAGGATCCTAAGGGATCATACATGTAGTGTTTGTTAACTTTATTCATACATGTAGTGTTTGTTAACTTTATTTCATACATGTAGTGTTTGTTAACTTTATTTATATTCAATCTACAAAACTTGTTATTTAATATGTATTATTGTAACTTTCCACAGCAAATTTTATTTTTAACATGGTCAAAGCAAGTCAGCATTTTGGGGCCCAGTGACCCATCACCAGCCTTGATGCTAAGCTCCAAGAACCTTTCATCTTCTAGAACCGCTTGCTTATCAGAAGGAATTCTTCTTTGCCCAGTGCCCCGATCATCTGCTACGGTGGCGACTCAGGTCACTGAAGTTTTAAACTTTGACAAAGTAGGGACACAAGTTTGTAGGCAGATTAGCTTCTTCAAGCACAATCCTCCGCCTGATTTCAGCCTACAGCGAAAAGCTTACTGCCAAAGGCTAAAACCACAGTGCAAGAGGCACTATCAACAAAATAATTATAGAGAACACTTAGCATTTTATTGCATTCCCTTTCGGACTCCATCTCCACAGTGAGATGAAACCAGAGATAAATGCAGCAACGGAATTTCTCTCCAGGATTTTCCTTGCACATGACAACATAACCCAAGAGAAAGTTGGTGAATTTAGACTGCACCTGGCGGCCACTTCTAGAGGAGAGATTTCGAGATCACTGGCATGAGGGCTGTCCAACTAAAGGTCAAGCATATCGTTGTATCCGTGTTTGTCCTGATGAGGCCCTAGATCCACTGCTAGAAAAGGTGTGCAATGATGTTGGTATTAACGTGGAGGATTTCAACTTGCCCTTTGAGCTGACCTTGTGGGTGGACCAACAGAAGTTGTTTGCAAGTAAGTGTGACAATTAAGCAGTAATGGTTGCAGTCTGTGACAACAGTTAACAAACAATTTGTCATTTTGCTTTCTTTTACATCCCTTGCCTTCTTTTTTTTGTGTGTGTACGCCTTTATATGTCAATACTAATGAGTTTGAAGAAAGCGTTCATCAACTTAAGACTGGTGACATCCTGTACTGCTTGTTCCTGTTTGGTACCAGTGATAGCCACAAGAGCCTTCTTAGTGTTGTTTAGTTACTGGCTCTTGTCCTTTCTCTCGGTGCTTGACTCCACAACATAGAGGAAGGTGACCACCATGGGCTCCTTCGAAGAAGAGTGTCAGGCACTCCTTGCCGCCCCATGGGACTCCATATTGTGAACACCATAGGCTTACCTCTAGACTGTGACGCCTTCTTTTTAAGGTCAAGGGAAAGTGAAGTGTTTGGGCCAGTTCTTCGATTTGTGATTTGGGAGATATAATTTGTGGTCTTCTCTGTTTTCCTCTGCTGATGTTATATTTCCTAGTGTTTCTGATATTCCATCAATGCATCTTTTCTGCCCTTGGATCTGGTGATCTTGCAATGTTTATTGAAGCTCATTGTGTTGCGTTTTGATTTTTTTTTTTTTTTGCCTTTTCACGTGGACAAACCATTTTTGCTGTTGTTTTCTTTATATATTCTAGTTAGTAGCCTCCGTCAGTCTTAGTTGATTATGGATTCTCAGTGCCTCTAGAAATATTATTTTGTCTTTTCTTTGCTGTATGTTCTCTTTCTATGAATCTGTCTGCTGCTTGTTTGAGTAGGAGCTTCAGAGTGTTTCCAAAGATTGGTCTGCAGCTGTTTCTTCCTAGGTTGCAGTGTTTATGTTCAGAGTCTTCATGTTACATTTAGGCATGTTTTACAAATTGAAGTTTTGGGCCCCCCCCTAGTTCTTTTACCATCTGCCAGTTGTCCATATATATATATTTATGTATAAGCTGTATATATTTTGGTATGCCGCCATCTTTCATATGGGGTATGTGTTATCTATCTATCTATCTATTGACCTTTCGAGCCGTAACCGGCCCATAGGGCGTAGACCAAGATACACCTTCACCTATATGAATTTCTGTTCTAGCAGTTTTCTTTTAAAGATATTTTATCAAATCTCGCCATCTGTCTCTGTTCTGTGCAAGCAGTTCTATCTCATTGAGGGAGCCGATTCCTGCTGCTCTTGCCTCTCTCATCAATGTTCTTCTCAGTGTCTCACTGGGTCTTCCTCTTTTTCTTTTACCTGTTGTTTCCCATATGAGGGGCTTGCTTTGCTATTCGATTATTATCTCTTCTCATCACATGTCCAACGTATGACCATCGTCTTTTCTTTATTACTGAAGATATTAGTGGTTGATTGGCGATTTCTCTAATTTCCTCGTTGTTTTGAATTCGTTCCATTCTATACCAAGTATTTTCCTTAGACATTTATTTTCGAATGCGTTCAACTTTGTTTCTATATCTCTTGTGTTTTCCAGCTTTCACACGCATACGTAAGGTTGATAGTACATTTGATTTAAATAGCCTAAGTTTTGTGTTTGTGCTAATGAGTTTTGATTTCCACAACTTTTCAAGGCTTCTGAAAGACATTGCTGCTTTAGCCAGTCTGATTCTAATTTCTTTGCTCGTATCCCCTTCTCGATCAATGTGACTTCCAAGATAGATGAAGTGATCGATCTCTTCTACTGGTTTGTTTTCCATGTATATTTTGTCACTTGTGGAATTAAACTTTTCATGACTTTAGTCTTTTCATGATTGACCTCAAGCCCAATTTTGCTGGCTATTGATGATAGTTCATTTGTGTTTTCCTGCATCGTTTTTATCTGATTGCTGATGAGAACTATGTCATCAGCAAAGTCCAGGTCCTCCAAATGGTCTCCTTGTATCCATTCGATGCCTTTTATTACCAGTGCAGCATTTCTTCATTATGAAGTCCATAACAAACACATTCTGTATCAGGTCTACGTTTCATTAACAACATCGTTTTTACGATAGCGGCTTGTTAAACCTCTGATCAACGGTTCTATAACAAGCCGGAGAAAAATAATTCCTCCATTTTGGAAACAACCGGAAAGGGAAATGTGTTATATATATATTTATATATAAGCTGTATATATTTTGGTATGCCGCCATCTTTCATATGGGGTATGTGTCCAAGCCAGTGTAACCCACATTGTTTAAGCAACGTGTAGATGTACGGGAAGCCTGTGCGAGTCATGACCTCCACGTTTGTATCCTTAAAGGTGATACCAAGAATATGGCGCAGACATCAACATATGAAATGCATTTTAGCCTTCTCTCCTGCTTTGCATAAATTGTCCAGATTGTTATATATTTGATGGTGAGGGTTATTCTATTGGGATGAAGATTGTATTGAATAGTGCTTGTTTAGCCTCTCAAATTATTTCCTTGTTGGACATTAGTGGTGATAGTTGTCCAATGATTTGACAAGCTTTGTTGCATCTTGAATCTATTTTGTTTCTGCTGTTTGTGAGTTGTCATTTGTCACTATACTTCCTAGGTATTTAAATTCCTCTACTTGTTTTAGTTGTCTGCCATCTATAGTTACATTGATGTTCTGTTTCTCTTTTACAACATTCATGACTTCTGTTTGTTAATGTTGATTTTCATGTTGTATTTTTATGCCTGTGCTGTTGTCTATTTAAGTGCTCTTGTAGGTCTTCTATTTTTCCATGTATGATGTGCCTGATCATCTACAAATAGAAGCTTGTTAATCTTCTCTATCTCTGATGGGTTGGCTGACTTACATATATAGTCCATGCATGTAATAAACAGTAGGAGGGATCCCTGGCACCCCTGTCTTACACCTTATCTAACTTCCACATAGTCTGTGTAGCCTGCTGCTGTTGATGTAGAGACTTTTAATTAGGTTGTTTAGATGTTGGTTGGCTTACTCTGTATGTTGTTAGTATCTCCCACAGTTCTCTGGTTAATCGGCCGAATGCTATTTCCTGGTCAATGAAAGCTATGTACACATTTTTATTTTGTTCTGTTGTCCTTTCTGCTAGCTGTTTTAAGGTGAATAGAGCATCTGTACATCCTGTTTTTTCAGAACCCCATTTGAGAATCGTTTAACTGTGTTTCTGTTATTGGTCTCTGCCTTTTTTCCCCACAATTTTGGCATATGGGGTTAGATTGATTAAATATAATTTTTGACAGTCTTAATAAAGTAATTCTACACCCTTTCCTTTTATAGTGATTTCTTATTCTGCCTCTTGTCATGTTTTGTATTCTTATGCATCTTCTTTTGGTGCACGCACTTTACTTTAATCTGTCTGCTATAGTAAATTTTAAAAAAGCATTGGTCAACTCCAGGCTGGTGCCATACAGCTTGTCCAGGTACAGGCATTGGCCTTAACGTTGGTGATGTAAAAAAAAAAAAGCTGGGTCAGAATTGAAATTATAAAATGGGCGGTAGCCGTCATTCATTCTTGTTATGATGGAATCCAGGTCTAATTGAGTGATGGGAGTGGAAAAAGCCAAATTATTTCTTCCTCTAAAATTAATAGTTCCCTAAGGCTATTTTATCATTTCTCAAATTCAGCCAGAAGTTCTCTTTTCTATTTTAGCAAACTTTGTTTATACTTAATTTTTGGAAAAAAAAATTTTCAGTTAACCACAGCTGTTATTTTGGGAGCCGCAGTTCAGCGGTTAGTGAACTGGACTACAAAGGACAAGAGGTAGGGTTCGATCCCAACCAACGGCTTCTGGTTCACCCAGCCTTTAATTGGTACTGGATTTTTTTCTGGGAAAGTAAAGTGGCATAGGCGTAATACCATTACCTCAAAAATCATGTGCCGATGGTCTGTAAAATTTATGGTCACTAACACCATATTCCCTATGTACTATATATTATACGCCACTTGACGGGGGGGGGGGGGGGGACTTTTTCTATTTTTAGCTGTTATTTTGTGCAAATTAGCTCTATTCCAACCTTGTAAAATTATAAAGAGTGGCTTGTAAAGAAAGGAAATAACATAAATGACTAAGATGACATCATCATGTGCCATACCGGTTGGCGTATGCGATCATGTCCTTCCACAATCTTCTATCTATAGTGCATCATATCAGCTCTGTTGTTGAGTTTTCCATGCCATGACACCTAGCTATCCAGTATTTTCTCTCTTTGTTGTCCGCAGTCTCTCTTTACTTTTATTTTGCCGGTTGTAACCAAGTATTCCAACTTTCCTCTTCTCATGATGTGCCTGAAAAATGTTGATTACTTCTTTCTGATGTCTTTTAGGAGTTCCCTTTTTGTGTTGGCCTCTTTGAGAATTTCCTCATTTTAGATGTCCAGGGAACTTTCAACATTCTTCTGAGAAATCCCATCTCTGTGGCCTCTAATCATCTTTTTATTAAGATGATGTCATAGGCTCATGTAATTTCTCAGAACTTTTGTTTTACTCTTCTGAATCCAAAAATGTTGATTTTAAAAATAACTATCCAACTACAATGATACCCTAAATCTGTACCTTCTTTTAGATTGCAGGAAATAAATTATCTTTCAACATATACTTCACATTCTCCTTTACATCTTGAGGTGTATTAGGAATAGGTGTTTGTCCACATATTTTTCAATGACTACAGTACATTTAATAGGTTATATGGTCCAAGAAGGCCATTCTACTTTTTCAGAAAATAAAATCTCTGGTGCCCATTTTTCAAATAAAGAAGTTGACACATCTGGGAATTGATTGAACCTGTAACCTTCGGGTCAGCAGCAAACACTCAACAACGACAGATTCAGTGTCCAACAATAGTATTGTTTTATTAACCCAAGATTATGATACCAGAGTCAAATTTACATCATCAAAACACAATTTCCACAAAATTACTCCCTCTATGTACCTTCCTAATGACCTCTTTCGGCGACCCCTGAGTGTTTCATTTGTTTCCATTGCTGTTGGAAATTTTTTTTTTTGAGTTGGGTTTTCAAAGGGTCATGAGATAATCCGGTTAATGCAAAAAAAAAAAAAAAAAAATGCCAATTTTCAAGAAATTGACAGTTTTCCTTTTTTTCTTTTTGTTTAATTGCTGTGACCAGGAATTTCCTGGTCAGCGGCAAACATCAAACAACACTTTGTCACTCGAGAAACACTGTGAATAATGTCATGCGGTCACCGAACATACTGATGGACTTATGGCGACTGTACTGATAGACATTGTAACATGTCTGGTCCATGAGGTGAAAATCAGGTCATAAATCAACCCGAGCCAGGAATTTTAGAGTCCCTATGTTTTGTCTAGTGTGAGTGTGTACACTGAACTGTGTCACAAGAGTTCAGAGAAATTATTATTTTTAGAACACCTAATGTTACATTTTGATTTCTGCAATATGTGCCATTTTGGCACGCAAGGTTTCTGTTTTTGAGATTGTGGTTCTGCCCTATGTGCCGTCTTCAGCTCAAAGGACAGTAGATAGATAGAATGTTACATTTAAGTGGTAGTAATTTCTACTACAATTTCGTAACTGGGAGAGTTACAGATAGGTATTGTAATCTAGGGTTAAAATACCACACCTGACATCTCATGTAACATTGTGGCTGGTCTGGTCCGTCATTTTTAAATATTTTCAAAAATTACTAATTACATCATCAACTTGATCAAATGCTTTCAAATTTAGCTCACGTTTATATTACTCTGCCAAGGTGTTTAAACAAAAAAAAAAACTAATTTGTTTTCTTTACTCATTATAGGTTTGGAGATTTGAAGTGTTCTTATCATACAGTTGCCAAGAAGGACCATAATTCAGGAAACCTCAACAACCAAACTGATAATCTGGATATTGATGATCTTGTGGAAAATGCACGGGACTTGTACTTGAAAAAACATACAGTTGTCGTTCACCCAATCCACTCCTCAGAGATGCATATCTCAAGTCCTTTCTCTGACGGCTCATCAAATGGCTTTACGGTGGCAGTACGTATGAATGGAACTATGCATTATAATGCGTCTGGTTCACCTCCGCCTGGCTATGATGGATCACCGCGTGGAAAAGGCAAGCCTCCACACTCTACCCACAAGCGAGGAGGATTCCATTACTATGGAAGAGCTCTGGAGGCAAGGGCACTTACATAGTTAATGGCATAGGGAATGGAGGGGGCACCCATGTAACATCAGCTCATCATGGATATACTCACCATCGCAATCATCACCATCAGCATGGCAGCAGTGGGCATCATGGTCAGAATCTTTCTTCAGCCTACAGCAATGGCTACTTGAATGGTTATAGCGAGGAAAACGGATATGGATTTGATCAGCATTCAGTTTCACCCACCAAGATGAACGGAGTCAATGGTTTGCCTCCATTGACCACTACAATTGGACCAGGGCAAATATCTCGGAGTTCTCCAACCCCAGAACAAATTCAGCAACAAATGCAACATCCGCCTCCAATACCACCACCTATGCCTCATCTTACCCAAGCCTTCTCTCATCCCCCCACTGACAACACCACTATGTTGCCACCACCTCCACTACCCTCACAACTGCCACCACCATCTACTTCGACCACCATTACCACCACTTCCAACAGCAACCACATGAATATCAGTAGCAGCAGTGCTGTAAGCGGAAAACCCACAAGCAGTGGCAGCAACTCAAAATACCCTGGCGGCATTCGTGGGCATGTAGGCCCCAGAACCAAACAGACCAGTCCAGTGAAGGAAATGAAGTGAAATCTCACTGACTTGGTGAGAGTAGCTTCAACTACTCTTCGTCCCTTTCGTGGCTGTCTGCAAAAACTGGATTGTAGCACATTATCTTCATGTCAATTGGCTATTTTCTTTTTTTAAACATTTTGTGTAGTTCCAATATTAAAGGCCTTAAATAAGAAGGCAGAATGCATAAAATGGTTACTTTATTTATTTTTATAATATTAGGAGTATCTGATAGCTTGAATTGCCATTAGCATAGGCCTGAGCTTATCAGAATCTTAAAGCCTGATCTTATGTAAGCAGGAATGGGAGTTAATTGCATGCTTTTATCAATATTTTTGTTCGTTTCCTCTAAGTTAGACAACCAAGTTTACAATATGGGAGAATGAGAAAGAATATCAAGAAGTTGAGTCTTCCATACAAATTTCTTGTATTTTTAAGCCTTTTCCCCCACCATTTTAATTGTTAGTAGTTGTTGTTCAAATTGCTTTCATGTTGTGTTTTATTCATTCACATTGTCTAGCTGTGAAATGTATTTTCTGTTGCTTTCTTGTTTGGCAATAGTATTTTTGTTTTGTTTGCTAATCTTGATTGGATGCATCAGTGTTATTGAAGAATCTCTTCCACCTCATAACCATGATTGGAAGAAGATATAATGATTTCACTCAATAGAGAGATCTGATGTTCTGAAATTGATTGAATCACAGACTTAAAATTGGTCATATCATAGAAATGGTTTATGTTGCTCCATACATCTACCATTTTTAGAACCATTGACCTTAAAACTATGGATTTAGGTGTTAACTCTTTCTGGACTTTGGCGGACTATTTTCTTTGGACCAGATCAATTTTTCAGTTTAGAAAAATTCCATCGCATGCCTTTTTAATTGTACAATTTCACGAAATAATATAATTAAATGTGGTACATGTTATACATTATCATTAAGTACCATGCCTGCTGGCATAGGTGATCATGTCTCTCCACAACTTTTGATCTCGACAACTGTTTATCGTTTCTGTTGTTGACCTTCTGCCAAGCCATTCTCTTAAACTTCTTCTACAATCATGACTCATTCAGACTAGGACTCCGGACTCTCTTATGAAGGCAGCTGTCAGTGATTCAGTTCCCCCATATAGTTTCTCTTCCAAGTAGGAAGTGACAGTGACGCTGGCTGGTAGTTCCATTCTCTTAAACTGTCTGGTATCTTTTCTCATTGCTTTCCTCTATCTTCTTTGTCCCTCAATTTTCCCAGTTGTCACAATATATTACAGCTGTTCCCTTCTCATTACACGGCCCAAAAAAAAAAAATGATTGTTTCTTCCTAATATTGGATTTTAGCTCTCTTTTTGCTTTGGCCTCTTTCAGAACATTTTCATTACTCTTCTTAGCTGTCCATGGTATTCTCAACATTCTTTTGTAAAACCACATTTCTACAGCCTCCAGCGATTTTCTTGTTTATTGTCCATGATTCACATCCATATGTTACGACTGGCTCTACATATGTAAGAAATCTATTTCACGTTTCTATTGTCAATAATGGATTGCACAGTATCTTCCTCAATTTTTGGAAAGCTGCTTTTGCTTGAGCCATTCTGCATCTCACCTCTGTTGTACATCTACCGTCTGAGGTTAACACTGTTCCCAGATATTTAAATTCATTTACCTGTTTTAATATTGTTCCACTTGTCTTTGTTGTGCATTGCAGTGAAGTCTTTTTCTTTGTTGCTACCATTACTTCTGTCTTTTTACCATTAAGGCTGAGTCCTTTATTTTTGCTTTCCTTCACTATAATGTCTAACATTTTTTGTAACACATTTATACATCACCTGAAAGGAAAATTGTTGAAGAAAATTAAAATAGCAATATATTGATGATATCTGATAGAAAATAAAAAATATATTATTTATTATAAGTAGCATAAAAATATTCAAAGGCCGATAATTTTGAATTCAAAATATAGTATTACCACATACTTTTTTTTTCCTAACTGAAGGTGTGTGGATGCCCATTCTTCTCAAAATTTTACACAAACTAATCGAAAGTTCTTCAAAATACACTTGACTTGATGCATTTATGTCCACAAATAATGAAATTAGGCACAAGAAATAATAGAGTACTAAGTAGAAATGGGTGTGGCCACTATTTGTCAGAAATAAACACACATTTACATCAAAAATTCAACCATTCTATCTACTGAACAAAGCAAATACCATGTAATCGAATAAACAAAAAGTAATCATGAATCTTCTTCTAGATATCAAATACAAGTTTTGGTGAATATTTATACAGAATTGTTACTTAACTTTTAAATAACTTTAAAATATTTGACTATACTCTGTCCAAGCCGATGTGACAGTTTTGGTCCTGTACTATCTTCATAATTGGAACCAATGTGCTGGTTAGTGGTCCGGAAAAAGTTTAAAGCCTTGTTGCACAGTTGGATTCTGGTACTAGCATCCCATATTTTTCCACAATCATGATTACTTTTTGTGGGTGATATGATTAGTATCACACCATTAACTTGAAATCATTTGATAACTTTTACCTCTGGCATTCTTGTCAGAAAATTTGTATTTTATCAATTGTGAACCTATTATTTCTTGATCCAATATTTTGTATACTTGAATATTTCATAATTGAAACATTTGAAAGCCAGAATAATTTATCTATTCTTTTTCTTTATCTGTATTTATTATTTTTTTCTTTATTCTCAACAAAAAGATTAGTTTTGTTTTCAAAGTTCAGTTCAAGACACAAATTAAAATCAGATCTGATGACCCAAAACATGTGATTGCACTATAATGCATTATCTAATCAGCTTGAAGTTTACATTTCTTGAATGCAAATTATTAGTTATTGTTTATGTCTTAATTTCATTACTTGGACACTTTAAGAAAAAATGTCTGGTTTTTTTTCTGCTTGGTACATTGGCATAGAAGTTTTTTAGAGTATATTTTTGGTGTTGTAGATGGCTTATATATTTTAGCAATGATTGATACTTTAATCCATAAACCATGTCCAGTAATTATTTTCTGTGTGATTAGTTCTCTAGAATTTGAAATTAGATAATCATGTTGTGCTTCTCTAGGACACAGCTTTCTGCATTTGTTCTCATTGTTCTTATTACTTTATAATTTGATTGTTCGGACTTGAGTTTTGTGTAAACATGGGACACTCTAGAACACAATTAATTTGTTTTATCTCATGTTAATTATACTTTTTACATACAGACTGCAGTGTTCTATGTTTGGGCATGCGTGGTTTGAAAATAATATATTTAAATTGGGATAATTTCACTTCAATTTTTAAATGACAAGAATAGAAATCATATATATGGTTTTATAATTGGGATAATTTCACTTCAATTTTTTAATTGACAAGAATAGAAATCATATGTATGATTTTATATTTGGGATAATTTCACTTCAATTTTTAAATGACAAGAATAGAAATCATATGTATGGTTTTATCATTGGGATAATTTTATTATCTTTTGTCAGGTGTGAGAGCTACATGTTATTTTATATATGAAGGTGGGGGTAGTCTGTCTCTGTGCTGCTCATTTTTCATTACTTTTGACTTAGTGTTTTATTGCATTGCTTTTAAGCTTGTTTGCATTTCAATTGTTGTTGTGTCTACTAACATAAACACATCCTCTTTGATCTATAATTGCAGTCAAATGTGCACATCATTGTCAAACCTTGTTTTTTTTTTGTGTTTTTATATGCTGTGTGCGTGGGATTTTTCTTTAAATCGTTGCTAATTTCTGGGCATTTTGTGTGTGTGCAAGATCTATATATACTCATTTAGATTCACTAATTATAGTAATTTGTGATGTGGCAGTAGTTGATGTTATGTTATCATTCATCTTGGTTTACATAACTTGTGATTATTCATCTTCACATTTTTCTTCCTTTTTTTTTTTTACAATTATTATTTCACCATTTCTAACAATTTTCCGAGGAGTTAGTGTTACCTATTATTTTTTATTTCATTCCTTTTCAAAGTTGAAAAGTTTTTCATTAATTTTTATATTTGTTCATTACAATTTGAATATTGTTGCGATGTCAACTTTCATGTTGATATATCGTTTTATAATTTGAAGAGGTGTACAGAAATATGAGAGTATTAGATACATTTAAGTAGTAACTAGACCATGTTGTTTCTTCTCTTGTTATTGTAATTGTGTTCTGCTCTTATTCATTACCCTGAGTTATAGTTTTCTTTGATTTAAATATAATTTGTGTGTTGTTGCAGCCGTTTTTGATGAAGAATTTGATCTTGAAATACTTTCGTCCATTTATTTGTTGATGTGCTGTTACGAAGAATCAAACTGTATAGCTATGCTTTTCAACACATCATTTTCATGCGACCTTAGTATATAGTTTGTCAGTTTTGTTTACCCTTAAGATAATCAAAGAAGTGTCACTTGTTGTAGTACTTAGTCAATAATCTAGCCTCACCATTTTTACCACTTTAGAAGATGATGCCAAGCATACGTCATTATCCTTGTTGTTGATGCCACACATTTATGGCCTTTGCTAGAAATTCACTTACATGCTGTCTTTGACAGTCAAACTGTAGCATCTAATTTAACAAATTATTAAGCTTCAGATAGGCAACATCAGTATTTAGAGCTGCTATGAAATTCACTTACATGCTGTCTTTGACAGTCAAACTGTAGCATCTAATTTAACAAATTATTAAGCTTCAGATAGGCAACATCAGTATTTAGAGCTGCTATGAAATTCACTTACATGCTGTCTTTGACAGTCAAACTGTAGCATCTAATTTAACAAATTATTAAGCTTCAGATAGGTAATATCAGTATTTAGAGCTGCTATGGAATTTGTCCATTTGAAATTCTAATCATGAATCTCAGCTTTTGTCTTATTTCTCTGTAGTCTCTACAATATACCCAGTTAAGCGTTTTAGTCATAGAATATTGAATCTATTGTTACAAATTTAGTATTTATATAGGAAGAATGAAAATTTAACGTAATTGGTGATCCTTGTTTCTGAAGTAGAGAATAGTACGGTGTGAGGTTCAACATCCAACACAATAGCAATTTCATCAAAATACTAGATTGACTAATATAATATGGTGATAATTCTCCATTGAGTAATAACATTTATGGTGCTTTCATGTGTATATAATTGCTTTGTTTTATGGAGAAGAATATACATACTTCATGTTTGTCATTCTGATGGGTACTAGTAGCAGTGTGTTGTTATGTTTGATTTGCTGAGTGGGTGCCTGATTCTCTGGGAACAAATTAACAGTAAGGAGGAGCAAGGGACCTGTCCACCCAAGTGTGGTGGGAAATGTAGAGTAAACGTTGCTCTTTAAGACTTTATTTTCCAGTTTTTTTGTTTTTTTTTTTTATTTTTGATATAAAAAAAAATTTTGTTGTTTTATTTGTTTGCTATTGGTCAAACCAAAGATACTATTTGTCATGTCTCTTACAGTTTTGTACTTTGTTTTGATAAAGCACCGAATTTTATTTTTGGTACATATTTTTTCTACACCTTAATTAAGTAGGTAGCAGATACTTCATTATCTTGATCATTAGTCATGGATAAGTTATATCAAGAATATCAAAATTAATTTATGTTCATTTTAAACAAATATTTTCAATATAAATAATTGCATGAATCATTTAGTGGAAATGCTGGGGAAAGAAAGATCAAATATTTTAAAGTGACATGATCCATCCTGAACATTTTTGTTAACATTGATATCTTCTTCACAACTGTTTGTTACCAATATTTTAGTAGTCTTGATACATTTTCTCAATTCTAAAACACATCTGACGTATGATTCTGCTAATATATATTTAACATGATCATTGTAGATGCTATAACTTAACATTTTTATAACTTTTGAGAATACAATTTTATTTTTTTTACAAGAAAGGGTCAAATTTTGAAATATTTATTCTCATAAATGTTATTGGACTAAAATTTCAATAGCATACATATGAACAATTCTAGAATATTCATATTTTTGTACAGTGCCACAAATTTGAACCACTCCAATATAATATCAATCTCAAGAATGAGTGGAATGTAAGTTTCCGCTGGACATCTTCATTTTCACATGTAGCAGCATTTGTTGGATTAGAACTAAAATACTACTTTTGAGATGAGATCAAGCAACCATGAGCTCTGTGTTGCTCATTCTATCTGATATTTTTTGTGTTTCTTATTCATGTAATCCCATTACACACCTTTTTTCTTTTTTTAAAGATGTCATTGTCATGTGTATTAGTTCAATGTGTACAGAGAGTTATGCAAATTATATCAGCATGTGTTAAATTGATTTGGCATGCCTCCCTCTGGTTATCAGTCATAGCTTTATAAATCTGCTAGTAACCCTACATTACGATGCCGTCGTAAAAATTACCACGACAAAATACACATTCTTGAAATTTGACAGTTTGCTTCTTCTTCCTTCCTCATTTGCCATTCAGCGTCGAGGAGAGATAAAATTTGTGGTCTTTTGCTCTTCTGTTCGTCTCTGCTGCTGCTGCTATGTTTCCTAGTGCTTCTAATATTCCTTCAATGCATCTTTTTCGTGGTAGGCCATTAGGTCTGGTGTTCTCGCAATGTTTATTGAGGGCTCGTTAAGTTGTGTTTTGATCACTCTGCCTTGTCACATAGTCAAACCATTTTATCTGTTGTTTCTTTATATATTCTACGGTGGGGGTTATTCCTAGCTTTTTTCTCAGTTCTTCATTTCTGATCTTATCTCTCAGACTGTTTCCTGTCATTCGTCTAACACATTTAATCTCTGTAGAGGTTATTTTTTTTATTGTTCTTGCATCTAGGGTCCAGGTATGGCATTGGTAGCACAACGTTGGGATGAAGATTGTATTGTATAGTGCCCGTTTTGCCTCTACAGTTATTTCCTTGTTGGACATTACTGGTGATAGCTGTCCAATGATCTGACAAGCTTTGTTACATCTTGAGTCTATCTCTGCTGTTTGCTGCGTGCAGTTATTCTCCTCCACTCTATACCTTCCTAATTACTACCTCATGGTGACCTTGATTATATTATTTAGTTTGTTTCCTTTGATGTTGTATCGGACATAATCGTGCGCATCATAAAAATTACTATGGTATCGTACATAAGGGGCAGTTTTTTTATGAATTTTTATAATTTTTTTAGAAGTTTTTTTTTTCTTCTTATGACGGGAAATCTCTTCCGTAGGCGAGACATCAAATCAACCTTTGTAACGCTGGATTGATAGACTGATGGAGGCTGTTTGCATAGACAACATAACACCCCCAGTAGCCACGGTGTGGTGGGCTTGAATTTCTGGCCATAAATGTAACATATTCCAGGAAATGATGACAGCATCCGACTCACATGTCTCTGCTTGGGTAAACATACAACTGGATTGATAGATTGATGGAGGCTGTGTGCATAGACAACATAACACCCCCAGTAGCCACGGTGTGATGGGCTTGAATTTCTGGCCATAAATGTAACATATTCCAGGAAATGATGACAGCATCCGACTCACATGTCTCTGCTTGGGTAAACATACAACTGGATTGATAGATTGATGGAGGCTGTGTGCATAGACAACATAACACCCCCAGTAGCCACGGTGTGGTGGGCTTGAATTTCTGGCCATAAATGTAACATATTCCAGGAAATGATGCAGCATCCGACTCACATGTCTCTGCTTGGGTAAACATACAACTGGATTGATAGATTGATGGAGGCTGTGTGCATAGACAACATAACACCCCCAGTAGCCACGGTGTGTTGGGCTTGAATTTCAATCGTTAGTTCATTCAAGTGTTAACATGTTTGCAGTAATATACATGCAATGGTAACTTGTCTTATGATACCCCATGAACATTTAATATAACTAGAAAATATTTATGTTTGCTGTGTAGCCCCAAGCTATCTGTTCATTCATGCACTGTCCATGCTGGGAGCGGTGGATATTCCATCTCTTAAAACCATCAATCATGTGTACTGTACATTTCCACTGTTGTTCTTCAGGTGTCACATCATCTATCTATCTATTGACCTTTCAAGTTGTAGCCAGCCCATAGGACATAGACCCAGATACTCTTTCTCTGATCTAAATTTTTATTCTAGCAGTTTTCAATCCTTGTAAAGATCTTTTATCAAATGTCACCATTTGTCTCTGTTCTGTGCAAGCAGCTCTATCTCATTGAGGGAGCTAATTCCTACTGCTCTTGCCTCTCTCTCTCTCTCTCACCATCAGACAATCTTTTATTTTGTCTACCTCTGTCTCTCTTACCTTCTGTTTTTCTATTGTCTACAAGTCTGGACTACCTCTTCCTAATTTGTTCTGTAATATTAGACCGTTTTGAATAACTGAGTCCAGTGTTTAGATCAGAGAGAAGAAATCTTGTGGAATTGCACAGGCCAAGAATATTTTAAATGAAATTTGCTGTACAACTAGATATCATCATTGAGAGTTTGAAACAGCATTATAGTGCTACATTGAAGCAATTCTTGCTTTATGGTTGTGAATTATGGACAGTAAATGAAGATATACAAAGCCAGATAGAAACAGTGAAACAGTTGAGATGTAGTTTTTAGAAGAATGCTAAAAGTACAGAACAACCAAAAAATATGGTGCTGGTGACCAAATTTGTGTATGACTACGGCATATTTTTGGGTCATATGTTCAGTATCATGCCAGGCTGCTGTTGCCTCCCATAAATCTCTGGTATCTAGTTTTAGAGGCTGGGTGAACCCGGACCCTTGTTGGCCTGAAAACAAACTCCTCCACTTCTGGGGACCAAACCCAGACCCTTCAGATCAGGAAGTGAACTCACTAACCACTCAACCATCGAGGCTGCTTAAAAAAAATGTATTGAGATACTAAAAGAGACAGATGTGAAAATGAAGATTGCAGCAGAATTGAAGAGAAGCTATCTCTACATGTATGTGAAAAACAACAAAAAACAGTACCAGCATTGCAGCTAAAAACCTTCCATGGGAGAACAACATAAATGGAACAATACATATATATATAAGAAGCTCTTATCAATCTTTATTTAGTGAACCCTTCTTGTTGTATCCCTTCTTGAATTTATGCTTATTTACTCCTTCCTCCACAACGTGCACCATTACTATCAAACTTTAACCAAATTTGCACCAGACATTTACCACAGTAGCTAACCAAATTTGCACCAGACATTTACCACAGTAGCTAACCAAATTTGCACCAGACATTTACCACAGTAGCTAACCAAATTTGCACCAGACATTTACCACAGTAGCTAACCAAATTTGCACCAGACATTTACCACAGTAGCATATTTTCATGCTACCTGTGCTCATTAATGTCCGACAAATTTCCTTTGCCTCTAAGTTAATCCTTGACTTGGCAGCAAAGTTTTCTTTTGGCTTAATATCTTGTACTAGATTTGATCACACCCATCCATATTCAGTGACGGGCAACAGTCAGCTTGTGACTAACCAGAAACATCAAATATCACAGCTCCCTTTTTAGTTTAAATTCACAATTTAAGCTACGCACAATATAGCAGTAGTTCAACACTCCACTGTTTATGGTACGTTTTTTGTGAACTGTGATTTCAGACTGCCATTTTTCTAAATTTTATATTTTTAGAAATTCAATTTTTAATTCTGGTAAATTTGTTGAAGATAATTATTCCATTGTTTAAGTTCAAAAACCTTCATTTTATTATTAGAATGGAAGTCTTTTCGTAGTTAATTATTTTAGTTTGTTATCATTCTTTGATGAATTTGTATCAATAATTTGTGAATATTCTGTTTGTTAATATTTTGTTCCACTGTTGTAAAGATGATTATGCATTGATTACTTGTTACCAGATGAAGATCTCCCATGAAACACCAATCTTGTTGAAGAGTGTACATAATATCACATATGTCTAACATCTTCTCAAATGAGACATGTTCATTTGTAAATGTGGCACATCACCTTTTTGAATGTGATCTGAAGCAGCTAATAAAGGAGAAGAATAATACCTTTGATGTGAGGACCTGGTTGGGCGGTGAGGACATAGTATAGACATGGTATGGCATTGAGGACAGGAAACTTAGAGGCGGACATATTAGAGATGTGGTATTTCATTGAGGAAATGGTAGAGTTTTGAGGGCATAGAAGGTATATGGCATTCAGAAAATATTGATGCTATTTTGGTACATGCCCTGATAGGATATGTGATAGGATATTTGAGCTCATGATGTGAGTTATCTGCAACCATCAGGAAACAGCATGAGAGTAATAACTTCAGTAGGAAATCATTCCTGGTTACAATTTATACAAAATAAGCTTGGAAGTTTGTGCCCATAGAGAGTAGCTATTACATTTGTGTAACTTGGAAGAGACCTGTTTACTACATGACACACTGTATATCAATGGATGACTAAATTGTCAATTAGAATAATTATTTCTTGTTTTCCTCCAAGCTCTTATCAGTTGTATTTGGACACAATTTGTTCTTCAAAAATAGCTTCTCATTAAAAACAAATATCTTTACAGCACTTTCCCATTACTGGGGTTTGCTGGTGGGGACATAACCATAATTTCTCTTCATCACTACAGGAGATATATAACCACTACAGAAAATTCTCAAGGATAGTCACAAATGTTATACATTTTTATTGGAGCAGCAGATAAGGTGAACAAATTGATTGATTGAATTGAATTCTTTGGTTCCTCTAATATTCCACAAGCTGAGCATTAATTGTGTATTTGACTTGTATGTATATCGTTACTAAACATGATGTCAGGGACAATTTATGTGATTGCGTGATGTATAGATTATGCCCATTCATTGTACAATTACCATCTCATCATCTCCACTGACATCTCCATAAAGCTTTGATAATTATATTCCTTGAAAACACTGCCAATTGTTATTGAAAGCAGACAATTGTCTACTGCTAGCAATTGTAATTATTATTCTGTATTCAATTATGAAATCATTATATTGCTAAATTAATTTCTTTCTTTTCCTGCCTGGCAGCAAATATAGTTTTGTTTTTTTAGTGGACAGTAGAAAAGATGGTGCTTTAATTTTGACAGAGAATGTATCATATATATATATATATAGTGACATTAGTTATATCAAACCTGATATAATACTGTTTGGTTATTGTATAAATATGTACACAACCTGAGAGATGAAATTTCTATATTATTTGTTTATTTCAAAGTTTCTAATTGTATCATAGATGTGTATATGGATACTTATAAGCTAGAGTCAATTAGAATATAATTGTTAATTATTCCTAGGAAGGTGTCAAACATTTATTGTATGTTTTATGTCAGCATTAGAGAGTCCATTGATGCATTTCGTTGCGTTAGTGAGAATGACAAGAAGAGTTCAACTTGTGTGGAATTTTTTCTTTAAATATAAATTTATGAAAATGTTTTGTTTTTTTTAATCACCAAGCATTTAAAGTTGTGGCACAATTTTCTGAAGCAAATAACAATAATATAACAAATAACAATAATGTAACACTAACAAATGTTCCAGTTTGTCTGCACAGACTTAACATGTTGTGCAAAATTTATTTTAAATCAAAGGGTTTGAAATGCTCCAGATTCATCAAGCATTTTAGGCCCTGGCACAACAGATAGCTTTGACACTATCATCTTGCTGTGTGCAGAAACATATTTGTGCATCATATACCAACAATCCATTCATACACACAAGTATGACATCCATTAGAATATAAAATACAATTAACATCTGAATTTGTATTTACAATTTCTTATAAATAATAATAAAATACAGTTTCAATATTGTGTATTAGTGTATTGCTGTTGCAATTTGACAGAAGTAAAGCTGGTAATCCTCTACACATCAGTTTCTTAATGTATATTGTTTTTTACCATGAAGGTTACATTAATAATAACTATTTTTATAATTGTTCTAAATGTTTGAATTTGAAGTTACCTACAATTTTGGAAAAGAAACTGTTAATTTAATTTCTTTCTATTAATTTGGAACATTTTTAATACATTCAGATTCAGTGGTAATTTCTTCATATTGTCTCTTTTATTTAAAAGCTCATTTCTGATGTTTATTATATATCTCAAATGTCAAACTCCCCAACAAACTGGATAAAGATAACATTTTCATGGGAGGGGAGAGAAGTCTACAGTTAGTAGTGTATAACAAATATGTGTTGGCAAGTGTCTTTCTTTGTCAATATTTGTACAAAAGGTCTGTATCAAGAGCTAGACAAACAAGATACAAGAATGAGGCTGCTAGGTGATAACATTAATAGAGGCTGCTAGATGATAACATTAATAATTAATAGAGGCTGCTAGGTGATAACATTAATAGAGGCTGCTAGGTGATAACATTAATAGAGGCTGCTAGGTGATAACATTAATAGAGGCTGCTAGATGATAACATTAATAGAGGCTGCTAGGTGATAACATTAATAGAGGCTGCTAGGTGATAACATTAATAGAGGCTGCTAGGTGATAACATTAATAGAGGCTGCTAGATGATAACATTAATAGAGGCTGCTAGGTGATAACATTAATAGAGGCTGCTAGATGATAACATTAATAGTTAACAAACCTTATCTCAACAGAATTGTCTTTAATATATTTATTTGTTACAGAATTCACTTTCAACTCTTGAAAAAAAATAGACAAAAAATATGATTACTCAATTAAAGGAAAATTACAATTGTTGAAGTTGGTGTGTTAGGTATCCATACACATTTGTAGTTATCTTAAAATGTACTTGTAACTTCTGGAGTAACATTTTACTTATTACTTTTAAATGCTACATGTAACCTCTTACATGACAACTTATTGTCTGCACAAAATCTGACTGGAAGTTATGAGTTCTTGCAAGAGTATGACCAGATGTATAAATACTGATGCTTTAGGCATCTGGGTCTCTTGTTGGCAACTCTCATATATATATATATATATATATATATATATATATATATATATATATATATATATATATATATATATATATATATATACATCATACAAGAAAAGATAGGACAGAGTATTATAGTGGATTCTGGTTAATTTGGCTCACAGTGACTAAACAGTCGGGCACAATGTGGTGTGCACACTAAAATATAGAAGGTGATCATAGACTATCAAGTTTGCTCCAATTATTCAGTGGCCAGATTAACTCATTTTCACTGTACTTTCTTTTCCATCTGCTCAGTGCTGCATGTAAATGTTTTTATTTTTTTTAAAAGTGGTATTTGGCTTGTCAGCTTTTCATTTTTAATGTTTATCTTTCCTCCCATTCATTATAATTTTCTTTGATTGTGAATATTAATTGGTTGCATTGATTTCCACACTTTGAAGAAGCTTTCAATCTTCTTTGTGCATTGGAGGCTTGTTTTGTGGGGGAAAAAATGTCTCTTATTGAAGTCTCTCAATTTGAAAGAGTCGCCAACCAACTAAGCCTCTTGTTGGACACTAATATCTGCATATACGGGAAATGATTACCCTATTACACGTATAGTGGACATGTTTTTGTAGTGTTCTTAAAACACATCATTTTAATCAACAGAAAATAATAACATATATAGATTATCACTGTTTTGTCATATATTCAGATTTGTTACAGAATCAATGTTATATTTTTAGTGGTCACAGGTTGAATTTCTGTCTTCTTCTTGTTGCTCAAATTGTTGTTCGACTGTTTGATGAAAGTTGGTGCAGACTGTTTTGTATTTAAATGTAATTCGTGCTACTGGGAAGCTACCTTTAATAAAACTCCTTCATTGAGACAACTCTCTGCCTGCAGTTTACATCTGAGATGTTGCTTCACTGATTCTATCAGTTCAAAGTCCACACAATTGGAAATATCAGTTATTTTCTTAAAATAAAAATTCTTTTCCCTTGTCTTGCTAAGCATGTGGGGAATATGGTTTTAATGATCATATTTTCCATGAGTAAAAAAAAAGTAAAGAACCCTGTCACGCCCAGTGGCATATAATGAATATGGTGTTAGTGACCATAATTTTTACAGACCTTCGGCACCTGATTTTTTTAAGTAATGTGGTCAGTATTACGCCCGTGCTGCTTTACTTTCCCATAAAAAAATCTGGTACCCATTAAGGCTGGGTGTACATGGAAGCCATTGACTCTTGACCTTTGCAGTCCAATTCTCTAACAACTGAGCTATAGCGGCTCCCAACCACTTACATAGATACCTGAAAATTATTTGCAATTTGTAAAAGCGGAAGTGTTATTTAAAGGCACCATCATTGTGCATTTGAAGAGTCTGTCTATGGGTTTCTATGAGGCCGATGATGAAATGCTACATGCCCAGTGTTATTGCTACATATACATGGTGTCCAGATTTTTATTTCACCTCATTCAATACCGAATGAAGCAATGTGTTGAGCAGTAATTTGTGCGCTCATTATTTTCCTACAGGTGGTGCCATGAACAAATTACTTCATTTCTCATAGAACTTGACCAATGGTATATACAAATGTGAATCATTCGCGCTTGAAGATTCTAAGTTCATAGTTTTAAAAGTGTATCTTTATGAATCTTCCCTGTCAAAGCCTTTTTCAAATTAAGATCTCTTAACTTGTATAAACTACATTCATTTAAATGTGTGATTTAACTGGAAAATATAATGGATGTTTGTAGCCATTGTGACATACATGTTGCTGACAGGCCTGCACAACAGATAGACCATACAATTATGTTGTTAACAGTTCATTTACATATTATTTATAGGAAGTGAATTTGTTCAGGGGACAATATTACCTATTCCAGTCAGCGTGGTACATAGCAGTAGTGATCACTAGGAAGCAGATATTCTGAAAAAATAGAATTAGTGCTAAGCTATATGGACAGACGGTGGCATGGTTGAAGTGTGCAGTATTTTCATATTATTGTTTTGGGAATAGATTGCGTGGGTTGGGATTTGAAGACATTTCAAAGTTAGATTATCCAGATTTGCTTGAAAACACAAACATAAGAGTTTTCTATCCAGCTGGAAATTTGTACCTAACCAGCTTCCCTATTTTGATGTAGACAAGTAAAAAGGCATTCCAGTTATTTCTAATAAACATTTTCCAATCTTTGAGAGTCCATAGAATTTTGCCACCTTAAGTTTTGAATGCAACTGACCATTTTGACATCCATGTTCCTGGTCATTGTTATCATTAGTTCATTTATTGTAATATGTTGCTACGGCATTCTTTAAAATGGATGTTGTGTTTATATTGCATTTATTCCTCTAGTGCAGCCATTCTTTCAATCTGAGGACCAACAGTCATCAAGTTAAGAAAAGTGAGCACAAGCCAAGCAAGAATGTAAACAAAAGTATTTATCACATAAGTTGACATCATCCTTACACCGGCATCAGATCATAACAACGTGCCATCTTTATGAGATTCAGCTGAAAATGTTGACACAACATATGAGTGAGCTTTGGCTGGTTAGTTTTTGTATCTCTAGGACTCTAATAATGCCATAATGTGGTACCTGTTTGTGATTTCTCATGTTCCCTTTACTGGAATGGCTGCATTGATCGGGCCTCAGAGGAAGAAGTGCCTTCCCAACATCATTAAGTGCCAGACATTCAAAAAGATTGTGCTCAACCGCTACACAAGACAAAGATTCTATAGTGTTACAGTGTGAAGTAAATTTAGAGTCAAAAAGATGGTGTTAACATATTTTTGCAGGTATAATTTTAGCAATTTTTTGGGCAACATTTCTGGAGTAAAGTTCAAATTTAGCCAACAAACCTTAATAGTTGCACAAGCCAGTTGACCGATATTGTTGGATTGTCAGTTCAAATATGGACATATTTATGACACAACTTATTGTAACTTGTCTTGAGGATGCTTATGCTGATACTGTATTGTTGTCATTGATGTTTCATGAAAACATTTTTTATAGGTGATAATTCATTCAACTCCCATTCTGATAAAGAGCAATGTAAAACGTTCATCTCAATAATTATTGGATGTTTCATATTTTGTATAAATGGTCTTGTCTAGTTCTGTACAAATAAATCAGGTTGGTCTGTCATGTTACCAAAACCTGGCATATGGTTCCCTCCAATTAGATTCTCTTGTTTGCATTTGAGCAAAATGCCTGTTTGTACTTAGAATTGTTTAAATATTTTACATTGTGACCAAATTTGAAATATTATGTTTAATCAAGGAGTTAGATTAAGTGATATGTTCATTTTTTGTTCTGTGGAAATGTTATATCTTAATTGTAAAGTAACAATTTTATTATGCATTGTAACGATAATGTATAGTGGTCCAAAATATTGTCAATAATATTATGAAGCCTCCTGACTAGGAAGTGTTTACCTGTGACACATTTCATTATCATGTGCTTGTATCAACAATTCCAAGCTATCAGCCTAGGTTATCGTTATCCCAATTGTTATTATTTATTGTTATTGTGAAATAGTTTTTCAAATGACAATTCTGTATGAGGATTTGAATGCTAATTTAGCGCAGAACTGTGAGGAAGAAATCAAGTTACGCAAGGTTCAGTTTAAAATAAGTCATTTTTGTTATTATGTTTGATTTGAGCAAACAAGATTACCTGGATAAAACTGAATGGTTTCATTGTGATATTTGATATATTCAGATACCATCTGCAAACATGCCTGTTTTCATTAACATCTCTAGAGACAGCTTGTGTTTCTCCTTGATTTTTTTTTTTTTTTTTAGTGGCCAAGGAATCTCCTTATTTCAGGTTTGATGTTTTTTTTGTTTTTTTTTTTTGTCATTCTGAGTATGTTTGTTCCCTTTCATTTTAGTCATTTTGAATATCTGTTTTCGGTCATTATTGTTTGTTTCCCTTCGTTTATATGGTCAGTCTTGTGTGTTTTCTGCCTTTTTATTCATTCTAAATAACTCTTTTTAATTGTTTCTGTTTTGTTTCTCTCCATTTCTTGGTCAGTCACCCCACATTTTAATCATTCTTATACTTTCATTCTCCTATATCTTCTTGTCCAGCCACACTAGTGTATTCGTTTCCCCTCATTGTCTTTACATTATTGTTAATCTTCATTTCTCCAACATGTCCTTGTATGTTACCATTCCCAGGACAACCATACTGTACAAAAGACATCATATGTGAAGGTCTGTTATGGGATTTTTTTGACAAGTTAGGGTTAGAAATTCAACCTGTGACTGATAATTTTCTTATTAAAGAATCGTGTGTCTCTATCTTTTCAATGTTTTGATTGTATTATTTCTTATTTTACTTAAGAGGTAGAAATGTCACATAGCTAAGACAAGCAACAGATGGTTGACCATTTTTCCCCCAAAATTATAAGTTGGCTTTCAACAAGAATATTTTGTTCTTGTATTTATGATTTCATTTTTGTTATTGCTGTTTTGATATTAAACAAAGAGGCGTGACATTTTGGCAGTACCACTAGCTTCAGTAACTTTACAAGATGAAGGTTATAGTAATTTATAGAAGGGGCGACCTAGACTTTGAATTCAATAGGAATATTATGTGCCACAGCTTATTTTAGCACAGCAGTAGAGTTTAATGGACCAAAGACATGAAGGACTCCATCCAGGCTACACTCACTCAAGCGTATAGATAGAGTAAACAAAAAGTTTAGATTGGCACTTAGAAGAGTGAAGTTCCTGCCTAGACAGGTTCCTGGTGATTTTAATAATAGATTACAAGAAGACTGTAGCACTGTTTATTTGTGAACATTCACAGGATTGAAGGATTTTACGGCCTTCTAAGATTGTCTGGAAATATAGCCCACCTTCATGTTTGGCTAATCAAAATCTACATGCCAAGAAGTATCAACTTTGTTGGTCCAACTTGCTGAATTATTTCTTATTCCCTCTCGTATCCAGAATATGAGTCCAAATGTCACATTTTAAATTCATATGTCAGCTGATGCCATTCCTTAATTCATCAGTCTGGCCCCCTGTGTTTTGTTTTTTAAAGTTCAGCTTCACTTTATTAGCTAAATTTAAACTGGTAATGTCTGACATTGTCTAAACTGGATTTTGCCATCTGTACTTTCTTAGCTATGCCGTCATGTATACATTTATATGTGTGACAAATTGGCCAACCTAGAGACATACATGTGTGCTATCTTTTTCTATGACTAATTGACAGACCGTTTCATAGATCCGGAGTTAGGTACCAGTTTTCACTTTCATTCATTATGAAATATACTGTGTACAAATCATGTCTTGTCGAAAGGGTTTGTCTCAAATATACCTCTATGAATGCACTTGATTCTCACAGAGTTGCTTTCTTTTGTTGTACCTGCTATTTTTTGTTCACTTATAATATTCATGTTTGTGAATGTGTTCACATATAATATTTATGTTGTATGTTTGTGAATGTGTTCACATATAATATTTATGTTTGTGACTGTTCATTTATAATATTTATGTTTATGACTGTGTTCACTTAGAAAATTTATTACTAATAGTTCCATGCTAAATATTCGTTTGACAGAATCTTATGAGAGACATCAAATTATCCAAGTGTAATATGTTGTTTGAAAGCAATGTCCGATGAAGAAGTGAGTAACAAAGCAGATAGAAGTGAACAAAGAGCAGTCTGTATGAATGTAACAAGGAAAGTGACAACAGAGCAAATAGACGGAGACAACGAAAGTGGACAAAGGCATGGACTGATGTCCGAGCAATGAGAAGACACTAGCTTGGTAATCCAGTGACCATGGACTGATGTTCGAGCAATGGGAAGAGACTAGCTTGGTAATCCAGTGAACATGGACTGATGTTCGAGCAATGGGAAGAGACTAGCTTGGTGTTCCAGTGAACATGGACTGATGTCCGAGCAATGGGAAGACACTAGCTTGGTAATCCAGTGAACATGGACTGATGTCCAAGCAATGGGAAGACACTAGCTTGGTAATCCAGTGAACATGGACTGATGTCCGAGCAATGGGAAGAGACTAGCTTGGTAATCCAGTGAACATGGACTGATGTCCGAGCAATGGAAGAGACTAGATTGGTAATCCAGTGACCATGGACTGATGTCCAAGCAATGGGAAGAGACTAGCTTGGTAATCCAGTGAACATGGACTGATGTCCGAGCAATGGGAAGACACTAGCTTGGTGATCCAGTGACCATGGACTGATGTCCAAGCAATGGGAAGAGACTAGCTTGGTAATCCAGTGACCATGAACTCATAGTTTGACACTCCATTCAACCCAAGCACTTGTATTGCATGAACATGTTACTATGGGATTGTGCAGACAAGTGAGCTGAGAGGGAATAATAGAAGCTGTGTGAATATATTGACAAAGCATGTGGAATATAGTGAAGAAAAGCAAAAGACATCACCACAATGTACAATTAAGACGAGTGGAACAATATTAAAACAGGTAAATGAATTTAAATACCTAGGAACAATGTTAACCTCAGTTGGTAGATGTACAACAGAGGTGAGATGCAGAATGACTCAGGCAAAAGCAGCTTTCCAAAAAATGTGGAAGCAACTCTGTAATCCATTTTTGACAATCATCAAGTGCCATGCTGGTTGGCGTATGTGATCATGTCCTTCCACAATCTTCTATCTACAGTGCATCGTATCAGTTCTGTTGTTGACTGTTTTCCATACCATGACACCAAGCTATCCAGTATCTTCTCTCTTTGTCATCTGCAATCTCTCGTTCCCTTTATTTTGCCAGTTGTAACCAAGTATTCCAACTTTCCTCTTCTCATGATGTGCCAGAAAAATATTTCTTTCTGTTTTTTTAGGATCTCCCTTTTGTGTTGGCCTCTTTGAGAATTTCCTAATTGGTCTTTTTAGCTGTCCAGGGAACTTTCAACATTCTTCTGCTCATCTCTGTGGCCTCTAATTGTCTTTTCATATGTTTGTCTACTGTCCATGATTTGCTTCCATAGGTCAGAACTGGTTCAATATAGCACCGATGAACTCTCTTTCTCACTTCTATTGATTAAGATTTTTTGCATAAGATATTTTTCATTTTCTGAATTGCTATTTTGGCCTGAGCTATTCTGCTTATTATTTCTGTGGTACATCTTCCATCTGATGTTATTGTGCTCAAGTATTTGACGCGTTGCACTTGTTTCACATTTGTCCTGTTTATTTTTATGCTGCATGATGGTGATGATTGTTTCTTTGATATGACCATTACTTCTGTTTTCTTACTATTCAGACTGAGACCATTTTTTTGACAATAGAAACAAGAAATATGTCTTAAATGTTATGTAGAACCAGTCTTACCATATGTATGGGAACTATGGACAAAAGAACAGTAGACAAAATCACTGGAGTCTGTAGAAATGTCACTAAATGTGATTTTACAAGAGAATGAATGTTGAGAATACCACGGACAGCTGAGAAGAGTAATGAAAACGTTCTGTAAGAGACAAAACCAATGAGAGAGCGCTAATTTCCAATATAAGGAAGAAACAATCATTTTTTTGCTAAGGAAACAGCTGGAATATATTGTTACAATTATGAAAACTGAGGGACGAAAAGATGGAAGCAAAGAGAAGAGATACCAGACAGCTTAAGAGAATGGCTTGGCAGAAGGTCAACAACGGAAATGATAAATAACTGTCGAGATCGAAAGTTGTAGAGAGAAATGATCACCTACGCCAGCAGACATGGCACTTGATGATGACAGCGAAGTTAGGTATGAGGATATCAGGGGAAGTAACAAAATGTAGCAACATTTGCAAGTCTGATCGTGGAGGTAACCCTTTCTTTAATTAAGAAAAGGGAAATAAATCTACATTCTGAACAACAGATTAAAACAAACGTCAGACTTTGAGGAAAGTATCATGTTATCCAGATATAACGAGACTGCAGAAGAAAGCAAACGATTGGACAATAGACTCCTATATTAATTTACGTAAACTGGTAAAGAAAGATCTATATATGAGCTTTATAGACTACACAAAAGCATTTGACAAAATGCGTTTACTAATCTTGCAAGATAAAATTGCAGCCAAAAGTGTGTGTGTGTGCATTGTACCTGAAATAGTTTATTTCTTTCAGAACTTGAACAAAGATCATGACAGAGGTGTAGTGGAAGCGTGCCTGCTGCAGTATCTCGCTGGTTAATCACAAAATTGACCCTGCTCTTACTCGCCCACTGTTCCTTGTGTCACAGCTTACACTTTTGGACGTCACATTTAAGCTCAAAGAAAGCATTGGTAGGCTCTAACTGATGACGTCTTTATAGAGCTTGCCTATGTATGGTACTGGTGTACGCTTTTTCTGTGGATGACTGCAGCAGAGTTTAGCAGCCACTTTGTCTAGCCCAGACACGTTCCAAAGTTCATATCCTTAGGGCAGGGTTTTAGAAAAATAATACTTGAATCTGTTATGGGTTTTAGAAAAGTAATACTTGAATCTGTTATGGGTTTTAGAAAAGTAATACTTGAATCTGTTATGGGTTTTAGAAAAGTAATACTTGAATCTGTTATGGGTTTTAGAAAAGTAATTCTTCAATCTGTTATGGGTTTTAGAAAAGTAATACTTCAATCTGTTATGGCCGATACTGAGTCTAAAAATTGGTGCTGTTCTTTCTATTGAGCTGGTAGACGTCGTTTTTTCTGGTGTTTTACATTTCATTTGTTCTTATATGTGTTCCTGATACATCTCTTAGGCTCCTCATAGGTTGTATATGTGTGGTACACCTCTGTCATCAATCAATCATTACTGGAATGTTGCAGTGTCTTGGGTATTTCTGGAAGGTGTTGCACTTAAATCCATTCAGGTCTGTATTTCTGGAAGGTGTTGCACTTAAATCCATTCAGGTTAAATCCATTCAGGTCTGTTGGAAGGTGTTGCACTTAAATCCATTCAGGTCTGTATTTCTGGAAGGTGTTGCACTTAAATCCATTCAGGTCTGTATTTCCACAACTTCTCGGTGTTGAAACTGTTATGATGAATTCAATATTCTCTTTGCTTTTCCCCGTCATTATCCCACACTGGATTACTTACAGTGTCCTTTTGTTAATCCATCATTTTTTATGTCTACCTTTCCTATTCTTTCCATTGTTTCTGATGTATGTTGTTTCTTTATATGATCAGGTTAAGTATAGGTCAATGTACGAGACTTGAATCGACGTCTTAGCCACAGGGTTTTACCCATATATGCTCGGTTGCCTATCCAGAAGTGTTCGGAGACTCCTGTCTGGTGTCAACTCAAGCATCGTTGACACATGGTCATACCCATTTCTGCCAGCGGCTGGTCGACCGCGTGGGTAATTTTATTCCAACCACGAGTACAGACACAAACTGCTTCCGGCAATCAAAGATATGTCCGAACGTCGGTAGCTTGTGGCATGATTTACCGCTTGTGGCATGATTTACCCATCTAGGCAGAGCCCGCCATGATCAAGCAATAGTGTAGCTCCAACAGCTTTTCTTGTATTCCTATTTCTCATTGCCTCTTCTTGTCTCATTCAATATCTTGTAGACATTTAATGATTCTTTAAGACATCTTGTCCCTTATAAGACATCTTATCGTTCGTTCGTTCGCTTTCGTCAGCTTTGACCTCGTAGTCCCACCCACTCAATTTTGTGGGAATTTTGCGTGTAAAGTCTGTTTTATCCCATTACAGGATGCCATGCAGGCAGATTTACTCCGACTTCAGAGGTACTAATTTTTAGGGAATTAGTAAAACCCAGGTGTCCTCGCCAGGGTACGAAACCCGGCTGTTGCCGTGGTAAGCCAACCGCCTATCGATTGCGCTAACCGGACACCCAGACATCTTATCAATTTATGACGTCATATACCTGTAGTAGGAGACCCGTGTGTTCGCTCCCGATCAGAAGGGTTCGAGTTCAATCCCCAGAAGTGGCGGATCTTTTATTTTGGAAAGACAATGCTCCTGGGTCACCCAGTCAACCAAAAATGTGTGCTGGAATAATATGGTCGCCATCATATTTCCCAAGTGCCTCGCAATGCAGGGGAGGTAACCTTTACTTTCATCCCTGTAGTAACGTGTTTCTTCTTCCCCCCCCCCCCCCCACCTTGATTATAACAGTCCAAGTCTGGCACTGGCAGCAGAGTTTTTGGGAGGGAGAAAGGGAGGAATATCGTGTTATATAGCAGAGCTCCCTTTGTATTAGTTGGGGGGGGGGGCGTCTCGGTAGTCTTGTTGGGAAAGCCAGGTCACTAGCTACCGTCGTTCCGACAACTTGTGTTCGATTCCCGCTGGAAGCAGTTTGTGAACTGTACTCGTGGTTTGGAATAAAAAAAAGAAAAACATACCCGCGCGGTCGACCCAGCCGCTGGCAGAAATAGGAACTAGGGTTCATACTCTGGGAAGGTGCAAGACTCCTCGCTCGTGAGTTACGATGCTTGAAGCGACACTAGACAGATGTCTTCGTAGTCAGGATAGGCGGCCGAGCACGTATGGGTAAGATCCCGCATGCTAAGACACCGTTTCAAGTCTCGTACCTTGACCGTTTGCGTTAGATGGTACGTACTTGTTCCGTAAATTAATATTGGAGTCAATTGCCAAATCGTTTGCTTTCTTCTGCAATCTCTGTTTATATCTGGATGGTACGATACCTTCTCTAAAGTCTGACGTTTGTTTTAATTTCTTAAACATATTGATTATTTCCACATGCTTTAATTTGTCAAATGCTTTTGTGTAGTTCTTTAAAGCTCATATATAGATTTTTCTTTACCAGTCTACCAATTTACGTAAATTAATATTGGAGTCAATTGTCCAATCGTTTGCTTTCTTCTGCAGTCTCTGTTTATATCTGGATGGCATGATACCTTCTTCTGACGTTTGTTTTCATCTGTTGTTCAGAATGTAGATTTATTTCCCTTTTCTTGATTAAAGAAAGAGTTACCTCCACTTCTAAAGTCATATGGATACTCGATGTTACTGCTAGTGCCCATATTTTTCAATGACCAGTGACATTTATGTTGTTATATATCCGGCATTACGCCAGGCTGCCCAACATTTACACAAATTATGTTCTGGAACTAAGTTGTAGAGACTTTGTGAACCCCAAAGCCGTGTCTGTTAAAAAAAAAGAAAGAAAGAAAGAAACATCGCACATCTGTCAATTGAACCGGACCACTAAAGTCAGTGTCTTGAGTACGGAGCGCACTTATCAACAATGTTATTACAATTTCCTTTTGATCAAGAATGTCGAAGAATTATTTCCTTGCAGTTATATATCATGGTCAATTATTGAATTTACATTCTAAAACTTCAAAGAATACACTTGCAGGTTAAATCGTGACACCTTATTTGATACACATTACAGTAACACGATATAGTCAGACTTTCGTAAAATCAGACAACAGTTAGCGTGTTCGGCGTAGCAGCGGAATAGTCAGTCATTTCTTAGGTTTCATAAAGTAAGTAAAATCTCAACATTTCGACACACCACACAGAACGAGAACATAATGCCTGCCTCGACAACTGAAGCATTCAATTTCATGCTCTGAAATATGAGACAACTCAATAAAGATTTATTGAAGCAATAATTGATTAAAGGATCAGGAAACCATACAGTAAAGTTCAGACCACACGCCAGGCACCAAGTATTGACAGTTCGTAACGGGCCGATAACATCCTTTGTTATTGATTATTATACGGTGTTAGTTCAAATTTAGTATACACAATATATATTACCTACGGAGAGGCGGTTCTTAAACTTCTCTTCATCGCGGACTCCCTTGAAATATCCTTTTTAACCGCAGACCTCCAAGACTGAACTCAAGATTGAAAACGCTAAAATTCATCACGTGTTTATTTAAAATTTCTTGTAAAGGGTTATCGAATTTATAAATGTGCGAGAAATAAGATATTCACACATAATAGTAACGATAATTACGGAAATCTACTTACAAGTGAGCCCAGAGCTTTAGAAATTGATTGTTTTTGGAACTGCAGTCTCAGAGCACCATCCATTTATATTTCTATGAGCTGGTCTGCATCTACTGCCCTCTAGTTCATGCACTTTAACTGAAAATAGACCGCTAAATCCGTTTGTTTCCCTTGCACAAGGAAAAGGAGAATATTCAAATATAAACAAATGTTCAAATGTCCCATTGCATTTATTAGGTATTGATACATATAGGGGCAGATCTGTTTTATATATATATATATATATATATATATATATATATATATATATATATATATATATATATATATATATATATATATATATGCGCATGGGTGTATAAATGTATATGTCTGTGTTTATATTGTATGAATGCATGTTTAGTCTTGTCCTTATATATATATATATATATATATATATATATATATATATATATATATATGTGTGTGTGTTGTATTTTCGATTTTCATGTGGATATATTTATTATTTTCACACTCGCATATGCATTTTCGGTAGTAGAGTCTGTTCACCAGTACCCACCTCCACAAATTTTTAGAACCCTTCACACAAACTATTATCTCGGCGTCCACTTCGATAGCCGACCTTTATGATTTTATTCCAGTTGGTGCTAATATATTTATTGTATGGCGTTTTGACATACGGTTGGTAACAAGCAATCATTTGAAGTCAGTAGTTTGATAACATATGAATGTCTTATGCTGTTTTTGTTGAAAGCTTCTCTCGTGGCTGAGCCTGTCAATATTGGATAGACAGATTCGATCACAGACTGAACAAAATGTATTCGTGGCGCATGGCTTCGTTTCCTTTCTCCTGCGCCTTTTGTCTTCTGATTTTGATATCAGCACTGCCTCGAATGATGCTGTGCCGTTTTATTTTATGTTTGTTCTTCATGTGCTACGATCTGCAGCCAAATCCTTCCAGTTTACTTTCACTAATAGAGAAATCACTTAAGGAAGCTTAGTAAACAACCTTATATCTCAGCACTAGTCTACCCTTAAGTTCACCATAGAAATATATATATCTGTGTTATGTTATTGTTCCAGCTGAAGGCCTACTGAGCCGAAACGTCGTTGCACTTTTGTTTTGTTCCTCACATATGTAAAGTTGTAACCATACCCAAGCCTTTGCATGAACCAAAAAGCGGACACAACAACCACCATCTTGGATATTCTGCTTCTGACACCGCCCCTACTAGCGCGCTTGTAATTCCCATACCCCACCACTGGTGACACTCTTTCCCCAACAATAGAACACGTAACAAAGATGTACGCCTTTTCTTTTTTTTTTTAAACAAGAGATTATGAGTTGCAGAAAGAAAACACCTGACAAGTTTAAATGGATTAAGTGAAACCAAATCTGATTAAGCGATTCTTCATTGGGTTCCGAAAAAAACAATAAAACAGAGGACGTACTGATGCTTTATTCACATTAAAACAGCTAGCAGAAAAAATCGACAGAACACAATCAAAATGTTGTACATAGATTTCATTGAAGGAAAAAGCGACCACCAGGAAAAAGCCTTCGACCGAGTAAACAGAACAACTGTGGGAGATATTAACAACATACGGAGTAAGCCAACATCTAACCAACGTAATTAAAAGTTTCTAGATCAACAGCATTTGCACAGTTAGAACAGCAGCAGGCTACACAGACCACTTCGAAGTTAGATCAGATGTAAGACAGGGGTACTTACAATTCCCCTACTGTTTATTACATACATGGACTATATATGCAAACTAGCCAACCCATCAGAGACAGAGGAGATCAACGAGCTTCTATTTGCAGACGATCAGACACTAATACATGGAAAAATAAAAGACCTTCAAGAACACTTTAAAAATTCAACAGCGCAGGCACAAAATACATTATGAAAATCAACATCTACTAAACATAAATGATGAATGTCGCAAAGAGAAACGGAACATAAACACAAATATAGAAGGCAGACAACTAAACAAGTAGATGAATATAAATAGTAAGGAAGTCTAGTGACAAACGACAATTAACAAACAAGCAGAAATAGACTCGAGATGCAACAAAGCTTGTCAAATCATTGGACAGTTATCACCACTATTGTCCAACAACGAAATAACTCTGTAGGTAAAACGGACACTCTACAATACGATCTTCATCCCAACGTTGTGCTACCAATGTCAGTTCTGGATCCTTGATGCAAGAACAATAAGAAAATAACCTCTACTGAGATGAGTACATAGAAGTAAACACAAACCAATATATGTCTGCTCCATAGACTACACCAAAGCTTTCGATAGAATACGCAATGACAAACTTATAGACTGCCTAAAGGATATAAATCTAGACGACATAGACATACGACTAATATGTAATTTGTACTGGGAGCAAACAGCAATAATTAAATATAACAAGGAGAACTCTACACACATGGACATAAAAAGGAGAGTAAGACAAAGATGCATCCTATCACCAAGCTTGTGTTCAATCTATACACTGAGCAAATTTTTAAACACATCGCAGAGATACCAGGCCTAAACATTATTGGAAAGATAATCAATAACCTAAGATATGCTGATGATACTGTTCTACTAATAAAATCCTAAAGACCTGCAACATTTGCTTAATGTGATATAAACATAACAAGCCAAAAATATGGACTAGATATGAACATCAAAAAGAAACTAAAACTATGATCATAAAACAAGAAAATTCTCAAGACCTACAATTAAATATCACAGGTGAGAGAGTGTTCTTCATTTCTGATCTTATCTCTCAGGCTGTTTCCTGTCATCATTCGTCTAACACATTTTATCTCAGTATGAGGTTATTTGTCTTATTGTTCTTGCATTAAGGATCCAGAACTGGCATTGGTGGCACAACGTTGGGATGAAGATTGTATTGTAGGGTGCCCGTTTTACCTATTAATAATATACATAAGTTATTTAATTTTTTGCATCTAATTTATTATTATAATAATTAAATAATTTTAATAATAAATACTTGAAATAATATTGTCTCTCTCTCTCTCTCTCTGCGATCAGGACTCAGTCAGAGTAGGATTCCAGACTCTCACATGAAGTCAGCTGTCAGGTTAAGTGTGTTGATCGCCCCCACAGACAGAACGTCACATTTAGAGTCCGCCAGATCCACTCTGATCTGAACACCTGTTAATACGTTGCACTGTGTTCTGCGCCAGTGGCCCAGTGCATCCGATTTCAGCCAGCATTTTTTCAGGTTTGCTTTCCTTAGCCTTTGATTGTCCCCAATCTTCCTGCAAGGCAGCAGATTGTTTTTCTGTAGGGGGATTCTGCCCTTAGATGGTCTACCCTCCCAGGTTTACGAGCACTATCTGCCCGTCACTAGAGGTGACTACACAGACATGCACACACAGAGATATGAGATGTGAATAACACAGACACGTGCACAGCGATACGAGCCATGACTAACGACTGACACACATCAAGATATATGACACATGCCTAACATAGACATGCATATAAAGCTATGAGATATGACTGACTTAGACATGCGCACACACAAAGATATGACGCATACCTAACATAGACATACACACAAAAATATAAGATATGACTAACATAGGCATGCACACACAAAGATATGAGATGTGACTTACATAGCCATGCAACACACAAGAATATGAGATGTGGACAGACACAGACATGTACGCACACAAGATGAGATATGGACTAACATAAACATG
>JAVIAB010000117.1:59687236-60052236 GCA_032433765.1 Megaustenia siamemsis
CCTTGCACATTTTATGTAAAATTATTTTCTGAAAAACAATATGCAAATGAATAAACTTTTGATAATTTACAAATACATTTATCGACTCATAAAGAAGTGGTAGTATTTATTTAACTGGAGTTGCTTCCCTTTTATTAAGCAAGATAGATTTTAATTTCTAAGCAGATAAGTATATATTACATTTTCATCAACAATTCAACGGCCAGAACCCTTTTTGCGTTTAAGTTTTGATATGTAGAGCGAACCAGCCTGTAAATATTATGCAACATTTAAATATATATTCTTCAAAGACTTATTATATTTTAGCTGATAATCAACTGTTTAAAGTTCTAAACATTTTATAGATCTCAGGTGCAAACGAAGTTAATTTACAAAAATTAGCGTGATGCCGTCTCATCATTTCACTGTAGAGTCTAGAAGAGATATTGTTAGAGAGAGAGTATCAATAACACAGGAAAATAATATGCAGTGAAATTTCAAAATTCTAGTAGAAAAAAGGGAGAGGAGTTGGAGATAGACAATTGCACAAATTCATGTCACTGAGAGGGAGAGTGACAGTTTAAAAGTCTAACATTAGAGAGAGAGATGAGAGAGAGAGAGAGAAAGAGCGAAAAAGAGAGATGCAATTATATATATTAAACATTTAGATAAGATTGAAGAATGAGAGGAATCAGTTATAATTTCTAGCAGTAATAGATATAGAGTAAACTGTAGGAGTTACGAGAATTTATTTTTCTAGCATCAAAAGTAAACTTTTGAAAATCCTAGAACGACCAGAGAGACAATTTAAAATAATAGCATGAAGATAAAAGCAGTTTAATATCTTAGTATGAAAAGAGATACAGTTATAAAGTCTACTGTTAAGACTGAAACAGTTAATAATGCTAATATGAAAATGAAAGCAGCTTAAAATCCTGTTATGAAAATAGAGATAGACAATTACATCTCAAATGAATAAGATAGCAACAGGGAAATATTGTCACAATTACGATGCAGAAATGCAAGCAATAAAGTTGGCAATAGAAAAACTGCTGAACAGTAATCTTAGCCCACAGCCTGTAGAGTTTTTGACAGATAAAAGATCAGTGCTCCAAGCACTGCAATCCAGAAAGTTGCTACATCTGCAAACTTTATTGACTGAACTCTACAAACACCACAGGATTGCCCTGCAGTGGATCCCATCTCACAATGGAATGCAGGAAACTAGAGAGCAGATCAGCTTTCAAAAGAAGATGCAACAGGCACACAACCAGATGCGCGGTTTCATACCATAATAAGATACAGATAATCAAATCAATCAGAAGATCAAATGCTCCAAATCAGGATGCCTTTCATAATATGAATAGATGGGAACAAGTTATCATTATAAGCATTAGAACAGGACACAATTGACTCCACAGTAACGTGTCTACAAAATTCAAGATCGGCACCTCAACTACATGTACATGTGGACAGGCTCCCAGACAGAGGAACACATATTTCAAGATTGCACTGAATATAGTAAAAAAAAGGTGCCCCGTCACGCCAAGTGGCGAATAGGGAATATGGTATATAGTGACCATAAATTTTACAGACCTTCAGCACATGATTTTTGGGGTAATGTGGTCCGTATTACGCCCGTGCCGCTACTCAATATGGTAGGCTGTGGAAAATCCCACATATCCCATAGATACAATACTACAGAGATAACTATATGCACCACTGCAAGAATAACAAAGACTGTAACATTTATACAGGAAACAACATTGCAGATATAGACAACACTTCAGGCGAACGAAAGATAGATATATAGATCCAGAAGGTTTTCGAAAATAGTAAGAGACAAGACTTAGAATATCTTGAGGCCTGTGCTGGATATTTTGAACACATGCTGTAAACACAACTCCATCGCGTGAACAGCTTCTTTACCTAATACAAGCCAGCCAACAGCAGTAGTATCTAGATGAATAACACAAATTTTATTTTCAATTTCACGTAATTTCAACAATATGTTCACTGCACCGGACTTAATACAGCCACGTTTTCTTATTTAAGACTCAAGTTGACTTTCTGTGAGCAAAAGAAGATAACTTATAATGTTTGAAAGAAATTATAAATAATTAATATTTGCAACTACACGTTAAGGAAAGGTACATTTCTTTTAATTTGTTGCTTTTGAGTTTTAATGTTTAATAGAAATTTCTAAAGACCTTGCACATTTTATGTTAAAATTATTTTCTGAAAAACAATATGCAAATGTTTGAAACTTTTGATAATTTACAATTACAATTTATCGACTCATAAAGAAGTGGTAGTATTAATTTAACTGGAGTTGCTTCCCTTTTATTAGAGCAAGATAGATTTTAATTTCTTAAGCAGATAAGAATATATTACATTTCATCAACAATTCAACGGCAGAACACTTTTTTGCGTTTAAGTTTGATATGTTAGAGCGAACCATGCCTGTAAATATTATGCAACATTTAAATATATATTCTTCAAAGAATATTATATTTCTTAGCTGATAATCAACTGTTTAAAGTTTCTAAACATTTTTATAGATCTCAGGTGCAAACGAAGTTAATTTACAAAAATTAGCTGATGCCGTCTCATCATTTCACTGTAGAGTCTAGAAGAGATATTGTTAGAGAGAGAGGTATCAATAACACAAGGAAAATAATATGCAGTTGAAATTTCAAAATTCTAGTAGAAAAAGGGAGAGGAGTTGGAGATAGACAATTGCACATAATTCATGTCACTGGAGAGGGAGTGTGACAGTTTAAAAGTCTAACATTAATAGAGAGAGAGAGAGAGAGAGGAAAGAGCGAAAAGAGAGATGCAATTATATATATTAAACATTTAGATTTAGATTGAAGAATGAGAGGGAATCAGTTTAAATTTCTAGCAGTAATAGATATAGAGTAAACTGTAGGAGTTACGAGAATTTATTTTTCTAGCATCAAAAGTAAACTTTTGAAAATCCTAGAATGACCAGAGAGACAATTTAAAATACTAGCATGAAGATAAAAGCAGTTTAAAATCTTAGTATGAAAAGAGATACAGTTATAAAAGTCTACTGTTAAGACAGAAACAGTTAATAATGCTAATATGAAAATGAAAGCAGCTTAAATCCTGTTATGAAAATAGAGATAGACAATTACATCTCAAATGAATAAGATAGCAACAGGGAAATATTGTCACAATTACAGCAAATGCAAGCAATAAAGTTGGCAATAGAAAAACTGCTGAACAGTAATCTTAGCCCACAGCCTGTAGAGTTTTTGACAGATGCAAGATCAGTGCTCCAAGCACTGCAATCCAGAAAGTTGCTACATCTGCAAACTTTATTGACTGAACTCTACAAACACCACAGGATTGCCCTGCAGTGGATCCCATCTCACAATGGAATACCAGGAAACTAGAGAGCAGATTAGCTTTCAAAAGAAGATGCAACAGGCACACAACCAGATGCGCGGTTTCATACCATCATAAGATACAGATAATCAAATCAATCAGAAGATCAAATGCTCCAAATCAGGATGCCTTTCATAATATGAATAGATGGGAACAAGTTATCATTATAAGCATTAGAACAGGACACAATTGACTCCACAGTAACGTGTCTACAAAATTCAAGATCGGCACCTCAACTACATGTACATGTGGACAGGCGCCCCAGACAGAGGAACACATATTTCAAGATTGCACTGAATATAGTAAAAAAAAGTGTGCCCCCGTCACGCCAAGTGGCGAATAGGGAATATGGTACTAGTGACCATAAATTTTACAGACCTTCAGCACATGATTTTTGGGGGTAATGTGGTCCGTATTACGCCCGTGCCGCTACTCAATATGGTAGGCTGTGGAAAATCCCACATATCCCATAGATACAATACTACAGAGATAACTATATGCACCACTGCAAGAATAACAAAAGACTGTAACATTTATACAGGAAACAACATTGCAGATATAGACAACACTTCAGGCGAACGAAAGATAGATATATAGATCCAGAAGGTTTTCGAAAATAGTAAGAGACAAGACTTAGAATATCTTGAGGCCTGTGCTGGATATTTTGAACACATGCTGTAAACACAACTCCATCGCGTGAACAGCTTCTTTACCTAATACAAGCCAGCCAACAGCAGTAGTATCTAGATGAATAACACACATTTTATTTACAATTTCACGTAATTTCAACAATATGTTCACTGCACCGGACTTAATACAGCCACGTTTTCTTATTTAAGACTCAAGTGACTTTTCTGTGAGCAAAAGAAGATAACTTATAATGTTTGAAAGAAATTATAATTATAAGTAATTAATATTTGCAACTACACGTTAATGAAAGGTACATTTCTTTTAATTTGTTGCTTAGGAGTTTTAATGTTTATAGAAATTTCTAAAGACCTTGCACATTTTATGTTAAAATTATTTTCTGAAAAACAATATGCAAATGTTTGAAACTTTTGATAATTTACAATTACAATTATCGACTCATAAAGAAGTGGCAGTATTAATTTAACTGGAGTTGCTTCCCTTTTATTAAAGCAAGATAGATTTTAATTTCTTAAGCAGATAAGAATATATTAACATTTTCATCAACAATTCAACGGCAGAACTTTTTTGCGTTTAAGTTTGATATGTTAGAGCGAACCATGCCTGTAAATATTATGCAACATTTAAATATATATTCTTCAAAGAATTATTATATTTCTTAGCTGATAATCAACTGTTTAAAGTTTCTAAACATTTTTATAGATCTCAGGTGCAAACGAAGTTAATTTACAAAAATTAGCTGATGCCGACTCATCATTTCACTGTAGAGTCTAGAAGAGATATTGTTAGAGAGAGAGGTATCAATAACACAAGGAAAATAATATGCAGTTGAAATTTCAAAATTCTACTAGTAGAAAAAGGGAGAGGAGTTGGAGATAGACAATTGCACATAATTCATGTCACTGGAGAGGGAGTGTGGCAGTTTAAAAGTCTAACATTATAGAGAGAGAGAGAGAAAGAGCGAAAAAAAGAGATGCAGTTATATATATATAAACATTTAGATATAGATTGAAGAATGAGAGGGAATCAGTTAAATTTCTAGCAGTAATAGATATAGAGTAAACTGTAGGAGTTACTAGAATTTTTTTTTCTTGTATCAAAAGTTAACTTTTGAAATCCTAGAATGACCAGAGAGATAATTTAAAATACTAGCATGAAGATAAAAAGCTGTTTAAAATCTTAGTATAAAAGAGATAGTATACAAGTCTACTGTTAAGACAGAAACAGTTAATAATGCTAATATGAAAATGAAAGCAGCTTAAAATTCTGTTATGAAAATAGAGATAGACAATTACATCTCAAATGAATAAGATAGCAACAGGGAAATATTGTCACAATTACAGAAATGCAAGCAATAAAGTTGGCAATAGAAAAACTGCTGAACAGTATCTTAGCCCACAGCCTGTAGATTTTTTGACAGATGCAGATCAGTGCTCCAGGCACTGCAATCCAGAAAGTTGCTACATCTGCAAACTTTATTGACTGAACTCTACAAACACCACAGGGTTGCCCTGCAGTGGATCCCATCTCACTATGGAATACCAGGAAACTAGAGAGCAGATTAGCTTTCAAAAGAAGGTGCAACAGGCACACAACCAGATGCGCCGGTGACATACCATCATAAGATACAGATAATCAAATCAATCAGAAGATCAAATGCTCCAAATCAGGATGCCTTTCATAATATGAATAGATGGGAACAAGTTATCATTATAAGCATTAGAACAGGACACAATTGACTCCACAGTAACGTGTCTACAAAATTCAAGATCGGCACCTTAACTACATGTACATGTGGACAACCGGCCCAGACAGAGGAACACATATTTCAAGATTACACTGAATATAGTAAAAAAAAAAGTGAGCCCGTCACGCCAAGTGGCGAATAGGGAATATGGGATTGTGACCATAAATTTTACAGACCTACAAAACATGATTTTTGGGGTAATGTGGTCCGTATTACGCCGTGCCGCTACTCAATATGGTAGCTGTGGAAAATCCCACATATCCCATAGATACAACACTACAGAGATAACTATATGCACCACTGCAAGAATAACAAAAGACTGTAACATTTATACAGGAAACAACATTGCAGATATAGACAATACACTTCAGGCGAACGAAAGATAGATATATAGATCCAGAAGGTTTTCGAAAAATAGTAAGAGACAAGACTTAGAATATCTTGAGGCCTGTGCTGGATATTTGAACACATGCTGTAAACACAACTCCATCGCGTGAACAGCTTCTTTACCTAATACAAGCCAGCCAACAGCAGTAGTATCTAGATGAATAACACACATTTTATTTACAATTTCACGTAATTTCAACAATATGTTCACTGCACCGGACTTAATACAGCCACGTTTCTTATTTAAGACTCAAGTTGACTTTTCTGTGAGCAAAAGAAGATAACTTATAATGTTTGAAAGAAATTAAATAATTAATATTTGCAACTACACGTTAAGGAAAGGTACATTTCTTTTAATTTGTTGCTTTATGAGTTTTAATGTTTAATAGAAATTTCTAAAGACCTTGCACATTTTATGTTAAAATTATTTTCTGAAAAACAATATGCAAATGTTTAAAACTTTTGATAATTTACAATTACAATTTATCGACTCATAAAGAAGTGGTAGTATATTTAACTGGAGTTGCTTCCCTTTTATTAGAGCAAGATAGATTTTAATTTCTTAAGCAGATAAGTATATTAACATTTTCATCAACAATTCAACGGCAGAACACTTTTTGCGTTTAAGTTTGATATGTTAGAGCGAACCATGCCTGTAAATATTATGCAACATTTAAATATATATTCTTCAAAGAATTATTATTTCTTAGCTGATAATCAACGTTTAAAGTTTCTAAACATTTTTATAGATCTCAGGTGCAAACGAAGTTAATTTACAAAATTAGCTGATGCCGTCTCATCATTTCACTGTAGAGTCTAGAAGAGATATTGTTAGAGAGAGAGGTATCAATAACACAAGGAAAATAATATGCAGTTGAAATTTCAAAATTCTAGTAGAAAAAGGGAGAGGAGTTGGAGATAGACAATTGCACATAATTCATGTCACTGGAGAGGGAGAGTGACAGTTTAAAAGTCTAACATAAGAGAGAGAGAGAGAGAGAGAGAGAGAAAGAGCGAAAAAGAGAGATGCAATTATATATATTAAACATTTAGATTTAGATTGAAGAATGAGAGGGAATCAGTTTAAATTTCTAGCAGTAATAGATATAGAGTAAACTGTAGGAGTTACGAGAATTTATTTTCTAGCATCAAAAGTAAACTTTTGAAAATCCTAGAACGACCAGAGAGACAATTTAAAATAATAGCATGAAGATAAAAGCAGTTTAAAATCTTAGTATGAAAGAGATACAGTTATAAAAGTCTACTGTTAAGACTGAAACAGTTAATAATGCTAATATGAAAATGAAAGCAGCTTAAAATCCTGTTATGAAAATAGAGATAGACAATTACATCTCAAATGAATAAGATAGCAACAGGGAAATATTGTCACAATTACATGCAGAATGCAAGCAATAAAGTTGGCAATAGAAAAACTGCTGAACAGTAATCTTAGCCCACAGCCTGTAGAGTTTTGACAGATAAAAGATCAGTGCTCCAAGCACTGCAATCCAGAAAGTTGCTACATCTGCAAACTTTATTGACTGAACTCTACAAACACCACAGGATTGCCCTGCAGTGGATCCCATCTCACAATGGAATGCCAGGAAACTAGAGAGCAGATCAGCTTTCAAAAGAAGATGCAACAGGCACACAACCAGATGCGCGGTTTCATACCATAATAAGATACAGATAATCAAATCAATCAGAAGATCAAATGCTCCAAATCAGGATGCCTTTCATAATATGAATAGATGGGAACAAGTTATCATTATAAGCATTAGAACAGGACACAATTGACTCCACAGTAACGTGTCTACAAAATTCAAGATCGGCACCTCAACTACATGTACATGTGGACAGGCGCCCAGACAGAGGAACACATATTTCAAGATTGCACTGAATATAGTAAAAAAAAGGTGTCCCCGTCACGCCAAGTGGCGAATAGGGAATATGGTACTAGTGACCATAAATTTTACAGACCTTCAGCACATGATTTTTGGGGTAATGTGGTCCGTATTACGCCCGTGCCGCTACTCAATATGGTAGGCTGTGGAAAATCCCACATATCCCATAGATACAATACTACAGAGATAACTATATGCACCACTGCAAGAATAACAAAAGACTGTAACATTTATACAGGAAACAACATTGCAGATATAGACAACACTTCAGGCGAACGAAAGATAGATATATAGATCCAGAAGGTTTTCGAAAATAGTAAGAGACAAGACTTAGAATATCTTGAGGCCTGTGCTGGATATTTTGAACACATGCTGTAAACACAACTCCATCGCGTGAACAGCTTCTTTACCTAATACAAGCCAGCCAACAGCAGTAGTATCTAGATGAATAACACACATTTTATTTACAATTTCACATAATTTCAACAATATGTTCACTGCACCGGACTTAATACAGCCACGTTTTCTTATTTAAGACTCAAGTTGACTTTTCTGTGAGCAAAAGAAGATAACTTATAATGTTTGAAAGAAATTATAAGTAATTAATATTTGCAACTACACGTTAATGAAAGGTACATTTCTTTTAATTTGTTGCTTTAGGAGTTTTAATATTTAATAGAAATTTCTAAAGACCTTGCACATTTATGTTAAAATTATTTTCTGAAAAACAATATGCAATGTTTGAAACTTTTGATAATTTACAATTACAATTTATCGACTCATAAAGAAGTGGCAGTATTAATTTAACTGGAGTTGCTTCCCTTTTATTAAAGCAAGATAGATTTTAATTTCTTAAGCAGATAAGAATATATTAACATTTTCATCAACAATTCAACGGCAGAACTCTTTTTTGCGTTTAAGTTTGATATGTTAGAGCGAACCATGCCTGTAAATATTATGCAACATTTAAATATATATTCTTCAAAGAATTATTATATTTCTTAGCTGATAATCAACTGTTTAAAGTTTCTAAACATTTTTATAGATCTCAGGTGCAAACGAAGTTAATTTACAAAAATTAGCTGATGCCGACTCATCATTTCACTGTAGAGTCTAGAAGAGATATTGTTAGAGAGAGAGGTATCAATAACACAAGGAAAATAATATGCAGTTGAAATTTCAAAATTCTAGTAGAAAAAGGGAGAGGAGTTGGAGATAGACAATTGCACATAATTCATGTCACTGGAGAGGGAGTGTGGCAGTTTAAAAGTCTAACATTAATAGAGAGAGAGAGAGAAAGAGCGAAAAAAAGAGATGCAGTTATATATATATTAAACATTTAGATTTAGATTGAAGAATGAGAGGGAATCAGTTTAAATTTCTAGCAGTAATAGATATAGAGTAAACTGTAGGAGTTACTAGAATTTTTTTTTCTTGTATCAAAAGTTAACTTTTGAAAATCCTAGAATGACCAGAGAGATAATTTAAAATACTAGCATGAAGATAAAAAGCTGTTTAAAATCTTAGTATAAAAAGAGATAGTTATACAAGTCTACTGTTAAGACAGAAACAGTTAATAATGCTAATATGAAAATGAAAGCAGCTTAAAATTCTGTTATGAAAATAGAGATAGACAATTACATCTCAAATGAATAAGATAGCAACAGGGAAATATTGTCACAATTACAGAAATGCAAGCAATAAAGTTGGCAATAGAAAAACTGCTGAACAGTATCTTAGCCCACAGCCTGTAGATTTTTTGACAGATGCAAGATCAGTGCTCCAGGCACTGCAATCCAGAAAGTTGCTACATCTGCAAACTTTATTGACTGAACTCTACAAACACCACAGGGTTGCCCTGCAGTGGATCCCATCTCACTATGGAATACCAGGAAACTAGAGAGCAGATTAGCTTTCAAAAGAAGGTGCAACAGGCACACAACCAGATGCGCCGGTGACATACCATCATAAGATACAGATAATCAAATCAATCAGAAGATCAAATGCTCCAAATCAGGATGCCTTTCATAATATGAATAGATGGGAACAAGTTATCATTATAAGCATTAGAACAGGACACAATTGACTCCACAGTAACGTGTCTACAAAATTCAAGATCGGCACCTTAACTACATGTACATGTGGACAACCGGCCCAGACAGAGGAACACATATTTCAAGATTACACTGAATATAGTAAAAAAAAAAGTGAGCCCGTCACGCCAAGTGGCGAATAGGGAATAAGGGATTTGTGACCATAAATTTTACAGACCTACAAAACATGATTTTTGGGGTAATGTGGTCCGTATTACGCCCGTGCCGCTACTCAATATAGTAGACTGAGGAAAATTCCACATATCCCATAGATACAACACTACAGAGAAAACTATATGGACCACTGCAAGAATAACAAAAGACGGTAACATTTATACAGGAAGCGGCATTGCAGATATAGACAATACTTCAGGCGAACGAAAGATAGATATATAGATCCAGAAGGTTTTCGAAAATAGTAAGAGACAAGACTTAGAATATCTTGAGGCCTGTGCTGGATATTTTGAACACATGCTGTAAACACAACTCCATCGCGTGAACAGCTTCTTTACCTAATACAACCAGCCAACAGCAGTAGTATCTAGATGAATAACACACATTTTATTTACAATTTCACGTAATTTCAACAATATGTTCACTGCACCGGACTTAATACAGCCACGTTTTCTTATTTAAGACTCAAGTTGACTTTTCTGTGAGGAAAGAAGATAACTTATAATGTTTGAAAGAAATTATAAATAATTAATATTTGCAACTACACGTTAGGAAAGGTATATTTCTTTTAATTTGTTACTTTAGGAGTTTTAATTTTTTATGGAAATTTCCAAAGACCTTGCACATTTTATGTTAAAATTATTTTCTGAAAAACAATATGCAAATGAATAAAACTTTTGATAATTTACAATTACAATTTATCGACTCATAAAGAAGTGGTAGTATTAATTTAACTGGAGTTGCTTCCCTTTTATTAGAGCAAGATAGATTTTAATTTCTTAAGCAGATAAGTATATATTAACATTTTCATCAACAATTCAACGGCAGAACACTTTTTGCGTTTAAGTTTGATATGTTAGAGCGAACCATGCCTGTAAATATTATGCAACATTCAAATATATATTCTTCAAAGAATTATTATATTTCTTAGCTGATAATCAACTGTTTAAAGTTTCTCAACATTTTTATAGATCTCAGGTGCAAACGAAGTTAATTTACAAAAATTAGCTGATGCCGTCTCATCATTTCACTGTAGAGTCTAGAAGAGATATTGTTAGAGAGAGAGGTATCAATAACACAAGGAAAATACTATGCAGTTGAAATTTCAAAATTCTTGTAGAAAAAGGGAGAGGAGTTGGAGATAGACAATTGCACATAATTCATGTCACTGGAGAGGGAGAGTGGCAGTTTAAAAGGCTAACATTAAGAGAAATAGCGGAAAAGAGAGATGCAGTTATATATATTAAACATTTAGAAATAGATTGAAGAATGAGAGGGAATCAGTTTAAATTTCTAGCAGTAATAGATATAGAGTAAAATGTAGGAGTTACGAGAATTTTTTTTTCTAGCATCAAAAGTAAACTTTTGAAAATCCTAGAATGACCAGAGAGACAATTTAAAATACATTTGCATGAAGATAAAAGCAGTTTAAAATCTTAGTATGAAAAGAGATACAGTTATAAAAATCTACTGTTAAGACAGAAACAGTTAATAATGCTGATATGATAATGAAAGCAGCTTCAAATCCTGTTATGAAAATAGAGATAGACAATTACATCTCAAATGAATAAGATAGCAACAGGGAAATATTGTCACAATTACGATGCAGAAATGCAAGCAATAAAGTTGGCAATAGAAAAACTGCTGAACAGTAATCTTAGCCCACAGCCTGCAGAGTTTTTGACAGATAAAAGATCAGTGCTCCAAGCACTGCAATCCAGAAAGTTGCTACATCTGCAAACTTTATTGACTGAACTCTACAAACACCACAGGATTGCCTTGCAGTGGATCCCATCTCACAATGGAATACCAGGAAACTAGAGAGCAGATCAGCTTTCAAAAGAAGGTGCAACAGGCACACAACCAGATGCGCCGGTGACATACCATTATAAGATACAGATAATCAAATCAATCAGAAGATCAAATGCTCCAAATCAGGATGCCTTTCATAATATGAATAGATGGGAACAAGTTATCATTATAAGCATTAGAACAGGACACAATTGACTCCACAGTAACGTGTCTACAAAATTCAAGATCGGCACCTTAACTACATGTACATGTGGACAAACGGCCCAGACAGAGGAACACATATTTCAAGATTGTACTGAATATAGTAAAAAAAAGTGAGCCCGTCACGCCAAGTGGCGAATAGGGAATAAGGGATTTGTGACAATAAATTTTACAGACCTTCAGCACATGATTTTTGGGGTAATATGGTCCGTATTACGCCCGTGCCGCTACTCAATATAGTAGACTTAGGAAAATCCCACATATCCCATAGATACAACACTACAGAGAAAACTATATGGACCACTGCAAGAATAACAAAAATCGGTAACATTTTTACAGGAAGCGGCATTGCAGATATAGACAATACTTCAGGCGAACGAAAGATAGATATATAGATCCAGAAGGTTTTCGACAATAGTAAGAGACAAGACTTAGAATATCTTGAGGCTAGAACTGGATACTTTGAACACATGCTGTAAACACTACTCCATCGCGTGAACAGCTTCTTTACCTAATACAAGTCAGCCAACAGCAGTAGTATCTAGATGAATAACACAAATTTTATTTACAATTTCATGTAATTTCAACAATATGTTCACTGCACCGGACTTAATACAGCCACGTTTTCTTATTTAAGACTCAAGTTGACTTTTCTGTGAGCAAATGAAGATAACTTATAATGTTTGAAAGAAATTATAAATAATTAATATTTGCAACTACACGTTAGGAAAGGTACATTTCTTTTAATTTGTTACTTTAGGAGTTTTAATTTTTTATGGAAATTTCCAAAGAACTTGCACATTTTATGTTAAAATTATTTTCTGAAAAGCAATATGCAAATGAATAAAACTTTTGATAATTTACAATTAAAATTTATCGACTTATAAAGAAGTGGTAGTATTAATTTAACTGGAGTTGCTTCCCTTTTATTAGAGCAAGATAGATTTTAATTTTTAAGCAGATAAGTATATATTAACATTTTCATCAACAATTCAACGGCAGAACACTTTTTTGCGTTTAAGTTTGATATGTTAGAGCGAACCATGCCTGTAAATATTATGCAACATTTAAATATATATTCTTCAAAGAATTATTATATTTCTTAGCTGATAATCAACTGTTTAAAGTTTCTCAACATTTTTATAGATCTCAGGTGCAAACGAAGTTAATTTCCAAAAATTAGCTGATGCCGTCTCATCATTTCATTGTAGAGTCGAGAAGAGGTATCAATCATCATCATCATCATGTACCCTGCCAGTTGGCGTAGGCGATCATGTCCCTCCACAATCTTCTATCTACAGTGCATCGTATCAGTTCTGTTGTTGAATGTTTTCCATGCCATGACACCAAGCTATCCAGTATTTTCTCTCTTTGTCGTCCGCAATCTCTCTTTCCTTTTATTTTGCCAGTTGTAACCAAGTATTTCAATTTTCCTCTTCTCATGATGTGCCCGAAAAATGTTGATTGCTTCTTTCTGATGTTTTTTAAGAGCTCCCTTTTTGTGTTGGCCTCTTTGAGAACTTCCTCATTGGTCTTTTTATCTGTCCACTGAACTTTCAACATTCTTCTGAGAAATCCCATCTCTGTGGCCTCTAATCGTCTTTTCATTTGTTTGTCTACTGTCCATGATTCGCTTCCATAGGTCAGAATTGGTTCTATATAGCACCGATGAACCTCTTTCTCATTTTTATTGACATAGAGGTATCAATACACAAGGAAAATACTATGAAGATAAAATTTCAAAATTCTAGTAGAAAAAGGGAGTGGAGTTGGAGATAGACAATTGCACATAATTCATGTCACTGAGAGAGGGAGAGAGAATATAAGGAAAATGCATTTCCTTTATTTGATTATAATTTCTGGAATTTTCCCATATCATCATCATCAAGTACCGGGCCTACTGGCGTAGGTGATCGTGTCTCTCCACAACTTTCGATCTCGACAGTTCTTTATCATTTTTGTTGTTGACCTTCTGCCTAGCCATTCTCTTAAGCTGTTTGGTATCTTTTCTCTTTGTTTCCCTCTATCATTTCGTCCCTAAATTTTTCCAGTTGTTACAATATATTCCAGTTGTTCTCTTCTCATTATATGGCCAAAAAATGATGATTGTTTCTGTCTAATATTGGAAATTGGAATAGCTCCCTTTTTGCTTTGGCCTCTTTCAGAACATTTTCATTTCTTATCTTAGCTGTCCATGGTATTCTCAACATTCTTCTGTAAAACCACATTTCTACAGCCTCCAGCGATTTTCTTGTTTGTTGTTCTATTGTCCACGATTCACATCCGTATGTTAAGACTGGCACTACATATTATTTTTTTACGAACTCTTTTTGTTGTTTCTATTGTCAAAAATGGATTGCATAATATATTCCTCATTGTCTGGAAAGCTGCTTTTGCCTGAGCCATTCTGCATCTCACCTCTTTTGTAAATCTTCCGTCTGAGGTTAATAAAGTTCACAAATATTTAAATTCATTTACCTGTTTTAATATTGTTCCACTTGTCTTTATTTCGCACTGATGTGATGTCTTTTTCTTTGTTGTTACCATTACTTCTGTCATTTTGCTATTAAGGCTGAGTCCTTTATTTTTGCTTTCTTTTACTATAATGTCCAACATTTCTTGTAACTCATTTTCACTTTTAGCGATTAAGACTGTATCATCAGCTTGCCTTAGATTATTTATATTATGACCTCCAATTGCTATTCCAGGCATGCGCCTTATGGATCTTTATTTCAAAAATTTTAAAATTTTAAAAAGATTTTAAAAATAATATGCTAAATTGGACCGTTTATAGATAAAAAAACTAGTAAAGACGCAGCCATAAGGGGCACTTTCATTCAAATCAGAGGAGAACAAAAGCTGCCCATCTATGTGGAGGACACCATTTTCTTGCCGCCAAGTGAAACATCCACTCAGAACATATCAGAGACATTCAAAGATTTCATTCAATTCAGAGGAGAACAAAAGCTGCCCATCTATGTGGAGGACACCATTTTCTTGCCGCCAAGTGAAACATCCACTCAGAACATATCAGAGACATTCAAAGATTTCATTCAAATCAGAAGAGAACAAAAGCTGCCCATCTATGTGGAGGACACCATTTTATTGCCGCGGAGTGAAACATCCACTCAGAACATATCAGAGACATTCAAAGATTTCATTCAAATCAGAAGAGCACAAAAGCTGCCCATCTATGTGGAGGACACCATTTTCTTGCCGCGGAGTGAAACATCCACTCAGAACATATCAGAGACATTCAAAGATTTCATTCAAATCAGAGGAGAACAAAAGCTGCCCATCTATGTGGAAGACACCATTTTCTTGCCGCCAAGTGAAACATCCACTCAGAACATATCAGAGACATTCAAAGATTTCATTCTGGGATGTGGAGCCAAACTGAACGTCCAAAAAAAAACAAAAAAACACCATAATTGTGATCGTCAAATGGACAAACAAGGCAGGCTTCCCCTTAGGTCTAACATCAAAACATAACATCAGCACATAACATTAACATATAACATCAAAAAATAACAATAACATATAACATCAACACATAACATTAACATATAACATCAACACATAACATCAACACATAACATCAACACATAACATCAAACTCTATGGCACACACTTCAGTGGCTCTCAAAGAGAGTACATAAAACTACATGGATGAACATCGTATCCCAGATAATAGACATGCTACACAGATACAAGTTCAAGAAGACCAGTATATCTGGAAGTAGCAAGGTATTGAGTTGTTTGCGGGTCATCATCATTGCACTCCAAACATGTCCATATATGCTCAGATTCAGTCATCATCAAAGCCCAGCAGTGTCCAACGACTGACGATTCCAGTTCTGTGTTGGTTAATATGTCTTTTGATACGCCACTAAGTTTCTCGTTTCTGGCTGTTCCCATCTTAACTCCTATCTATTTCATCCCAAGGAGTGATATGGACTCTAGGTTGTCGAAGTGAAGTGCCCTTCCCACATCTCGGATGACATTGATGTTGTCCGCCCGACCCATTGATTGACCGTCTTCAATGACAGCGCTTCCAGCCAACCTGACCACTTTTTCATTATCCCCTTACTCCCGCATGTTCAGGGACGTAGACAATTGTGACCTGATGTATGCCGTAACTTCACAAATACTTTCACTGCACAGCGACTTGTTATAGTCTTGTTTCCATATTCAGGCAGAATTTGCCTCCCTGTAAATAATGGTAGATAACTTAAAGTGCTTGAAAGAGATTTTTAAAATAATTTAATATTACCACAAGTTAAAGAAAAATGCATTTCCTTTATTCGTTTCTAATTTCTGGAAAATTTGCCATATAAGAAACATAAAAACTGCAAACTGTTTTATGAATATTTATATTTGCAAATTAATATGCAAAACGTAGACGGTTGATGGTATATACATTACAGAATTTCTCTCCCTGTAACTTAAGGTAGATAATTTAAAATGTTTGAAAGAGATTTTATTGAATCGCTTAATATTACCGCAAATTTAAAGAAAATGCAATTTCTTGATTTGATTTTAATTTCTGGAAATTAACACATATAAAACCTTTAAAAAAAGGGCAAACTTTTTATGAAGCTTTATATTTACAAATTAATATGCACAACTTAGACGGTTGATGGTAAATACATTGCAGAATTTCCCTTCCTCTAACAAAAGGTAGATAACTCTATGCACTTGAAAGAGATTTTTTAAATAGTTTAATATTTTACAATAAATTTACAGAAAATGCAATTCCTTCATTTAATTCTAATTCAGGAAATTATCCCACATAAACTACTTTAAAAAAGTGCAAACTATTTATCAAACTTTATATTTGCAAATTAATATGCACAATTTGGACGGTTGAAGAAATTACGTTACAGAACTTCCTTCCCTGCAATTCGAGGTAAATAACTTAAACTCTTTAAAAGGGAATTTTTAAAATTAATTAATTACTACCACACATTTAAAGAAAATAAATTTCCTTTATTTTTTATAATTATTAGAATATTTTCATATAGGAAAATTAAAAAATCTGCAAACTTTTTATGAAAATTTATATTTGCAAATTAATATGCAAAATGTAAACGGTTTATCGAAATTACGTTACAGAATTTTCCTCCCTTAGATTCTAGGTAGATAACTTATAATGCGTGAAAGAGATTTTTAAAAAATAATTAATACTTTACCATAAATTTAAGGAAAATGCAATTCTTATTTGATTCTATTAGCTATAATTGTGAGATATATTATTCTTTAAAATAATGCCTAGCATTATTAAAATTTTATATTTTAAAAATAATATGCAAAATTTAGACAGTTGATAGTAATTACGTGGTGAAATATAACATAATATATATATGGGGCCCTTTTCGTCTTGTCAAACGGTCTAGTGGAGGCTATTGCGTATTTTTTGAGGTATTGTTTTTGCCGAACAGCTTCTCTCGTGGCTAATTCTACCAATGTTTGACAAACACACGCGGTCACATAATGAACAGATCAGGCTCGCTGGTCCACAGGGTTTACCATCCTTTTTCATGAGTCTCTTCTCTTCTAAGTCCTGTCTTAGAACAGTCTCAAATGTTGTTATACCGTTCCTTATACGTGCTCTCCATGATGTGCGATCACTTGCCAGATGTTGCCAGTCGTTTTCACAGATGGAGAAGTCTTTCAGAGATGATTTGCAGATATCTCTATATCGTAGTTTAGGTCTGCCGATTTATCTTTTTCCGTGTTTTAGCTCGCCATATAGTATTTGCCTAGGAATGCGTTTTTCTTCCATCCGTTGGACATGCCCCAGCCATCTTAGCCTTCGACTTCTGAGCATCGACATGATTGTTAGGGTCTTAGCACGTTGCAGGACAGTTAAGTTGGTTATTTTGTCCTGCCATTTGATGTGCATTATTTTGCGGAGACATCGCATGTGGAAGACATTTAGTCTTTTTTCCTGGTTTGAGTATGTTGTCCAGGTTTCGGATCCATATAGTAGTGTGCTAAGCACACAAGTTTGATATATTAAGAGTTTAGTCTTTTGAGTTAGTTTCGTGTTGTTCCATGCCCTTTTTGTGAGTTTGCCGAAGGTCGTAGCTGCCTTACCAATTCGACAGTTTATTTCTTCATCAAGAGAGATGGTTTGCGTAACTGTGGATCCAAGATATGTAAATTTCTGTACTGATTCTAGTGGGCAGTCTTTTAGAGTAATAGATATAGGTTTGAAGTCACCTTGATTTAGTATTACTGTCTTCAACATAATGTTAGTTGATAATTTGCTATGATTTCTGTGTAAAATAAAAAAGCAGATAATTTAAATTTGCTCAAGCTTATATATACTTTGTATTTTAACACTCAAAATGTCCTGACGAGGAAAAGGAGAAAAAGTCAAATTATAAAGATGTCCTGAGAGCCAAGTGAACTGAAACAATGAATTAAAACACGATGCTCCTCGAAACAGAGAAATCGAATAGATGGATTAGAGATCATACATAACTTCAGATAAGAACAAATACATTCTCACAGAAAACAAGCAATGCCAAAGAAGACGCCAAAGGAAGTAATGAAAGCGAGCCAAACTACTCAAGCTGTCCAGAACAATTCAGAAGCAAGAATGAGAACAGAGCAGGTCCAGATGCCTCCCAAGCCGCCAGCTAAGTGGGAACTCTCAGAAGCAAGAATGAGAACAGAGGAGGTCCAGATGCCTCCCAAGCCGCCAGCTAAGCCAGAACTCTCAGAAGCAAGAATGAGAACAGAGCAGGTCCTGATGCCTCCCAAGCCGCCAGCTAAGTGGGAACTCTCAGAAGTAAGAATGAGAACAGAGCAGGTCCAGTTGCCCCCCAAGCCACCAGCTAAGTGGGAACTCTCAGAAGCAAGAATGAGAACAGAGCAGGTCCAGTTGCCCCCCAAGCCGCCAGCTAAGCTGGAACTCTCAGAAGTAAGAATGAGAACAGAGGAGGTCCAGATGCCCCCAAGCCGCCAGCTAAGTGGGAACTCTCAGAAGCAAGAATGAGAACAGAGGAGGTCCAGATGCCCCCCAAGCCGCCAGCTAAGTGGGAACTCTCAGAAGCAAGAATGAGAACAGAGCAGGTCCAGATGCCCCCCAAGCCACCAGCTAAGTGGGAACTCTCAGAAGCAAGAATGAGAACAGAGCAGGTCCAGTTGCCCCCCAAGCCACCAGCTAAGCTGGAACTCTCAGAAGTAAGAATGAGAACAGAGCAGGTCCAGATGCCCCCCAAGCCACCAGCTAAGTGGAAACTCTCAGAAGTAAGAATGAGAACAGAGCAGGTCCAGATGCCTCCCAAGCCGCCAGCTAAGCTGGAACTCTCAGAAGTAAGAATGAGAACAGAGCAGGTCCAGATGCCTCCCAAGCCGCCAGCTAAGTGGGAACTCTCAGAAGTAAGAATGAGAACAGAGCAGGTCCAGATGCCTCCCAAGCCGCCAGCTAAGCTGGAACTCTCAGAAGTAAGAATGAGAACAGAGCAGGTCCAGATGCCTCCCAAGCCGCCAGCTAAGCTGGAACTCTCAGAAGTAAGAATGAGAACAGAGCAGGTCCAGATGCCTCCCAAGCCGCCAGCTAAGCTGGAACTCTCAGAAGCAAGAATGAGAACAGAGCAGGTCCAGATGCCTCCCAAGCCGCCAGCTAAGCCGGAACTCCAAACCTACGAGATCGACTTAGAAAGCAAGCACGAGAAAGGCACATTGATGGCCACTATCGACAGCCCAGACGTCTCAAAAATTACCGCGTCCATGATGACGAGCATACTCATAGGCCCCGCCGGAGTTATGCTCAACGGAATAAACTCCATGTACCGTTTTAGCCACACAAGGAAGTGGTTCTTCACACTAAAACCTGTCGCACATGAACAACAGTAACAAGTGCTTGAAAACAAAACGATCAAACTGAAAGAACCCAATGTCACAATCGTGATAAGTCACCAAGAGAAAGAACAGTCAAGAGGGTGCATCCAATGGATGCCGCCAACTTAAAATGCAAACAAGTCCAAGAAATTGTATCACAAATGTGCGGGGACAAAGAGGCCGAGGTGAAAAAAGACACTTACCAAGCGGACAAGTGGATTTTCTGGTACAAGCCAGTTTCGGATGTCCAGATACCACATTACATAAAACTAAGAATTAAAGGAGAGATTACCGAAACGATTAAGATCTTCGTTACCCTTCCAGGCAGGAGAACACGATGTTCTCACTGTGGACTCGACACACACTGGGAAAACCGGTGCCCCAAGAGACCAGGCCTGAGATTGCAGACGACAGTCGATGAACCAACCATTACTAAACCGGTCCAGACCATCGATCCAAATACAACTACTGCAGCACCAGCAGTCCACAGCCCCATCAACTACAAAGAAGAAACGTAACTCTAAACAAAAGAAAACAGAACAAACAACAAAGGAGCACACGCAGCAGCAGACTTCCAGAACAAAAGTCCAGACGCCCACAGAAACAGATTCAGAAGAACTTACACAAGACTACTATACGGAGTGGAACGACTGGGCTGTGGAGGTAGACGAACATGCCATCCAGCCCACTTCAGCGACTCCGACTGCCAGTACGACCTAGATTATCATTGACACCCTCATGCCATTCTGAGGGCAACAAAGACAAAATGTTTTCTAAAATGTTTTCCATGTATACAATAAATAAAATTTGGTAAATAAAAGTCCCCAAATAAAAAAAATGTATGCTCTTACTACTACTACTACTACTACACTCACTATTAATACTACTTCTAATATATATATATACATATATGTATATACATATATATATATATATATATATATATATATATATATATATATATATATATATATATATTTTCCTTTCAACAATTCAACGGTAGAACATGTTTATGCATTTAAATTGGTTGTTTCAGAACGAGGGGAGCCTTCAAATATTATGCAACATTTGTACATGTTTCTACAAAGATTATAATTTGTCTTCTTTCTTGAGAGATCCCCAAAAAATGCATGTCGAGTAATATTCCCAAATGGCTTCCGCAGTATCAGTGGATGCATAATATTATGTGTATGTTCTCTTGATGATAGTTGGTGAGAGAATGACATTTGTCCGTATTTTGATGTTGCTCAGAAGCTTGTTGGTAACATTAGCTGTACTTTAGTTCAAGGTCTGGCTCGGTTCATAAACGAAGTCTGCATAAGATATTAACTTTCTCAACTGGAGAGTTGACAAGATAATTCAAATAAATAAAAAGAGAAATGGTCACGGTTGTGTGGTCACCTATAAGAAAAACATGATATTAATCTTCGTAATCTGTTCTATGTATTTCAGTGAGACAAGGATGGCTGCTAACCCCGTAACTCTGTATACTCGAAATAGAACCACTCTTAGAAAAAAATTAGTAAAGACTCAGCCATAAGGGGCGCTTTCATTCAAATCAGAGGAGAACAAAAGCTGCCCATCTATGTGGAGGACACCATTTTCTTGCCGCCAAGTGACACATCCACTCAGAACATATCAGAGACATTCAAAGATTTCATTCAAATCAGAGGAGAACAAAAGCTGTCCATCTATGTGGAGGACACCATTTTCTTGCCGCCAAGTGACACATCCACTCAGAACATATCAGAGACATTCAAAGATTTCATTCAAATCAGAGGAGAACAAAAGCTGCCCATCTATGTGGAGGACACCATTTTCTTGCCGCCAAGTGAAACATCCACTCAGAACATATCAGAGACATTCAAAGATTTCATTCAAATCAGAGGAGAACAAAAGCTGTCCATCTATGTGGAGGACACCATTTTCTTGCTGCCAAGTGAAACATCCACTCAGAACATATCAGAGACATTCAAAGATTTCATTCAAATCAGAGGAGAACAAAAGCTGCCCATCTATGTGGAGGACACCATTTTCTTCCCGCCAAGTGACACATCCACTCAGAACATATCAGAGACTTTCTAAGATTTCATTCAAGTCAGAGGAGAACAAAAGCTGCCCATCTATGTGGAGGACACCATTTTCTTCCCGCCAAGTGACACATCCACTCAGAACATATCAGAGACTTTCTAAGATTTCATTCAAATCAGAGGAGAACAAAAGCTGTCCATCTATGTGGAGGACACCATTTTCTTGCCGCCAAGTGAAACATCCACTCAGAACATATCAGAGACATTCAAAGATTTCATTCTGGGATGTGGAGCCAAACTGAACGTCCAAAAAAAAAACCATAATTGTGATCGGCAAATGGACAAACAAGGCAGGCTTCCCCTTAGGTCTAACATCAAAACATAACATCAACATATAACATCAAAACATAACATCAACACATAACATTAACATATAACATCAAAACATAACATTAACATATAACATCAACACATAACATTAACATATAACATCAACACACAACATTAACATATAACATTAACATATAACATTATTATTTCACATATAACATCAACACATAACATTAACATATAACATCAGAACATAACATTAACATATAACATCAACACATAACATTAACATTAAACATCAAAACATAACATTAACATATAACATCAACACATAACATAAACATATAACATCAACACATAACATTAACATATAACATTAACATATAACATTAACATGTAACATTAACATATAACATCAACACATAACATCAACATATAACATCAATACATAACATTAACATATAACATCAACACATAACATTAACATATAACAATAACATATAACATATAACATCAACACATAACATTAACATATAACATCAACACATAACATTAACATATAACAATAACATTTACATATTACATCAAAACATAACATCAACACATAACATTAACTTATAACATCAAACTCTATGGCACACACTTCAGTGGCTCTCAAAGAGAGTACATAAAACAACATGGATGAACATCGTATCCCAGATAATAGACATGCTACACAGATACAAGTTCTAGAAGACCAGTATATCTGGAAGTAGCAACGTATTGAGTTATTTGCGGGTCATCATCATTGCACTCCAAACATGTCCATATATGCTCAGATTCAGTCATCATCAAAGCCCAGCAGTGTCCAACGACTGACGATTCCAGTTCTGTGTTGATTAATATGTCTTTTGATACGCCCACTAAGTTTCTCGTTTCTGGCTGTTCCCATCTTAACTCCTATCTATTTCATCCCAAGGAGTGATATGGACTCGTGGTTGTCGAAGTGAAGTGCCCTTCCCACATCTCGGATGGCATTGATGCTGTCCGCCCGACCCATTGATTGACCGTCTTCAATGACAGCGCTTCTAGCCAACCTGACCACTTTTTCATTATCCCCTTACTCCCGCATGTTCAGGGACGTAGACAATTGTGACCTGATGTATGCCGTAATTTCACAAATACTTTCACTGCACAGCGACTTTTTATAGTCTTGTTTCCATATTCAGGCAGAATTTGCCTCCCTGTAAATAATGGTAGATAACTTAAAGTGCTTGAAAGAGATTTTTAAAATAATTTAATATTTTACCACAAGTTAAAGAAAAATGCATTTCCTTTATTCGTTTCTAATTTCTGGAAATTTTTGTCATATAAAAAACATTAAAACTGCAAACTGTTTATGAATATTTATATTTGCAAATTAATATGCAAAACGTAGACGGTTGATGGTATATATACATTACAGAATTTCTCTCCCTGTAACTTAAGGTAGATAACTTAAAGTGTTTGAAAGAGTTTTATTTGAATCGCTTAATATTTACCATAAATTTAAAGAAAATGCAATTTCTTTTATTTGATTCTAATTTATTAAAATGTTTACATATAAAACCCTTAAAAAAAGAGCAAACTTTTCATGAGCTTTATATTTGCAAATTAATATGCACAATTTAGACGGTTGATGGTAAATACATTGCAGAATTTTCCTCCCTCTAACTAATGGTAGATAACTTAAAGTACTTGAAAGTGATTTTTTTAAATAGTTTAATATTTACAACAAATTTACAAAAAATGCAATTCCTTTATTTAATTCTAATTTAGGAAATTTTCCCACATATAACTGTTAAAAAAGTGCAAACTATTTATCAAACTTTATATTTGCAAATTAATATGCACAATTAGGACGGTTGAAGAAATTACGTTACAGAATTTCCCTCCCTGCAAATCGAGGTAGATAAGTTAAACTGTTTGAAAGGGAGTTTTTAAAAATAATTGAATATTACCACACATTTAAAGAAAATAAATTTCCTTTATTCCATTATAATTGTTAGAATATTCTCATATAGGAAAATTAAAAATTCTGCAAACTTTTTATGAAAATTTATATTTGCAAATTAATATGCAAAATGTAGACGGTTGATGGTATATACATTGCAGAATTTCTCTCCCTGTAACTTAAGTTAGATAACTTAAAGTGTTTGAAAGAGGTTTTATTGAATCGCTTAATATTTACCATAAATTTAAAGAAAATGCAATTTCTTTTATTTGATTCTAATTTATTAAAATGTTTACATATAAAACCCTTAAAAAAGAGCAAATTTTTTATGAAACTTTATATTTGCAAATTAATATGCACAAATTAGACGGTTGATGGTAAATACATTGAAGAATTTCCCTCCCTCTAACTAATGGTAGATAACTTAATGTACTTGAAAGATATTTTTTAAATAGTTTAATATTTTACAAGAAATTTACAAAAAATGCAATTCCTTTATTTAATTCTAATTTAGGAAATTTTTTCACATATAACGCTCAAAAAAAGTACAACTATATTTATCAAACTTTATATTTGTAAATTAATATGCACAATTTAGACAGTTGAAGAAATATGTTACAGAATTTCCCTCCCTGCAATTTGAAGTATATAACTTGAAATGTTTGAAAGGGAATTTTTAAAATAATTAAATACTACCACACATTTAAAGAAAATAAATTTCCTTTATTTCTTTATAATTGATAAAATATTTTCATATAGGAAATTTAAAAATTCTGCAAACTTTTTATGAAAATTTATATTTGCAAATTAATATGCAAAATTTAAACGGTTTATCGAAATTACGTTACAGCATTTTCCTCCCTTAGATTCTATGTAGATAACTTACAGTGCTTGAAAGAGATTTTAAAAAATAATTAATACTTTACCATAAATTTAAGGAAAATGCAATTCTTTTATTTGATTCTATTAGCTATAATTGTGAGATATATTATTCTTTAAAATAATGCCTAGCATTATTAAAATTTTATATTTTAAAAATAATATGCAAAATTCAGACCCTTGATAGAAATTACGTTGTGAAATATTACATAATGTTAGTTGATAATTTGCCATGATTTCTGTGTAAAATAAAAAAAACAGATAATTTAAATTTGCTCAAGCTTATATATACTTTGTATTTTAACACTCAAAATGTCCGGACGAGGAAAAGGAGAAAAAGTCAAATCATAAAGATGTCCTGAGAGCCAAGTGAACTGAAACAATGAATTAAAACACGATGCTCCTCAAAACAGAGAAATCGAATAGATGGATTAGAGATCATATATAACTTCAGACAAGAACAAATACATTCTCACAGAAAACAAGCCATGCCAAACAAGACGTCAAAGGAAGTAAAGAAAGCGAGCCAAAGCGATTGAAGAATGAGAGGGAATCAGTTTAAATTTCTAGCAGTAATAGATATAGAGTAAAATGTAGGAGTTACTAGAATTTTTTTTTTCTAGCATCAAAAGTAAACATTTGAAAATCCTAGAATGACCAGAAAGACAATTTAAAATACTAGCATGAAGATAAAAGCAGTTTAAAATCTTAGTATGAAAAGAGATACAGTTATAAAAGTCTACTGTTAAGACTGAAACAGTTAATAATGCTAATATGAAAATGAAAGCAGCTTAAAATTATGTTATGAAAATATAGATAGACAATTACATCTCAAATGAATAAGATAGCAACAGGGAAATAATGTCACAATTACAGAAATGCAAGCAATAAAGTTGGCAATAGAAAAACTGCTGAACAGTATCTTAGCCCACAGCCTGTAGATTTTTTGACAGATGCAAGATCAGTGCTCCAAGCACTGCAATCCAGAAAGTTGCTACATCTGCAAACTTTATTGACTGAACTCTACAAACACCATAGGGTTGCCCTGCAGTGGATCCCATCTCACTATGGAATACCAGGAAACTAGAGAGCAGATCAGCTTTCAAAAGAAGGTGCAACAGGCACACAACCAGATGCGCCGGTTACATACCATCAGAAGATACATATAATCAAATCAATCAGAAGATCAAATGCTCCAAATCAGGATGCATTTCATAATATGAATAGATGGGAACAAGTTATCATTATACGCATTAGAACAGGACACACTTGACTCCACAGTAACGTGTCTACAAAATTCAAGATCGGCACCTTAACTACATGTACATGTGGACAAACGGCCCAGACAGAGGAACACATATTTCAAGATTGTACTGAATATAGTAAAAAAAAGGTGCCCCCGTCACGCCAAGTGGCGTATAGGGAATATGGTATTAGTGACCATAAATTTCACAGACCTTCAGCACATGATTTTTGGGGTAATGTGGTCCGTATTACGCCGTGCCGCTACTCAATATAGTAGACTTAGGAAAATCCCACATATCCCATAGATACAACACTACAGAGAAAACTATATGGACCACTGCAAGAATAACAAAAGACTGTAACATTTATACAGGAAACGACATAGCAGATATAGACAATACTTCAGGCGAACGAAAGATAGATATACAGATCCAGAAGGTTTTCGAAAATAGTAAGAGACAAGACTTAGAATATCTTGAGGCCTGTGCTGGATATTTTGAACACATACTGTAAACACAACTCTATCGCGTGAACAGCTTCTTTACCTAATACAAGCCAGCCAACAACAGTAGTATCTAGATGAATAACACACATTTTATTTACAATTTCACGTAATTTCAACAATATGTTCACTGCACCGGACTTAATACAGCCACGTTTTCTTATTTAAGACTCAAGTTGACTTTCTGTGAGCAAAAGAAGATAACTTATAATGTTTGAAAGAAATTATAAATAATTAATATTTGCAACTAAACGTTAGGAAAGGTATATTTCTTTTAATTTGGTACTTTAGGAGTTTTAATTTTTTATGGAAATTTGCAAAGACCTTGCACATTTTATGTTAAAATTATTTTCTGAAAAACAATATGCAAATGAATAAAACTTTTGATAATTTACAATTAAAATTTATCGACTGATAAAGAAGTGGTAGTATTAATTTAACTGGAGTTGCTTCCCTTTTATTAGAGCAAGATAGATTTTAATTTCTTAAGCAGATAAGAATATATTAACATTTTCATCAACAATTCAACGGCAGAACACTTTTTTGCGTTTAAGTTTGATATGTTAGAGCGAACCATGCCTGTAAATATTATGCAACATTTAAATATATATTCTTCAAAGAATTATTATATTTCTTAGCTGATAATTAACTGTTTAAAGTTTCTCAACATTTTTATAGATCTCAGGTGCAAACGAAGTTAATTTCCAAAATTAGCTGATGCCGTCCCATCATTTCCCTGTAGAGTCTAGAAGAGATATTGTTAGAGAGAGAGAGAGGTATCAATAACACAAGGAAAATACTATGCAGTTAAAATTTCAAATTCTAGTAGAAAAAGGGAGAGGAGTTGGAGATAGACAATTGCACATAATTCATGTCACTGGAGAGGGAGAGTGGCAGTTTAAAAGGCTAACATTAAGAGAAAGAGCGAAAAAGAGAGATGCAGTTATATATATTAAACATTTAGATTTAGATTGAAGAATGAGAGGGAATCAGTTTAAATTTCTAGCAGTAATAGATATAGAGTAAAATGTAGGAGTTACTAGAATTTTTTTTTCTAGCATCAAAAGTAAACATTTGAAAATCCTAGAATGACCAGAGAGACAATTTAAAATACTAGCATGAAGATAAAAGCAGTTTAAAATCTTAGTATGAAAAGAGATACAGTTATAAAAGTCTACTGTTAAGACTGAAACAGTTAATAATGCTAATATGAAAATGAAAGCAGCTTAAAATTATGTTATGAAAATATAGATAGACAATTACATCTCAAATGAATAAGATAGCAACAGGGAAATAATGTCACAATTACAGAAATGCAAGCAATAAAGTTGGCAATAGAAAAACTGCTGAACAGTATCTTAGCCCACAGCCTGTAGATTTTTTGACAGATGCAAGATCAGTGCTCCAAGCACTGCAATCCAGAAAGTTGCTACATCTGCAAACTTTATTGACTGAACTCTACAAACACCATAGGGTTGCCCTGCAGTGGATCCCATCTCACTATGGAATACCAGGAAACTAGAGAGCAGATCAGCTTTCAAAAGAAGGTGCAACAGGCACACAACCAGATGCGCCGGTTACATACCATCAGAAGATACATATAATCAAATCAATCAGAAGATCAAATGCTCCAAATCAGGATGCATTTCATAATATGAATAGATGGGAACAAGTTATCATTATACGCATTAGAACAGGACACACTTGACTCCACAGTAACGTGTCTACAAAATTCAAGATCGGCACCTTAACTACATGTACATGTGGACAAACGGCCCAGACAGAGGAACACATATTTCAAGATTGTACTGAATATAGTAAAAAAAGGTGCCCCCGTCACGCCAAGTGGCGTATAGGGAATATGGTATTAGTGACCATAAATTTCACAGACCTTCAGCACATGATTTTTGGGGTAATGTGGTCCGTATTACGCCCGTGCCGCTACTCAATATAGTAGACTTAGGAAAATCCCACATATCCCATAGATACAACACTACAGAGAAAACTATATGGACCACTGCAAGAATAACAAAAGACTGTAACATTTATACAGGAAACGACATAGCAGATATAGACAATACTTCAGGCGAACGAAAGATAGATATACAGATCCAGAAGGTTTTCGAAAATAGTAAGAGACAAGACTTAGAATATCTTGAGGCCTGTGCTGGATATTTTGAACACATACTGTAAACACAACTCTATCGCGTGAACAGCTTCTTTACCTAATACAAGCCAGCCAACAACAGTAGTATCTAGATGAATAACACACATTTTATTTACAATTTCACGTAATTTCAACAATATGTTCACTGCACCGGACTTAATACAGCCACGTTTTCTTATTTAAGACTCAAGTTGACTTTCTGTGAGCAAAAGAAGATAACTTATAATGTTTGAAAGAAATATAAATAATTAATATTTGCAACTAAACGTTAGGAAAGGTATATTTCTTTTAATTTGGTACTTTAGGAGTTTTAATTTTTTATGGAAATTTGCAAAGACCTTGCACATTTTATGTTAAAATTATTTTCTGAAAAACAATATGCAAATGAATAAAACTTTTGATAATTTACAATTAAAATTTATCGACTGATAAAGAAGTGGTAGTATTAATTTAACTGGAGTTGCTTCCCTTTTATTAGAGCAAGATAGATTTTAATTTCTTAAGCAGATAAGAATATATTAACATTTTCATCAACAATTCAACGGCAGAACACTTTTTTGCGTTTAAGTTTGATATGTTAGAGCGAACCATGCCTGTAAATATTATGCAACATTTAAATATATATTCTTCAAAGAATTATTATATTTCTTAGCTGATAATTAACTGTTTAAAGTTTCTCAACATTTTTATAGATCTCAGGTGCAAACGAAGTTAATTTCCAAAAATTAGCTGATGCCGTCCCATCATTTCCCTGTAGAGTCTAGAAGAGATATTGTTAGAGAGAGAGAGGTATCAATAACACAAGGAAAATACTATGCAGTTAAAATTTCAAATTCTAGTAGAAAAAGGGAGAGGAGTTGGAGATAGACAATTGCACATAATTCATGTCACTGGAGAGGGAGAGTGGCAGTTTAAAAGGCTAACATTAAGAGAAAGAGCGAAAAAGAGAGATGCAGTTATATATATTAAACATTTAGATTTAGATTGAAGAATGAGAGGGAATCAGTTTAAATTTCTAGCAGTAATAGATATAGAGTAAAATGTAGGAGTTACTAGAATTTTTTTTTCTAGCATCAAAAGTAAACATTTGAAAATCCTAGAATGACCAGAGAGACAATTTAAAATACTAGCATGAAGATAAAAGCAGTTTAAAATCTTAGTATGAAAAGAGATACAGTTATAAAAGTCTACTGTTAAGACTGAAACAGTTAATAATGCTAATATGAAAATGAAAGCAGCTTAAAATTATGTTATGAAAATATAGATAGACAATTACATCTCAAATGAATAAGATAGCAACAGGGAAATAATGTCACAATTACAGAAATGCAAGCAATAAAGTTGGCAATAGAAAAACTGCTGAACAGTATCTTAGCCCACAGCCTGTAGATTTTTTGACAGATGCAAGATCAGTGCTCCAAGCACTGCAATCCAGAAAGTTGCTACATCTGCAAACTTTATTGACTGAACTCTACAAACACCATAGGGTTGCCCTGCAGTGGATCCCATCTCACTATGGAATACCAGGAAACTAGAGAGCAGATCAGCTTTCAAAAGAAGGTGCAACAGGCACACAACCAGATGCGCCGGTTACATACCATCAGAAGATACATATAATCAAATCAATCAGAAGATCAAATGCTCCAAATCAGGATGCATTTCATAATATGAATAGATGGGAACAAGTTATCATTATACGCATTAGAACAGGACACACTTGACTCCACAGTAACGTGTCTACAAAATTCAAGATCGGCACCTTAACTACATGTACATGTGGACAAACGGCCCAGACAGAGGAACACATATTTCAAGATTGTACTGAATATAGTAAAAAAGGTGCCCCCGTCACGCCAAGTGGCGTATAGGGAATATGGTATTAGTGACCATAAATTTCACAGACCTTCAGCACATGATTTTTGGGGTAATGTGGTCCGTATTACGCCCGTGCCGCTACTCAATATAGTAGACTTAGGAAAATCCCACATATCCCATAGATACAACACTACAGAGAAAACTATATGGACCACTGCAAGAATAACAAAAGACTGTAACATTTATACAGGAAACGACATAGCAGATATAGACAATACTTCAGGCGAACGAAAGATAGATATACAGATCCAGAAGGTTTTCGAAAATAGTAAGAGACAAGACTTAGAATATCTTGAGGCCTGTGCTGGATATTTTGAACACATACTGTAAACACAACTCTATCGCGTGAACAGCTTCTTTACCTAATACAAGCCAGCCAACAACAGTAGTATCTAGATGAATAACACACATTTTATTTACAATTTCACGTAATTTCAACAATATGTTCACTGCACCGGACTTAATACAGCCACGTTTTCTTATTTAAGACTCAAGTTGACTTTCTGTGAGCAAAAGAAGATAACTTATAATGTTTGAAAGAAATTATAAATAATTAATATTTGCAACTAACGTTAGGAAAGGTATATTTCTTTTAATTTGGTACTTTAGGAGTTTTAATTTTTATGGAAATTTGCAAAGACCTTGCACATTTTATGTTAAAATTATTTTTGAAAAACAATATGCAAATGAATAAAACTTTTGATAATTTACAATTAAAATTTATCGACTGATAAAGAAGTGGTAGTATTAATTTAACTGGAGTTGCTTCCCTTTTATTAGAGCAAGATAGATTTTAATTTCTTAAGCAGATAAGAATATATTAACATTTTCATCAACAATTCAACGGCAGAACACTTTTTTTGCGTTTAAGTTTGATATGTTAGAGCGAACCATGCCTGTAAATATTATGCAACATTTAAATATATATTCTTCAAAGAATTATTATATTTCTTAGCTGATAATCAACTGTTTAAAGTTTCTCAACATTTTTATAGATCTCAGGTGCAAACGAAGTTAATTTCCAAAAATTAGCTGATGCCGTCCCATCATTTCACTGTAGAGTCTATAAGAGATATTGTTAGAGAGAGAGAGGTATCAATAACACAAGGAAAATACTATGCAGTTAAAATTTCAAATTCTAGTAGAAAAATGGAGAGGAGTTGGAGATAGACAATTGCACATAATTCATGTCACTGGAGAGGGAGAGTGGCAGTTTAAAAGGCTAACATTAAGAGAAAGAGCGAAAAAGAGAGATGCAGTTATATATATTAACATTTAAGTAGTGTAGGTGGCTGTGAACTCAACAGAAAAGTGGAATAACATGCACCGAAATACAATAGATTTGGCACCGACTTTGCACCGACTTTGCACCAAAACGGTGCCAAAAAAAAAATTATTTTTTTTTCGAATTCGCGATTTTTTCGAACTTCATTATTTTTTGGGGGAATTTTTTTTTTTTTTTTGGTGTTCGTCAGTTTGTCGAATCACTGAGAGCTTAACTCAGGTAAATTCAATAGAGACTCGGTGCTAATCCGTGTCCGGTGATCGTCTCTCGCTGTGTGTTAGAAATTTGTGAAAGAGTATTTTAAAAGAGTATGTGAAAGTAAAAATTCAGAATTATTTAAAAAATATGTATTTGTGAAAGTAAACTCAGAATTATTAAAATAAAAAAATAAAAAAAAACAGTCTCCCTTCAGGATTCGAATACGGGTCTACTACGTGACAGGCCAGGCAACATGTAAAAAAATGCTGACAAGCAATAACATTGAAAGGTTAGTTTTGTCGAACGGTCTCCTGTGTTTCTGAGAGCTTAACCGCAGGTAAATTCAATGGAGACTCGGTGCTAATCCGGTGATCGTCGCTCCGTGTCCGGTGATCGCCTCGCTCGTGTTAGAAATTTGTGAAAGAGTATTTTAAAAGAGTATGTGATAAATATGTTTCAAAACGTTAAGAAATATAGTTAAATGTGATAAAACTGATTTTTAAAAAAGGCAAAATAATAAAAACTATGAAAAAAATAAGCTGTAAATACTGACGGAAAACTAGTCAAGAAACTGGAATGACATTTTTGTTGACTGGGCTAGTGGTACTTGAGGAATGCTATTGTTAGAATCGCTTACAAGGAATCGTGGTCATTGTTAGGAGCTGCATTGTTAGGCTCCGTGTTTAGAGTTAAAGTTAGGTAGAGGCATGTCGGGGACAGCGGTTCTAAAAGGGGTATCTCGCGGGTCGGATGGCGGGTCGTCGTGCGGGTGGGGAAAGGTGCCTTTATTGGTTATCATCATGTGTGTGTATTAGGCAACAGGAGGCGACATGTAAAAAAAAAATGCTGACAAGCAATTATTAGTATCGTTAGCATCATGTATTCTGACCTTCCCTCCTTGTTTTCTAACACAACTTCCTAGATTTCTGACCATGCCCTCAACATCCCCTTCCTACTATCATCATGTGCCTCAACACTATCATCATGTGCCTCAACACTATCAGCATGTGCCTCAACACTATCCACCCTCAACATCATCATCATGTGCCTCAACACCACCCTTCATATCATCAAGCCACACAAGTATCATCATCTCTCTCACACATTCATGGTAAACCAAAACAAAACTCGTTCTATATTTCTCACAGCTTTATTATTAATACAACAAATATACGACCATATATATATATATTACTGTCCGGTCGTTGATAATTTAAGCGTCTGGTTTCCTCCCTCCTGTTTTGGTGGTACTGTTTGTTAAATGTCTATCAAACACGGGTGCATAGGAAGTTTCATTAGCCTTCAAAACACAACCGCCCTCCATTTTGACAAAACCTTGATCAAAGCTGGAATAGGTAATCGGTGACTTTGCTGAAACATCCTGGGCATCCATACTGGCTGCCGGAGCTGTCGTCTGATTAACAAGAGTGAGGTCCCCTTGGTTAACAAAAAGGACGTGTAGTTGATGTTAGCATAAGCGTTTTCGAGACTGCCTTAACGCCATCTATAGACAATGGAACTACCCCCTCTGCCTTCATGTCCTATCATCATCATGTGCCACCCTCAACATCAACCTTCGGCTTGGACGGAGGAACTGTTTTCCATCAGTCGAGTAAATGAAACAAACCCCGTTACATATGTGTTGAAAGACGATAAGGGCGATGAGATAGAGTGGTCATTCTACACACCGAAAATTCAAAAAGTTGGAGACAAACTCATCATCCCTGCATGTCCTATCATCAACCCACACAAAGTATCAACAAGCGAAATTCTCTCTCTCTCTCTCTCTCTCACACTCTCTCTCTCTCTTTCTCTCTCTCTCGCTCTGTCTCTCTCACATTCATGATAAACCAAAACAAAATAGGCTCATATTAAAAAAGTCGACCTAAAACCGTAAAATATTCCACTACAACACAGACCGCTAGACTGAACAGTACTATGAAAAATAAACGTCCGTGAATCAAGCGCGCTTATAACACGAAGTCTCACATCCGACTAGTTTAAATATAATCCGGTAAATCAAAGTTAGGAGGCAAGGGCAGAAACTTAGGAGGTAAGGGCAGAAACCAAAGAGGCAAGGTCAGAAAACAAGGAGGGAAGGTCAGAAATCTAAGAGGCAAGGGCAGAAACCTAGGAGACAAGGCAGAAACCTAGGAGAAAAGGGCAGAAACCTAGGAGACAGGGCAGAAACCTAGGAGGCGAGGGCAGAAACCTAGGAGAAAAGGGCAGAAACCTAGGAGACAAGGGCAGAAACCTAGGAGGCGAGGGCAGAAACCAAAGAGGCAAGGGCAGAAACCTAGGAGACAAGGTCAGAAATCTAGGAAGCTGTGTTAGAAAACAAGGAGGGGAGGTCAGAAATCTAGGAAGCTGTGTTAGAAAACAAGGAGGGAAGGTCAGAAACCTAGGAGGCATGGTCAGAAACCTAGGAGACAAGGGCAGAAACCTAGGAGAAAAGGGCAGAAACCTAGGAGACAAGGGCAGAAACCTAGGAGGCGAGGGCAGAAACCAAAGAGGCAAGGGCAGAAACCTAGGAGACAAGGTCAGAAATCTAGGAAGCTGTGTTAGAAAACAAGGAGGGGAGGTCAGAAATCTAGGAAGCTGTGTTAGAAAACAAGGAGGGAAGGTCAGAAACCTAGGAGGCATGTCAGAAATCTAGGAAGCTGTGTTAGAAAACAAGGAGGCGAGGGCAGAAACCTAGGAGACAAGGTTAGAAAACAAGGAGGGAGGGTCAGAAATCTAAGAGGCAAGGGCAGAAACCTAGGAGGCGAGGTCAGAAACCTAGGAGGCGAGGTCAGAAACCTAGGAGGCGAGGTCAGAAAACAAGGAGGGAAGGTCAGAAACCTAAAGGACATGGACAGAAAACTAGGAAGCAAAGGCTGAAAACCAAAGAGGCAAGGTCAGAAATCTAGGAAGCTGCATTAGAAAACAAGGAGGGAAGGTAAGAAACCTATCTACTTCCATACTGATACTAGTTAGACACATCGATCAGATAGTTACATCCAAATCGCAAACATTTTACCCCAGAACACAAAAATTTAGGGTCATACTCAAAAAGTCGACCTAAAAATCCCAAAAGCTACTCACATAGTCATACTAGTTAGACACAACGAGCAGGAAGTTATATTCTAGGTCCAAAATGTTGGACCAAATCACAACGAACCACGAACCACAACCCCACGATCCATGGACTTAACGAACCATCAACTCACGAACGCGCCGATGAACGCATCGGGTTTCGTGTATAACCCAGGCTCCAATGTCACGTTGACATCAAATCTAGCGTCGCAAATATCGTCGTTATCGAGAGATTCGTAGCGAATCCAGACATCACCCTCTATTACATTGAAATAATTTAGCGGAAATTGTATCTCCACCAGTGCGATCTCATACTGCGTCGAAAATTACCTCCAGCGTTCTCTAACATTGCCTCGATCGTTCTTTAACATTACCTCCAGCGTTCTCTAACATTGCCTCGATCGTTCGTTAACATTGCCTCCAGCGTTCTCTAACATTGCCTCCAGCGTTCTCTAACATTGCCTCCAGCGTTCTCTAACATTGCCTCGATCGTTCTTTAACATTACCTTCAGCGTTCTCTAACATTGCCTCGATCGTTCGTTAACATTGCCTCCAGCGTTCTCTAACATTGCCTCCAGCGTTCTCTAACATTGCCTCCAGCGTTCTCTAACATTGCCTCCAGCGTTCTATAACATTGCCTCCAGCGTTCTCTAACATTACCTCGAGCGTTCTCTAACATTGCCTCGATCGTTCTTTAACATTGCCTCGATCGTTCTTTAACATTGCCTCCAGTGTTCTCTTCACAAGTTTCGTAAGGGAAACATTTGTCGTACTGGGAGAAAAACTCGTTTACCCTGTCCATTTTAACGACCCCTTCTAATGATGACTCGCTGAGTGCCAAGTACAGACTATCTGTATCCATTTCACAGAGTCGAAAGTCGGACCTCTCTACGAATCTATCCAGGAAGTCATAGTAAAATTCCAACATTCCCAATTTGGTGTACTGGTAGACGAAAAAACCAAGCTGTGAAGGAAGATCCCACAGGATACTTCGATTTCCAAGCGACACCTCATACAGGTCTTCACCAATAGGCGTCATGGTTTTAAACAGGGGGTTAATACCAACTTTGTTGTATTGGCCCCCTCTTTAACATAGGTCACGTTCACATGTTTCCCCAAATTCGTCAAGGTCTTCCCATAGGCCGAGAAAAATATTACCACCAGATCACAAAAATGTAGGCAGAAACCTAGGAGGCAAGGTCAGAAACCTAGGAGACAAGGTCAGAAACATAGGAGGCAAGGGCAGAAACCTAAGAGGCAAGGGCAGAAACCTAAGAGGCAATGATGGAGGCTATTCCTAACTTTCTTCTCAGTTCTTCATTTCAATGCACCAATAGACATCTCCATACCAAAAGTTTACTTTGATAATCACTTTTATGATTGATACGCCCCTTACGAAGGCTGATTGTTACGCCCCTTACGAAGGTGCATTGTGCCAAACTGGTGCGCGTGTCAAACTTGTGCATGTTTTTGCACGGTGCAAATCTGGTGCGGTTTTTGTGTAACTTTTAGATGAATGTGGGAGTAGCTTTTTATGGTTTTGAGGTCGACTTTTTGAGTATGTGCCTAAATTTTTGTGATCTCAGAGATGAATGTGTTAGACGAATGACAGGAAACAGTCTGAGAGATAAGCTCAGAAATGAAGAACTGAGAAGAAAGTTAGGAATAGCCCCCATCATTGCCTCTTAGGTTTCTGCCCTTGCCTCTTAGGTTTCTGCCCTTGCCTCCTATGTTCTGACCTTGTCTCCTAGGTTTCTGACCTTGCCTCCTAGGTTTCTGCCTACATTTTGTGATCTGGTGGTAATATTTTTCTCGGCCTATGGGAGACCTTGACGAATTTGGGGAACATGTGAACGTGACCTATGTTAAAGAGGGGGCCAATACAACAAAGTTGGTAATTAACCCCCTGTTTAAAACCATGACGCCTATTGGTGAAGACCTGTATGAGGTGTCGCTTGGAAATCGAAGTATCCTGTGGGATCTTCCTTCACAGCTTGGTTTTTTCGTCTACCAGTACACCAAATTGGAATGTTGGAATTTTACTATGACTTCCTGGATAGATTCGTAGAGAGGTCCGACTTTCGACTCTGTGAAATGGATACAGATAGTCTGTACTTGGCACTCAGCGAGTCATCATTAGAAGGGGTCGTTAAAATGGATAGGGTAAACGAGTTTTTCTCCCAGTACGACAAATGTTTCCCTTACGAAACTTGTGAAGAGAACACTGGAGGCAATGTTAAAGAACGATCGAGGCAATGTTAAAGAACGATCGAGGCAATGTTAGAGAACGCTCGAGGTAATGTTAGAGAACGCTGGAGGCAATGTTATAGAACGCTGGAGGCAATGTTAGAGAACGCTGGAGGCAATGTTAGAGAACGCTGGAGGCAATGTTAGAGAACGCTGGAGGCAATGTTAACGAACGATCGAGGCAATGTTAGAGAACGCTGGAGGTAATGTTAAAGAACGATCGAGGCAATGTAGAGAACGCTGGAGGCAATGTTAGAGAACGCTGGAGGCAATGTTTAGAGAACGCTGGAGGCAATGTTAACGAACGATCGAGGCAATGTTAGAGAACGCTGGAGGTAATGTTAAAGAACGATCGAGGCAATGTTAGAGAACGCTGGAGGTAATTTTCGACGCAGTATGAGATCGCACTGGTGGAGATACAATTTCCGCTAAATTATTTCAATGTAATAGAGGGTGATGTCTGGATTCGCTACGAATCTCTCGATAACGACGATATTTGCGACGCTAGATTTGATGTCAACGTGACATTGGAGCCTGGGTTATACACGAAACCCGATGCGTTCATCGGCGCGTTCGTGAGTTGATGGTTCGTTAAGTCCATGGATCGTGGGTTGTGGTTCGTGGTTCGTTGTGATTTGGTCCAACATTTTGGACCTAGAATATAACTTCCTGCTCGTTGTGTCTAACTAGTATGACTATGTAAGTAGCTTTTGGGATTTTTAGGTCGACTTTTTGAGTATGACCCTAAATTTTTGTGTTCTGGGGTAAAATGTTTGCGATTTGGATGTAACTATCTGATCGATGTGTCTAACTAGTATCAGTATGGAAGTAGATAGGTTTCTTACCTTCCCTCCTTGTTTTCTAATGCAGCTTCCTAGATTTCTGACCTTGCCTCTTTGGTTTTCAGCCTTTGCTTCCTAGTTTTCTGTCCATGTCTCCTAGGTTTCTGACCTTCCCTCCTTGTTTTCTGACCTCGCCTCCTAGGTTTCTGACCTCGCCTCCTAGGTTTCTGACCTCGCCTCCTAGGTTTCTGCCCTTGCCTCTTAGATTTCTGACCCTCCCTCCTTGTTTTCTAACCTTGTCTCTTTGGTTTCTGCCCTTACCTCCTAAGTTTCTGCCCTTGTCTCCTAGGTTTCTGCCCTCGCCTCCTTGTTTTCTAACACAGCTTCCTAGATTTCTGACCATGCCTCCTAGGTTTCTGACCTTCCCTCCTTGTTTTCTAACACAGCTTCCTAGATTTCTGACCTCCCCTCCTTGTTTTCTAACACAGCTTCCTAGATTTCTGACCTTGTCTCCTAGGTTTCTGCCCTTGCCTCTTTGGTTTCTGCCCTCGCCTCCTAGGTTTCTGCCCTTGTCTCCTAGGTTTCTGCCCTTTTCTCCTAGGTTTCTGCCCTTGTCTCCTAGGTTTCTGACCATGCTCCTAGGTTTCTGACCTTCCCTCCTTGTTTTCTAACACAGCTTCCTAGATTTCTGACCTCCCCTCCTTGTTTTCTAACACAGCTTCCTAGATTTCTGACCTTGTCTCCTAGGTTTCTGCCCTTGCCTCTTTGGTTTCTGCCCTCGCCTCCTAGGTTTCTGCCCTTGTCTCCTAGGTTTCTGCCCTTTTCTCCTAGGTTTCTGCCCTCGCCTCCTAGGTTTCTGCCCTTGTCTCCTAGGTTTCTGCCCTTTTCTCCTAGGTTTCTGCCCTTGTCTCCTAGGTTTCTGCCCTTGCCTCTTAGATTTCTGACCTTCCCTCCTTGTTTTCTGACCTTGCCTCTTTGGTTTCTGCCCTTACCTCCTAAGTTTCTGCCCTTGCCTCCTAACTTTGATTTACCGGATTATATTTAAACTAGTCGGATGTGAGACTTCGTGTTATAAGCGCGCTTGATTCACGGACGTTTATTTTTCATAGTACTGTTCAGTCTAGCGGTCTGTGTTGTAGTGGAATATTTTACGGTTTTAGGTCGACTTTTTTAATATGAGCCTATTTTGTTTTGGTTTATCATGAATGTGAGAGAGACAGAGCGAGAGAGAGAGAAAGAGAGAGAGAGAGTGTGTGTGAGAGAGAGAGAGAGAGAATTTCGCTTGTTGATACTTTGTGTGGGTTGATGATAGGACATGCAGGGATGATGAGTTTGTCTCCAACTTTTTGAATTTTCGGTGTGTAGAATGACCCCTCTATCTCATCGCCCTTATCGTCTTTCAACACATATGTAACGGGGTTTGTTTCATTTACTCGACTGATGGAAAACAGTTCCTCTGTCCAAGCCGAAAGGTTTGATGTTGAGGGTGGCACATGATGATGATAGGACATGAAGGCAGAGGGGGTAGTTCCATTGTCTATAGATGGCGTTAAGGCAGTCTCGAAAACGCTTATGCTAACATCAACTACACGCCCTTTTTTGTTAACCAAGGGGACCTCACTCTTGTTAATCAGACGACAGCTCCGGCAGCCAGTATGGATGCCCAGGATGTTTCAGCAAAGTCACCGATTACCTATTCCAGCTTTGATCAAGGTTTTGTCAAAATGGAGGGCGGTTGTGTTTTGAAGGCTAATGAAACTTCCTATGCACCCGTGTTTGATAGACATTTAACAAACAGTACCACCAAAACAGGAGGGAGGAAACCAGACGCTTAAAATTATCAACGACCGGACAGTAATATATATATGATGTATTAATAAAGTTGTGAAATATAGAATTTTGTTTTGCTTTTCATTGAATGAGAAAGAGCGAGCGTCACTATTTAATATTAGCACACCTTACTACACGACACATGATGATGTTGGTAGCGATAACACCCACGACCACTTATATTTTACTATTTTTAACATAAGTCCGTTTCTTTTCAATCGGGGTTCTACCTGAGTTGGCTAACGGAATTTAAAATACTCTTTCACAAATTTCTAACACACAGCGAGCGACGATCACCGACAATAAGCCGCTTAGCACCGAGTCTCTATTGAATTTACCTGCGGTTAAGCTCTCAGAAACACAGGAGACCGTTCGACAAAACTAACCTTTCAATGTTATTGCTTGTCAGCATTTTTTTTACATGTTGCCTGGCCTGTCACGTAGTAGACCCGTGTTCGAATCCTGAAGGGAGACTGTTTTTTTTTTATTTTTTTATTTTTTTATTTTTAATAATTCTGAGTTTACTTTCACAAATACATATTTTTTAAATAATTCTGAATTTTTACTTTCACAAATACATATTTTTTTAAATAATTCTGAATTTTTACTTTCACATACTCTTTTAAAATACTCTTTCACAAATTTCACACAGCGAGCGACGATCACCGGACACGGATTAGCACCGAGTCTTTTGAATTTACCTGAGTTAAGCTCTCAGTGAACCATTTCGACAAACTGACGAACACCAAAAAAAAAAAATTTTTCCCCCCAAAAAAATAATGAAGTTCGAAAAAATCGCGAATTCGAAAAAAATTTTTTTTTTTTTTTTGGCACCGTTTTGGTGCAAAGTCGGTGCAAAGTCGGTGCCAAATCTATTGTATTTCGGTGCATGTTATTCCACTTTTCTGTTGAGTTCACAGCCACCGCTACTACTTTTGTGTAGAACTACTATTTTGCAAAAACATAAAATCTGCAGGTAAAGTAGCAAATCTATTTCAAATACTTGATTCTTTTATAGAAGGAAATAGAATTAACTGGGAGAATTATGTAGGTGTGTGCACATGCGGAGGTTGTTCAATGTATGGATGCTATACTGTACTGCAAGCTTTGATCCACAAAAAAAGTCTCATTTCTGAGTTTGACTCACTGCATTATTCACAGGAAGGCACTGGCTGCAAAAACACGTGCCTAACCCTTAATGAAATGAGTTAGTCAATAACCGAAATAAGTAATTTTATTAAAAAGCAACCACCTAAATGCTGGTGTTTTGAACAAATGTACATTGATATGGTAGCCAAACATTCGTCCGTGCTTTATTATTGCAGTTCTCGCTGGCTTTCATGTGGACATGTCCTGAAAAGGTAAATGAACTGAGAAATAAGCTTCATTTGCTACCTTGTTGAAGAAAAGAATTCTAGTTCCGGAAAGTTTGTGAATGGCGACCTCTTTGAAGCTGACATACCTTTGTGATATATTTGAACAACTAAATTCATGAAATATGTCCATGCAAGCGACTAAAAGGCACATACTATAACTGTCAGAGAAAGTTTCCGCCTTTAGAAGCAAATTATTTTTGGGGAAGAAAAAGTCAAGATTCTAGTTACTGCCTCCCAACTCTTCTTGTGCTTTTAGTTGATAACGATAACGCCAGTGTTAAAACAATATTACTGTAACGTCTGACATCAATGTAGACCAATATTACTGTAACGTCTGACGCCAGTTAGACCAATATTACTGTAACGTCTGACGCCAGTGATAGACCAATATTACTGTAACGTCTGACGCCAGTGTTAGAACCATATTAATGTAACGTCTGACGCCAGTATTAGACCAATATTAATGTAACGATGACGCCAGTGTTAGACCAATATTCTTTTACGTCTGACATCAATGTTAGACCAATATTAATGTAACGTCTGACGCCAGTAAGTAAAAGTAAAGTACCCCCCGTCACGCCAAGTGGCGTATAGGGAAATATGGTGTTAGTGACCCTATATTTTACAGACCTTCAGCACATATTTTTGGGGTAATGTGGTCGGTATTACGCCCGTGCTGCTTTTACTTTCCCAGAAAAAATCCGTCCCATTTAAGGCTGGGTGAACCCGGAGCCGCGGTTGGACGAACCCTACCCTTGTCCGTAGTAGTCCAGTTCACTAACCACTGAGCTATCGCGCTCTACTATTTTTAGGGAATTAGTAAAACCCAGTGTCCTCGCCAGGATTACGAACCCCGGCTGTTGCCGTGGTAAGCCAACCGTCTGACGCCAGTATTAGACCAATTTTAATGTAACGATGACGCCAGTGCTAGACCAATATTAATGTAACGTCTGACGCCAGTATTAGACCAATATTAATATAACAATGCGCCAGTGTTAGACCAATATACGGTAACGATAACGCCAGTGTTAAACCAATATTACTGTAACGTCTGACGCCAGTGATAGACCAATATTACTGTAACGTCTGACGCCAGTGTTAGACCAATATTAATGTACCGTCTGACGCCAGTATTAGACCAATATTAATGTAACGATGACGCCAATGTTAGACCAATATTAATATAACGTCTGACGCCAGCGTTAGACCAATATTAATGTAACGTTGACGCCAGTGTTAGACCAATATTAATGTAACGTCTGACGCCAGTGTTAGACCAATATTAATGTAACGATGACGCCAGTGTTAGACCAATATTCATATAACGTCTGGCGCCAGTGTTAAACCAATATTAATGTAACGTCTGACGCCAGTGTTAGACCAATATTACTGAAACGATGACGCCAGTGTTAGACCAATATTACTGTACCGATGACGTCACTGTTAGACCAATATTAATGTAACGATGACGCCAGTGTTAGACCAATATTATTGTAACGATGACGTCAGTGTTAGACCAATATTACTGTAACGATGACGCCAGTGTTAGACCAATATTACTGTAACGATGACGCCAGTGTTAGACCAATATTACTGAAACGATGACGCCAGTGTTAGACCAATATTACTGAAACGATGACGCCAGTGTTAGACCAATATTACTGTAACGATGACGTCAGTGTTAAACCAATATTACTGTATCGATGACGTCAGTGTTAAACCAATATTACTGTAACGGCTGACACCAGTGTTAGACCAATATTACTGTAACGACTGATGCCAGTGTTAGACCAATATTACTATAACGATGATGCCAGTGTTAGACCAATATTACTGTAACGGCTGACACCAGTGTTAGACCAAAATAATTGTAACGACTGATGCCAGTGTTAGACCAATGTTACTATAACGATGACGTCAGTGTTAGACCAATATTACTGTAACGTCTGACGCCAGTGTTAGACCAATATTACTGTAACGTCTGACACCAGTGTTAAACCAATATTACTGTAACGACTGACGCCAGTTTTAAACCAATATCACTGTAACATCTGACGCCAGTGTTAGACCAATATTACTGTAACGTCTTACGCCAGTGTTTAAACCAATATCACTGTAACAGCTGACGCCAGTGTTAGATCAATATTTCTGTAACGATGACGCCAGTGTTAAACCAATATTACTGTAACGACTGACGCCAGTGTTAAACCAATATCACTGTAACAGCTGACGCCAGTGTTAGATCAATATTACTGTAACGTCTGACGCCAGTGTTAAACCAATATTACTGTAAGGATGACGCCAGTGTTAAACCAATATTACTGTAACGATGACGCCAGTGTTAAACCAATATTACTGTAACGACTGAGGCCTTTGCCAGACTGGCGTCTCTGTAAAATCAGTGCCTCTGTTAGCCAATTCTTACCTGTCCGACAAGTATTCCTGCTAGACTGCTATGCCTGTTAGACAGTTCCCCTGTAATGTTGTTCCCCCTTTTGGCTGTCTCACTGTAAGCCTAGCTATTATTGTGGCGCCATCATTTCTTATTCGTTTTGATTTATTGTGTAATGAGACATACACGAAAAAAATAGCTCAAAGATATTCACAGCTACAGTGCATTTTTATTTTCGTTTAAATTTTAAAAGAATGTTTCTGTAGATGAAATGCCAGTTATAAATGATGTTATCATAGATAGACGGCATTTATACATGTTATCAACGAGATGATAGTGACCTATTCTTCGTCTGTAACAAGGTAAAGAGGAAAGTAGCATTTCAAAAATTGAAAAACACTGAGTAACAGGTCTAGACATTTTAAAGAAAGTTCATCGGTGCTATATAGAACCAATTATGACCTATGGAAGCAAATCATAGACTGTAGACAAACAAATGAAAAGACGAATAGAGAATTCAGAGATTTGATTTCTGTGAAGAATGATGAGAATTCCCTGTGACAGCTAAAGAGACCAAGGGACAATTTCTCGACAAGGCCACCACAAAAAGTGCGCTACTAAAGTTATCAGAAAGAAATAAGCGACACTTTTGGGGCACATCGTGAGAAGATGAAAGTTAAAATATTTCATTGTTACTGGTAAAATACAGGGATAGAGAGATCGCGAACGACAAAGAGAAAAGATCTTATGTAGCGTGGTGTTTCGGCATGGTAAGCAACGAACAACAGAAATAATACGATGTGGACAAAACAATTGTGGAGAAAGAGGATCGCCTGCGATAACCGAGGTTCAATATGACACATGATGATGACGAACAGGATACATAATTTGGTTGTAATTACATTGGTATTGAGTAGAACGAATTCAAAACAAACGAAGAAATGAGAGAAATCGCCAATCAATCACTAATATCTTCAGTAATCAAGAAATACGATGGCCATATGTTGGGCATGTGATGGGAGAGATAATAACCGAATAGCAAAGCAAGCCCTCATGTAGGAAACAAAAGGTAAGAGGTTTTAGGGAGACCCAGAGAGGTACTGAGAAGAACATCGATCAGAAAGACAAGAGTAGCAGAAATAGGATGCCTCAATGAGATAGAGTTACTTGCACAGAACAGAGACAAATGGCGAGATTTGATAAGGTATCTTTAGAAGGATTGAAAACTGCTAGAATAAAATTTAGAGAGGAGTATCTGCGTCTATGGCCTATGGGCCGGCTACGGCTCGAAAGGTCAATAGATAGATAGTGACATCACGTTTCAACAAGGTCACGAAAGTATCTATATATGATTTGCGTGATTTGCGTAATTTTTTTCCTAAGAAAAAAGAAATACCACTTACAAGTGGTTAATGGCCAGTTTACCGATGAGACGGGTCTGTGTTTAATCCTCAAATGTGATGAACTGTTTCTTTATTCTTGTTTCCCCACCAGAACAAGCCAATTACAATGGCTATAAGCGATTTTGTCTCTGATATTAGGGTCACCTGGCTTGTCACTAACCACATCAGCAATAAATATAATTAAAACTATTCACACCAACGTTATATTCCTCATAGGCGTGAAAGGACGTAACGGAGACGTTTCACTTTTTTTCCATTTCCCATTAAACTCTTTCCATATGGAAGCTTTTTATCAATGCAACGGAAGAGATTTCAGTGACAAATTTGTCACGGTTTTAATAATAAATCGACATATTTATATTTAAATATATATATTTAACACATAACATATTACATGTGAATTTTTAGATAATTAAATTATTCATCATCACCATATGCCATACCGGTTGGCGTAGGTGATCATGTCCCTCCACAATCTTCTATCTACAGTGCTTCGTATCAGTTCTGTTGTTGACTGTTTTCCATGCCATGACACCAAGCTATCCAGTATTTTCTCTCTTTGTCGTCCGCGATCTCTCTTTCCTTTTATTTTGCCAGTTGTAACCAAGTAATCCAACTTTCCTCTTTTCATGATGTGCCAGAAAATGTTGATTGCTTCTTTCTGATGTTTTTTAAGAGCTCCCTTTTTTTGTTGGCCTCTTTGAGAACTTCCTCATTGGTCTTTTATCTGTCCAGGGAACTTTCAACATTCTTCTGAGAAATCCCATCTCTGTGGCCTCTAATCGTCTTTTCATTTGTTTGTCTACTGTCCATGATTCCATAGTTCAGAATTGGTTCTATATAGCACCGATGAACTCTCTTTCTCATTTTTATTGACATAGATTTGTTGCATAAGATATTTTTCATTTTCTGAAATGCTATTTTGGCCTGAGCTATTCTGCTTTTTATTTCTGTGGTGCATCTCCCATCTGATGTATCACAACAAGGTATTAGATTTCACCAATACCAAGATGACACAAGACATATAAAAAGAATATGGTCTGAAGACGGTTCACAAAAATCTAATTTAAAGTGACGTACTGTGCAGCGAAGCGTACGGAAAGTTAAGAATAAATGTCTCAAACAATAACATCTTAAACATGAGAAAAATATTGAGAAGTGTTGAGCATATAACATAGAACTGCATACATGCTTTATAGATTACAGCAAGAACTTTGACTGTGAACAACATCAACAAATGTAGAAGATCATGAAAGATATGGGCTTTACAACACACCTAATACAGTTTATCGAATCACTCTGTACCACAAACAGCAAGCCGCTATCAGAACAGCGGGCGAAACATCAAATTGCTTTGAAGTACAAAAGGGGACGAGGCAGTGACGCATCCTCTCTCCATACCTGTTCAACATCTATGCTGAGAAAATCAGGGGAAATGTCAAAACGATGACAGATTTATGAAGTTCTACCCTTTTTTTAATAAATGGCAACACAATTCCAGAACACAGTTACGCTGATGACGCAGTCCTCCTCTCAAACAGCACAAAATGATTAAAAGAAACTGAGTGTGTTAAAAACAGTGAAGAGTAAAACCTCTAACTAAACATACAGAAGACTACTAATATAATTCCATTGATAAAACAAAAATTCAACGAAGAATCAACATCAACAGTGAAGAACTTGAAATTGTAATAAACTATGAATATCTGGGATCTGTAGCCAATAACACTTGAGACAAAAACATTTTTTTTAATAGATAAAAAGAAGGTTAGCAATAGCAACACACACATTAAACGACTCCAAGAAAATGTATCACAATAACTGCAAGGCAGTAACATTAAAAATACTTAGAACATGTGTCTTCCAGATGGCAACATATGGTTGAGAATCATGGACAATCTCGCATGAATAAGGGAAAATCGGTTAATTCGGAACAAAATACTACAGAATTATTCTTAACATACTTCATATAACGAAAAAGAGCAATGAAGACACACTAAAAATGTAAGCATTAAAAAGAACTGATATATAGACGTATAAACACAATTAAAGACTTATAAACACCATTCTACACAGGAAATTAAAATACTATGGCCAAGTAAAAGACACACAGTTCTGGAAAGAACATGGTTCGACACATAACTGGCAGTCCAAGAAGTAGTTGGTTTCAGGGCTTCACTGAGACCTTGTAAATGACAACAGAATAAGTGGGAGATTCGCTAGAGACAGACATTCTTTCATAATGGTTGTCGTGAAGTCAACGTTCTGCAAGTGACATGCGGCCTGATGCTTAAGAATAAATATCCATTCTAAGAATACATTTCTCTATTAAGAATACACTTTCCTTTCATTGTGAAGAGCGTTATAAAATTCACTTCTAACAAGTAAAAAAGTAAAGAGCCCGTCACGCCGCCACGTGGCGCACTGGGAATATGGTGTTCGTGACCATAATTATTATAGACCTTCGGCACATGATTTTTTTTTTGGTGTAATGTGGTCGGTATTACGCCCGTGCCGCTTTACTTTCCCAGAAAAAAATCCGGTACACATTTTTTTTTTTTTTTGCGTTCCCCAGCTTTCAAATCTGGCGAAGTCCCTAGAGACTAGAAACTGAATGTTGCGTGTTAATCCATTTTTTCCTGGCAGCCGTGTGCACAGAGTTCCCTCACCGTACAGGCAGATAACTCCGTCTTCGGAGGTACTCATATTTTTTTTCGTCGATGAGTAATTGACGTTTCAAGCTGGGCCTCGTTGTTGAGACCAGGAGTGGTTGCCGCAGAGATAAATTATAAATAAAAATCCCAACTGCTTCAGTTGGGATTAGAACTCACAACCTCTCTGTCTCAAGGCCGGCATCTTGCGTCGAGACCAACCAGTCCTCAAAGTACCATTTAAGGCTGGGTGAACCTTGAAGCCGTCGGTCAGAATGGAACCCGACCTCTAGTCCTTTGTAGTCCAGTTCACTAACCACTGAGCTATCGCGGCTCACTAAATTCACTTTTATTTTATTTGAAAGATTTGTATACCATCTGCTATACTCAATTATTTTCTCATTTCGTTTTTATAGTGAATTTAGAATTATCTTCCTTTAATTAAACCTAAAGAATAGTGGCACTGTGACCTTCAAGGCATGTCGTAAGAGGCGACTAAGGAGCTTGATCGATGGCTTGACAAGCTGTCATTGTAAAAAAATATTGTTATGGAAATTCTATGTAATATGTGCCTTTTTGGCACGCAAGGTTTCTGTTTTTGAGATTGTGGTTCTGCCCTATGTGCCGTCTTCGGCTCGAAAGGACAATAGATGGATTGATTTAAACCGCCGTTCGAACTGTAATACATAAGCGAGAATTATGCCGTATATTGAATTGAATCGAAAATCAAGCGCTCACTGCTAGTTCGCCAATATCAACATATGCCTGCTATATATTGTGTGAGTTGTATTTTTAATCATCAGTTTTATTTTTGTTTGTGTTGCAAAAGTTCTCTTCCCTAAACGTTACGATTTATATTTCTGCTAAGAGTAATCTCCCGTTATTATGCATTACACAATTAATAAGTTAGGCTTTCCAAACATTCTTCTTAATATTTCACATCTCTCTCTCTCTCTCTTTCTTTCTCTTCTGTCTCTGAAATACGTTTTTCCATTCTCATATATCTTTTTTTCTCTCTTTTATTCCCCCTTTCTCTTTGTCCTTCCATACTTTTTGTTTCGCTCACTCGTTCTTCTTCATTCTATTTCTCTTACACGTTTGTATCAAATTTATCATCTTATTTTAACCGGTTATCTCTCTCATTTTACATTCTAAGTCTCTTTCTGTCCTACTTGTTTTCCTCCTTTCGCTATTCCCTCTCTCTTTCACACGTAACCTTCCCGTTCCAAGTTCCTCGCTCTTTCACTCAGTTTTCTCTTTCTCTCTTTATTATTCATTGTTTCACTCTCATCCCACCTCTATTTATTCATTTTATTTGTGCTTGTAACAATTCTCATGTTTCCATTAACAATTTTCTTCCTTACCTATACCACCTTATTTCCTCTTGAACGTTCTGTCTGTCTTCTTGTCTATCTTTCATTACTGCCTTTTTTTAAAATCTCATTTCCTCAACTTACTGTCATCTCTATTACCAGATTCATATTTCGCAATTATCACCTTCAACACCACTCTTTCTTTTAAAATCCTCATCTTCTCTTCTAGTTTTTTTCTTTAATTTCCACGCCTCCTGTACCTCCATCTCATTCTTTCTCAATCTGATCCCAAAATGTCTCTTTATTAAGAATTCCCGAGAAGAAACAAAAAATAATTACCCCCTTGTGTGGCTTCACGAAATATAATATTTCTTATCTTTATTGCACTTTTTTTTTTAGAATTTTGAAAATAACATTTTAAGTGGCTTGTGCATGCCAGGAATGTTGTAGCCTACTCATATATATATATATATATGTGTATGTATATACATATGTATATATATGTATGTACATATAGGCATGTGTGTGAATATCCTTGCTATCCCACAATCCCAGTTGTCGTCGCATTGGTGGCCATATTGCAAAGTGTAAACATCTTCTACCGGCTCTTACAACATGTGGTTGCTCATTGTGATCTGACGCTTTTTAATATTGTCTTTCTCACTATCCTTCTTTCTGTTACTTTTTCACATTTCCTTTGCATTCAAAATCGTTTTGGCTACGCTAAATCATAAATGTCTGGCTTTGCTTCCCGAGTTTGCATTTATGTAAGATCGTCTTTTGTGTCCGTGTGCTTATTTTGTTCTGAGCCATTTATTTGTCTGTGTTAACATGATGAGTAAAGGATACACATCTTCATCATCCGCCCTTAAAAGGACGTTAAGTGAGCGTTTATGCATTGTGATGTGGTTTGCAATAAAGCAGTGATATCTACGCATTTCAGCCGAATGCCTCCGACTTCAGCATAACATGTTTGAGTACCGGGTTTCCTTATCTCTCGATCCTTACTTTCTGGCCAGACCAGACTGCTCAGTCTGTTACTAAAAAAAAAAATATACCAGTATGAAAAATATACCAGTATGAAAATATACCAGTATGAAAATATACCAGTATGAAAATGTACCAGCATGAAAAATATACCAGTATGAAAATATACCAGTATGAAAAATATACCAGTATAAAAAATATGCCAGTATGAAAATATACCAGTATGAAAAATATACCAGTATGAAAAAATGCCAGTATAAAAAATATACCAGTATGAAAATATGCCAGTATAAAAAATATGCCAGTATGAAAAATATACCAGTATGAAAAATATGCCAGTATGAAAAATATACCAGTATGAAAAATATACCAGCATGAAAAACATACCAGCATGAAAAATATACCAGCATGAAAAATATACCAGTAAGCTCTACCAGTTAAGCGCTCTTAAATCACACATCACTCTGTAGCCAGACCTCAACTAGAACTTATGCTCGAATTGAACACCCTTGACCTCAGCGCTTGTTGTGTCGTTACAGGCACGTAGATTGCCGGTGGCGTCTTGCCCCGGATAGCTCGTCTGGCCCCGGACAGCTTGTCTTGCCCCGGACAGATGTCTTGCCCGACAGCTTGTCTTGCCCCGGACAGCTTGTCTTGCCCCGGACAGATGTCTTGCCCGGACAGCTTGTCTTGCCCCGGACAGCTCGTCTTGCCCCGGACAGCTTGTTTTGCCCCGGACAGCTCGTCTTGACCCGGACAGCTTGTCTTGACCCGGACAGCTTGTCTTGCCCCGGACAGCTCGTCTTGCCCCGGACAGCTCGTCTTGCCCCGGACAGCTCGTCTTGACCCGGACAGCTTGTCTTGCCCCGGACAGCTTGTCTTGCCCCGGACAGCTCGTCTTGCCCCGGACAGCTCGTCTTGCCCCGGACAGCTTGTCTTGCCCCGGACAGCTCGTCTTGACCCGGACAGCTTGTCTTGCCCCGGACAGCTCGTCTTGACCCGGACAGCTCGTCTTGACCCGGACAGCTCGTCTTGACCCGGACAGCTTGTCTTGCCCCGGACAGCTCGTCTTGCCCCGGACAGCTCGTCTTGCCCCGGACAGCTTGTCTTGCCCCGGACAGCTCGTCTTGCCCCGGACAGCTCGTCTTGCCCCGGACAGCTCGTCTTGCCCCGGACAGCTCGTCTTGACCCGGACAGCTTGTCTTGTCCCGGACAGCTCGTCTTGACCCGGACAGCTTGTCTTGCCCCGGACAGCTTGTCTTGCCCCGGACAGCTTGTCTTGCCCCGGACAGCTTGTCTTGCCCCGGACAGCTTGTCTTGCCCCGGACAGCTTGTCTTGCCCCGGACAGCTTGTCTTGCCCCGGACAGCTTGTCTTGCCCCGGACAGCTTGTCTTGCCCCGGACAGCTTGTCTTGCCCCAGACAGCTTGTCTTGCCCCGGACAGCTTGTCTTGCCCCGGACAGCTTGTCTTGACCCGGACAGCTTGTCTTGACCCTGACAGCTTGTCTTGCCCCGGACAGCTCGTCTTGCCCCAGACAGCTTGTCTTGACCCGGACAGCTTGTCTTGCCCCGGACAGCTCGTCTTGCCCCGGACAGCTTGTCTTGCCCCAGACAGCTTGTCTTGACCCGGACAGCTTGTCTTGCCCCGGACAGCTCGTCTTGCCCCAGACAGCTTGTCTTGCCCCGGACAGCTTGTCTTGCCCCGGACAGCTTGTCTTGACCCGGACAGCTTGTCTTGACCCGGACAGCTTGTCTTGCCCCGGACAGCTCGTCTTGCCCCGGACAGCTCGTCTTGACCCGGACAACTTGTCTTGTCCCGGACAGCTCGTCTTGACCCGGACAGCTTGTCTTGCCCCAGACAGCTTGTCTTGCCCCGGACAGCTCGTCTGTACCCGGACAGCTTGTCTTGACCCGGACAGCTCGTCTTGACCCGGACAGCTCGTCTTGCCCCGGACAGCTCGTCTTGCCCCGGACAGCTCGTCTTGACCCGGACAGCTTGTCTTGACCCGGACAGCTCGTCTTGCCCCGGACAGCTTGTCTTGACCCCGGACAGGTCGTCTTGCCCCGGACAGCTCGTCTGGACCCGGACAGCTCGTCTTGCCCCGGACAGCTTGTCTTGACCCCGGACAGCTCGTCTTGCCCGGACAGCTTGTCTTGACCCCGGACAGCTCGTCTTGCCCCGGACAGCTCGTCTGGACCCGGACAGCTCGTCTTGACCCCGTATCAGTCCACTTGATACAGGCCGGTCCCCGTTCCGTACGGGTTGACCTATTCGTGGACTCGATGTTGGTTAATCTTGAAGCTCGCCTTGCCTGGACACTGCACTGGCCTCTCGGTACTGACGCCCGTCAGCTCGGCTAAGGGTTGGACTGCTGCTTGGTCCCGTTGATCGATGTGGTTGCAAACTCTGGTACTTTGCGCTGTTCGTTGTGACGACTGCTTCACGGGCCTGTGTTTCAATCAAATCACGAGCCAAAGTTGAGAGTAAGGTCTGGATGGTTCTGGTTCACTGATCCTGACGCATTGCGTCAGGTTTGATTGGCTGGCAACCTCAACACTGGCAACTTCTTCCGCTACAACTACTAACATTACACTACAATTACAACTTCAACTAACACTGCTACAACTACTAACTTTACACTACAATTACAACTTCAACTAACACTGCCACAACTACTAACATTACACTACAGTTACAACTTAAACTAACACTGCTACAACTACTATTGAATGTTGACAGTATAAGAGAGTCAACTATTGAATATTGACAGTATAGTCTAACAGAATATTCTGATATAGTCAACTATTAAATGTTGACAGTATAGTCTAACAGAATATTCTGAGATAGTCAACTATTAAATTTGACAGTATAGTCTAATAGAATATTCTAAGAGAGTCAACTATTGAATGTTGACATTATAGTCTAATAGAATATTCTAAAAGAGTCAACTATTAAATGTTGACAGTATAGTCTAACAGAATATTCTGAGAGAGTCAACTATTAAATGCTGACAGTATAGTCTAACATTATATTCTAAGAGAGCCAACTATTAAATGCTGACAGTATAGTCTAACATTATATTATAAGAGAGCCAACTATTAAATGCTGACGGTATAGTCTAACATTATATTCTAAGAGAGTCAACTATTAAATGTTGACAGTATAGTCTAACATTATATTCTAAGAGAGTCAATTATTAAATGTTGACAGTATAGTCTAACATTATATTCTAAGCGTCAACTATTAAATGCTGACAGTATAGTCTAACTGCATATTCTAAGAGAGCCAACTATTAAATGCTGACAGTATAGTCTAACATTATATTCTAAGAGAGTCAACTATTAAATGCTGACAGTATAGTCTAACATTATATTCTTAGAGAGTCAACTATTAAATGCTGACAGTATAGTCTAACATTATATTCTAAGAGAGTCAACTATTAAATGTTGACAGCATAGTCTAACATTATATTCTAAGAGAGTCAACTATTAAATGTTGACAGCATAGTCTAACATTATATTCTAAGAGAGTCAATTATTAAATGTTGACAGTATAGTCTGCCCACCATCATTCCTTCTCATCTCTTTGCTCGACCATCGCTCATTCTTTATCTTTTCCTGTTTCACTTTCACCAATTTTCAACCATTTTACATATCATGACGCTGCTTTTCATATTCTTCTACAACGAACTTCTACACACTTTCCCCCCTTCACTCAACCTTTTTCTTTTCTCATCGTTTTATCCCACCAAGACTAATTTTTATTACTTATCTCCATTGTCACTCATTACTTTTCCATTTTGCTCCATTTTTCCTCGGTCTTATTTCTTCACTATATCATCAGTCATTCTCATTAATTTGCTCCGTCTACACTGCTTCTCACTTCTTTATCACATCTTTACTCATTCTCAATCCTTTATTACATCTACACTCGCTCTAATTACATGCTCACTCATTCTCAATCCTTTATTACATCTACACTCGCTCTAATTACATGCTCCCTCATTCTCAATCCTTTATTACATCTACACTCGCTCTAATTACATGCTCAATCATTCTCAATCCTTTATTACATCTACACTCGCTCGAATTACATGCTCACTCATTCTCAATCCTTTATTACATCTACACTCATTCTCAATCCTTTATTACATCTACATTAATGTATGATGTACGCATGCAATGGGTAGAGTCGTTGCAGAAATCCAAAATACGTAAGGTCACCTTTGTCTATGTTCCTGGACATGCGGGAGTACGGGGAAATGAGAGAGCGGACAGGTTGGCTAGCTGCGCTGTCGTTGATGACGGGCAACCGATGGATCGGGCGGACATCATCAATGCCCTTCGAGATGTGTGAAGAGCACAGGACTTCGACAAACACAGATCAACGTCACTTCTTCGGATGATGGAAATGGGAGTTAAGATGGGCACAGCCAGAAATGAGAAACTTGGTGGCCGTGTAAGAAGACTTATCAACCAACATAGAACTGGAGTCGTCAGTCGCTGGACACTGAGGGAATTGCTGAGGAGGGGATCTGAGCACCTATGGACATGTTCGGAGTGCAATGACGATGACCCGCAAATAACTCAATAACTCATTCTCAATCCTTTATTACATCTACACTCATTCTCACTACTTTATTACATCTACACTCATTCTCAATCCTTTATTACATCTACACTCATTCTTAATCCTTTATTACATCTACATTCATTCTCAATCCTTTATTACATCTACACTAATTCTCAATCCTTTATTACATCTACACTCATTCTCATTACTGTATTACATCTACACCCATTCATGCTAATTTACTTCAGCTACACTCATTCTCATTACTTTATGACATCCACACTGATCCTCACTCATTTGCTACATCTGCACTCATTCTCACTCACTTATTACATCTACACTCATTCATGCTCCTTTACTTCAGCTACACTCATTCTCACTCACTTATTACATCTACACTCATTCATGCTCCTTTACTTCAGCTACACTCATTCTCACTCATTTATTGCATCTACACTCATTCATGCTCCTTTACTTCAGCTACGCTCATTCTCACTCATTTATTACATCTACACTCATTCATGCTCTTCACTTCAGCTACACTCATTCTCACTCATTTATTACATCTACACCCATTCATGCTAATTTACTTCAGCTACACTCATTCTCATTACTTTATAACATCCACACTGATCCTCGCTCCTTTGCTACATCTACTCCCCTTCTTACTGCTTTACTAAAACTTCACTCATTATTCCTCCTTTATTTTATCTTCACTCATTCTCACTCCTGTACTACACTCATTCTTCTTCCCTTACTATATCATCACTATTTCTCCCCAAAAACATGGACATTAGACCAGAAAACAGAACAGAAAATTGAAGCCTTTGAAATGTGGATTTATAGAAGTATAGGTAGAATTGGATGGAAAGAAAAGAAAACAAACGAGGAAGTTTTAAAACAACTAAAAATGAAAAGAGAACTGCTAAACACAATTAGAGCAAGACAAATGAAAATTGTGGGTCATGTTAAAAGACACAACAGCCTAATAAAAGTAATATTGGTAGGGAAAATACAAGGTACAGGAGGCAGAGGCAGACCAAGACTAACATGGACGAGTAACATCAAAAGAAGGACAAATCAGCCTATGACAATCTGCACCATCAATGCAAGAGACAGAGTGGAATGGCGCTCCATGGTAGCCAACCTTCGATGCGGAGACGGCACTCAATGATGATGATGAATGTTTAATACAAATAACAACAGAGATATTTAATTCTTAAGAATAAAAATCCGCTTACATTATTTAAAAAAACAAACCAGAATCCTTGCCAGCGAGCACACTCTACGGACAAGAAACTCTATTAGAAACTTGAAAGCAAAGCTGCAATTAGATTACAAGCCCTAACGCTTGCAAACGGAATAGAAATGCCTGAGCAGACAGAAGCGAACAAATGCCATCAGCTTTGAGATTAATTTGTGAAGACATTTAGTCGCCGGTTATGTTACAAACACGTAGATAGACAGATAGTGAGGATAAGAAAATGTTAGAGAGAAAGGTGATCAATGCTGAGCTAAATAGACTTGGAATGAGATTTAATTCCAATGCGTCTTTTTAAATGTCATTTGCCAACTTGATATGCACGGTTTATGATAGAGCTAGTGTTTTACACACGGTGTGTTAACGTCCACTAATCTTGGAAAAGTTCAGTCTATAGGGCGAGGTTTAATAGCAAAAAGATAGAAGTAATGGTAATAAAGAAAAAGACATCATCGCAATGCACAATAAAGAAAGGTGGAACAATATTGAAGCTGGTAAATGAATTGAAATATATGAGAACATTGCTAACCTCAGATGGTAGATGTACAACAGAGGTGAGATGCAGAATGGCTCAGTCAAAAGCAGCTTTCCAAAAAATGAGGAAGATACTGTGCAATATACAGTGTAGATATAACAATGCTATGTAGAGCCAGTCTTAATATATGGATGCGAATAATGAACAATAGGACAACCGACAAGAAAATCACTAGAGGCTGTAGAATGTTGTTTTAAAGAAGTATGTATATATATATATATAAAATACCATGGACAGCTAAGAAGAGTAATGAAAACATTCTGAAAGAACGCAAAGCAAAATGAGAGCTAATGTCCAGTATTAGGAAGAAACAATCATCATTGTTTGGCCATGTAATGAGGAGGGAACAGCTGGAATATATTGTAACAACTGGGAAAATTGAGGAGCGAAGAGCTTGAGGGAGGCAAAGAGAAAAGTTACGAGACAGCTTCAGAGAATGGCTTGGCAGAAGGTCAACAACAGAAATGATAAATAACTGTCGAGATCGAAACTTGTGGAGAGACATGATCACCTACGTCAGTAGGCTTGGTACTTGTTGATGATGATGATGATGATGATGATGATGATGATGATGATGATGATGATAGGGCATGGTCCATCATACGTTGAAAGGGAAGCTTACTCTCAGTGGATGCTTAATGTTGTGTGGACTTACCTCGCCAGCGACTGCCATTGGGTCTCTTTCTACTTGGAGTATAACTAGTTCAAAACACAGCAACTGTTTTTTTCTTTATGTTCCAGAAACCAAAGGTAATGAATTAGCAAGGCATACATATCCTCCTCCTCCTCATCCGGGTATTTTTTTAACATTGAGTCACTATCGTTACAAACAATCTAGTATCATCACCATCAAGTACCATGCCTACTGGCGTAGGTGGTCATGTCTCTCCACAAATTTCGATCTCGACAGTTATTTATCATTTCTGTTGTTGACCTTCCGCCAAGCCATTCTCTTAAGCTGTCTGGTATCCCTCTATCTCTTCGTCCCTCAATGTTTCCAGTTGTCACAATATATTCCAGCAGTTCCCTTCTCATTACATGGACACAAAATTATAAGTGTTTCTTCCCAATATTTTGAAAATATCTCTCTCTTTGCTTTGACCTCTTTCAGAACGTTTTCATTACACTTCTTAGCTGTCCTTGGTATTCTCAATATTCTTCTGTAAAACCACATTTCTACAGACTCCAGCGATTTTCTTGTCTGTTGTCCTATTGTCCATGATTCACATCCATATGTTAAGACTGGCTCTACATTACATTTCAGAATTCTTTTTCTACTCTGACCACATTACCCCAAAAATAATATACCGAAGGTCTATTAAAATAGTGGAGACAAATAATAATAAATTAATATTATTATAGAGGGAACTTCCGAGGCGATAATTCAGGGAATCATAGGAAGAAGAGTTATGTACTACAGCATTCAGAAAAAAGCAACAACAGAAAAAAACAAAGAACAATTTATGGTCCGAAGCAGGATCGAACCCGTACTCCACTGCGCCTTGCCACGAGAAGCCAAACGCTTAGGAACACTGCCACTCAGCTAACAAAAAATTAGCTATCGTGAGCAGTGTCTTACACGAAGGCGTTCTCATGACTATAGCATAGGGTTACGATCACAGCTCGGGAATAAATTGTATTTCTGTACTTTCCTATTAAGGCAAGTATTTCCCAGTAGGGCTGAATACTTGTGTTGGAGACAAATATATAGGACGAAACTGCACGAATAGTAGTTATTCTTCAATAGTTTCAATAGTTCAATTCTAGTATTCCTTTAATTTTTATATCCACTTGTGGGTTTTGAGTAATTTCTTTGTTTATGATCATAGTTTTAGTCTTTTTGCTATTCATATCTAGTCCATATTTTTTGCTTATCATGTTTATTTCATTAAGAGGTAGGGTTCGATCCCAACCGATGGCTTCCGGGTTCACCCAGCCTTTAATAGGTACCTGATTTTTTTCTGGGAATGTAAAGCGGCACGGGCGTAATACCGACCACATTACCTCAAAAATATCATGTGCCGAAGGTCTAAAATTTATGGTCACTAACACCATATTCCCTTTAAGCCACTCGGTGTGACGGGGGTACTTTACTTTTCACTTTACTACTATGTTTATTTCATTAAATAATTGTTGTGGATCTTCAGGATTTTCTGCTAGTAGTACAGTATCGTCAGCATAGGTTATTGATTATCCTTCCATTAATTTGTAGGCCTAGCATCTCTGTGATGTTTTTAAAGAGAAGCTCAGTGCATATATTGAACAAGCTTGGTGATAGGATGCATCCCTGTCTTTTTTATATCAATGGGTGTAGAGTTCTCTTTGTTATATCTTTCCCAATATTTACTTGCTAATTTTAGCCACCCCCATGATCAGACGTCATCATAAAATTCCTATTACGTCATACAGCGGTAGATTGATGCCACTGTCAACTATGTATCTATGTAGAATGGCTGTGGTTTCTGCATAACCATCTGTAGATTTACTGCAAAGGCCGCAGGCAGAAAATAAAATCGAAAAACACTTCAACTAGAGTGACGTTCTCAGCTTTGCGAGCAGGGCGATTGTGAGTAGAATGATGACGTTCTCAGCTTTGCGAGCAGGGGCGATTGTGAGTAGAATGATGACGTTCTCAGCTTTGCGAGCAGGGGCGATTGTGAGTAGAATGATGACGTTCTCAGCTTTGCGAGCAGGGGCGATTGTGAGTAGAATGATGACGTTCTCAGCTTTGCGAGCAGGGGCGATTGTGAGTAGAATGATGACGTTCTCAGCTTTGCGAGCAGGGGCGATTGTGAGTAGAATGATGACGTTCTCAGCTTTGCGAGCAGGGGCGATTGTGAGTAGAATGATGACGTTCTCAGCTTTGCGAGCAGGGGCGATTGTGAGTAGAATGATGACGTTCTCAGCTTTGCGAGCAGGGCGATTGTGAGTAGAATGATGACGTTCTCAGCTTTGCGAGCAGGGGCGATTGTGAGTAGAATGATGACGTTCTCAGCTTTGCGAGCAGGGGCGATTGTGAGTAGAATGATGACGTTCTCAGCTTTGCGATCAGGGGCGATTGTGAATAGAATGATGACGTTCTCAGCTTTGCGAGCAGGGGCGATTGTGAGTAGAATGATGACGTTCTCAGCTTTGCGAGCAGGGGCGATTGTGAGTAGAATGATGACGTTCTCAGCTTTGCGATCAGGGGCGATTGTGAGTAGAATGATGACGTTCTCAGCTTTGCGAGCAGGGGCGATTGTGAGTAGAATGATGACGTTCTCAGCTTTGCGAGCAGGGGCGATTGTGAGTAGAATGACGCCAGCCGTCTATAGCTCCTATCGCTGAAAACGTCACGCTAGACGGGGTCGTTGTTCGATTTTATTTTACGCCCTTGGGCCTTTTGTAAATTTTAACCTTTTTACTTTTTTTCTGAATGCGGGTGTCTGATAATGCAGGGTCTAGTAGATGGTTGGCACAACACAGTAACTTAGAAACTATTTTGTTATATGTTCACATGAGGTATAACTTCTTACAACGATTTATGGAGTTCGCATTCTTACTTTGCTGATTCCTACATCTTCTCCCTGCGCTATATACACACCACAATGCATGGCTCTATAGATGACCACGACAATTTACACATTTTGAAGCCAAAATATACTAATACCTAAACAAATAACACCAGGGCTAATACTAAGAACAGCCAAATGTTATATCCTCTCTACATTCCAGCATGGTGTAGAAACGTTGACATTAGACAAGAAAACAGAACATAATATTTAATTATTTGAAATGTGGATTTACAGAAGATTTGGAAGAATTTGATGGAAAGAAAAGAAAACAAACGATGAGGATTTAAGACAACTAAAAATGAAACGGGAAATACTAAACACAATTCAAACATGACAAATCATATTCTTGGGGCATGTTAAAATGCACAGCAGTCTACTATAAGTAATCTTGGAAGGGAAAATACAAGGTAAAAGAAGCAGACCAAGACTAACTTGGACGTGTAACATCAAAATATAGACAACTCGGCCTATGACAGCATGTATTATTAAAGCAAGAGACAGGTTGTAATGGCGCTCCATTGTAGCCAACCTTCGATGCGGAGACGGCACTCAAGGATGATGAAGCTCAAACAAGCACCTTTTACTTTAAATTTACATCTTCTCATGGTCGTTTCCCTATCTATCCTCGTCGACTTCCAGCTTAACGCTTCTTATTACTTAATATAACCTCCTGTGATGCTTTGCAGCTTCAAATAACGTGTTGTGTCTCGACACTTTACAGCATCTCCCGACACTTTATGGTATCTCCCGACACTTTATAGCATCTACCGACACTTTATAGCTCTCAGCGTCTCCACTAGACTACAAGGCTCATATTTGTTAACATCCCCATCATTCTTTATATCTCATTATAAATCCTTAAACGCCCTTTGATCCTCTAAATCACGACTCCATACTAAAAACAGGAAGTGAAAGAAAAATAGCGATCATATGTCTGCAGTGTCTTCTCTCAAATAAGTGTTTAACAAATATAAGCGTTAAATTGAAATGTAATCTCATGAACCTGTTTTTGCAGAAATTATGGGCATTAGCAAGAAGGTAAACATCAACTTTCAAGATACTGACGGGTAAGTGTTTTGTCATGTATTTCCCGATTCTTTCTTTTGTTCAGCTGCTATTGCCTTGAAGCGTCGCATGGGAAAGGAGGATTGTATAACTTAGTCTGATGTATGTTGATGTTGTGTTCTTTAGGATGTTGTGTCGTTCATGGTCGTGTATAGACGCTTTCAGGATGTTGTGCCGTTCACGGTCGCGTATAGACGCTTTTAGGATGTTGTGTCGTTCACGGTCGCGTATAGACGCTTTTAGCATGTAAATGTGGTTCTTGCTTATGTCTTTTATTCTATCTATCGTTTTTTTTTGTCTACTTCTTGCTCTCTCTGCTGATGTTTTGAGATTGAAAACTTTTGATGTTGTTTGTTCTGGTTTCATTCTTATCAACAGGTAAAACCATTTCATTTGTTATGTATATATATAAATATATATATATATATATATATATATATATATATATATATATATATATATATATATTGTTATATATATATATATATATATATATATATATGTATGTATACAGATTTAATATGCATAATTATATTATATACAGTATACATTATAATTTTATGATTGTCAGTGTGAATACAAAAATCAAATAATGTTAAACCACGGGCAGGTAATGAAACTATTAAAGATATGGTAAGAACAGTACTTTTTTTTAGTTTACATAGACCGTTTGGTTGCACGCGTAAGTAAAAGTAAAGAGCCCCCGTCACGCCAAGTGGCGTATAGGAAATATGGTGTTAATGACCATAAATTTTACAGACCTTCAGCACATGATTATTGGGGTAATGTCGGTATTACGCCCGTGCCGCTTTACTTTCCCAGAAAAAAATTCGGTACCCATTAAAGGCTGGGTAGATCCGGAAGCCGTTCGATTGGGATCGAACCCTACCTCTTGTCCTTTGTAGTCCAGTTCACTAATCACTGAGCTATCGCGGCTCCCCTGGTTGTATTTTTTTCAGCATGTGGTTATTTGCCATAGATTTTAGAAGCGGTGATCTCTGCAATATGTGCCATTTTGGCACCCATTGTTTCTGTTTTTGAAATTGTGGTTCTGCCCTATGCGCCGTCTTCGGTTCGAAAGGACAATAGATAGATCATCATCATCATCATCATTAAGTACCGGGCCTAATGGCGTAGGTGATCATGTCTCTCCACAACCTTCGATCTCGACAGTTATTTATCATTTCTGTTGTTGACCTTCTGCCAAGCCATTCTCTTAAGCCGTCTGTTATTTTTTCTCTTTGCTTCCCTCTATCTCTTCGTCCCTCAATTTTTCCAGTTGTTACAATATATTCCAGTTGTTGCTCTTCTCATTACATGGCCAAAAAATAATGATTGTTTCTTCCTAATATTGGAAATGAGCTCTCTTTTTGCTTTGACCTCTCTCAGAACATCTTCATTACTCTTCTTAGCTGTCCATGGTACTCTCAACATTCTTCTGTAAAACCACATTTCTACAGACTCCAGTGATTTTCTTGTCTGTTGTCCTATTGTCCATGATTCGCATCCATATGTTAGGACTGGATCTACATAACATTTAAGAACTCTTTTTCTTGTTTCCCTTGTCAAAAATGGATTGCATAGTATTTTCCTCATTTTCTGGAAAGCTGCTTTTGCCTAAGCCATTCTGCATCTCACCTCTTTTTGTACATCTTCCGTCTGAGGTTAACAAGGTTCCCAAATATTTAAATTCATTTACCTGTTTCAATATTGTTCCACTTGTCTTTATTTTGCACTGAGGTGATGTCTTTTTCTTTGTTGTTACCATTACTTCTGTCTTTTTGCTATTAAGGATGAATCCTTTATTTTTGCTTTCTTTCACTATAAAGTTCAACATTTCTTGTAACTCATTTTCACTCTTAGCGATTAATACTATATCATCAGCATACCTTAGATTATTTATATTATGACCTCCAATTGTTATTCCAGGTATGCCCCTTATGGATCGTAAAATAATCTCACTATAAATATTAAACAAATCTGATGACAGCACACAACCTTGTCTAACACCATGTTTTATTTGCTGAAACATTCCCAATTGGTTTCCAGTTCTTATGGCCGCTGTTTGTTGCCAGTACATGTTCTTTATTATTCTTAGATCTTTGCTGTCTACGTTTATGCTTTCTAAATTTTGATTATTTCTTGGTGCTTTACTTTGTCAAATGCTTTGGTATAATCTTTGAAACATAGGTATAGATATGTTTTCACCTCTATGGCTCTTTCTACTAAAGATCTTATGATATATATGGCATTGTTCGTTCCTTTACCTCCAACAAAACCACACTGTTCATCGCTAATTTCTGGACTGATTTTGTTTTGCACTCTTTGCATGATGATTCTTAGTAATATCTTAGTCATGTGACTCATAAGGCTTATTGTGCGATGATCATCGCATTCAATCGCACCCGATCTCTTTGGTAGGGCTAAGAATATTGATTTGAGCCTGTCGTCTGGTATATATCCGTTGTTGTAGATATCATTCAATATCTTTGTTATTATTTCTATTTCAAAATCACACATGGCTTCCATCTCTTCTTTAGTTATATTATCTGGTCCATATATATATCATCATCATCATCATCATCATCATCATCATTGAGTGCCTTCTCCGCAACGAAGGTTGGCTACCATGTATCGCCATTCTATTGTTTCTTGCTTTGATGGTGCAGGCTGTCATAGAGTGACTTGTCCATCTTTTGATGTTACTCGTCCATGTTAGTCTTGGTCTGCCTCTGCCTCTTTTACCTTGTATTTTCCCTTCCAATATTACTTTTTTGTAGACTGTTGTGTCTTTTAACATGCCCTCAAAATTTCACTTGTCTTGTCTTAATTGTATTTAGTAATTCTCTTTTTATTTTTAGTTGTTTTAAAACTTCCTCGTTTGTTTTCTGTTCTTTCCATCCAATTTTACCTATTCTTCTATAAATCTACATTTCAACGGCTTCAATTTTCTGTTCTGTTTTCTTGTCTAATGTCCATGTTTCTGCGCCATACAGGAATATTGAGAAGATGTAACATTTTGCCATTCTTAGTTTCAGCCCTGCTGATATTTGTTTTGTTGTTAGTATATTTTTACGGCATCAAAATTAATTTTTGTCATACCTATTCTTTTGTTTATTTCAATTTTACATTTTCCATCATTGGTTAAATAGTATGTCCCAGGTAGTTGTAGCTCTGGACTGTCTCCAGATGTATTCCTTCAACTGTGATATTTAATTGTAGGTCTTGAGAATTTTCTTTGTTTATGCTCATAGTTTTAGTCTTTTTGATATTCATATCTAGTCCATATTTTTTGCTTGTTATGTTTATCACATTAAGCAATTGTTGTAGGTCTTTCGGATTTTCTGCTAGTAGAACAGTATCATCAGCATATCTTAGGTTATTGATTATCTTTCCATTAATGTTTTGGCCTGGCATCTCTGAGATGTTTTTAAAGAGTTGCTCAGTGTTATAGATTGAATAAGCTTGGTGATAGGATGCATCCTTGTCTTACTCTTCTTTTTATGTCCATGGGTGTAGAGTTCTCCTGGTTATATTTTATTATTGAAATATATATATATATATATATATATATATATATATATATATATATATATACTTTCTGAATATGAGATTTGTGTTATCATTCTCTTTGCTGAGATGTAAGGTCGGAGCTAACCAGACAGAACACCTCTAATTGATCTACTATAGACGTTACATAACTTGGACAACAGTCGTGGACATCAACATCAGTGACAACTCCGTTATAAGATTTCTAGAGATTGGCATCACTGTCCAATACTCTAACAGGTTTAATGGTATATAACATCAAAGGCCAGCGATTTATAAAGACCTGTGATCCCAAATCACATCACACTCACACACTCCAGTTTGAAATAATGAAAATCACAAGTGCTACACAGTTGCATTTAACTTGCTGTCTCTAACAGAACTTCTAAGTCATTTAAACCTGTCTAAGGTGTACCCATGCTTTTACATTATTCTATACCTATTTCAAGTTCTTGTTTCTAACTTATTGATTTATAAGTATTATATACTGAGAGAAGAATTACATTTCTAGCTATCCATTCTTCAATAATTCTGGTATCAGCCGTTCTCTTCAGATGTACTTCATCCCGCAAGCGCTTTACTATGTCTTGTCCGCTTGTGATACTGACGGGGCCTGATTTGTCCAAGGAATCTAGCATGGCTCGTCGAGTTTGATCACGCGACTAACATAATCACACGATCTCGAGAAGTCCTTCAAACTGACCAGCTTTCAGCGTGGCTAATTGCTAAGCATCTCCCGGTTATTCCCATGTAAACTCTATTAACCCCTACTCTCCTAGTACACTGTTTAATCCTCTCAAACCCAAGATCTGGTACAGAACTATCCATATTTATGCTCTTTGATATCAGCAGAAATGTAGTAAGCATCCTTTGGTTTGCTATGATTTAATTTTATTTCGGCTTCAAAAGGTATCATCGCTGCAATCAGGACTTTCCCATATCCGCACAGCTGTTCTTTACACAAATCTGCGCAAAGTGTGTACAAAGATTGTTCCTGTTAATTGCTGATTGTGAGTTATCCGCCTTCAACCGCCAAGAGTCCTCGTGCTTTTCCCTCTTCGAGTATCAAAACTCGATCCTTCAATCAACGAAACGTTGAAAAGAGGAGAGACCTGGACTCCGATTTCGTTTATCTCCTATGGAAAAAGTGTATTTAATGGCTGTTAATAAATTCGATATTTCACATCTACATATTAACTATATTGATGCCATCATAGCCAGCCAATTTCGTGCCCTTTATCATGCTCACCGGCTATTCCAGAACAGTACATCCACGCAAGTCCCGTTACCTACGACTTTCCAAGTTGGTCGGCCAACTCGCTGCATTCAATTTTCCTAAGTATGATTAGATTTGCCATGGTTACAGTTAGTTTGATTCTGCAGTGACCTTTAAGCATAACTTCTAAATTGGCCCATGTAAATATACTAGTTCGATGTTTTATAATACGGTGCTGCAAGGGGCGCAAGATCACATGACGGGCTAAGAAATTGTTCTAGGACGCAATAAATAGGTCACTGAAACCAGTGTAGTTTCAGTGCTGATTCTTGTAAAGAAGAGACCGTCAAAGCAGTGGTTGCTTAGTGATAACGATGGTAGTGATAATGATTGTAGTGATAATGATGGTGGTGATAATGATGGCGGTGATAATAATTGTAGCGATAATGATGGTAGTGGTAATGATGGTAATGATAATGATTGCAGTGATAATGATGGTAATGATAATGATTGTAGTGATAATGTTGGTAGCGGTGATGATGGTAATGATAATGATTGTAGTGATAATGATCGTTGTGATGGCGGTGATAATAATTGTAGGGATAGTGACGGTAGTGGTAATGATAATGATGGTGCTGATAATGATGGTAGTGATAATGATGGTGCTGATAATGATGGTAGTGATAATGATGGTGCTGATAATGATGGTAGTGATAATGATGGTGCTGATAATGATGGTTGTGATAATGATTGTAAAAATAATCATAATGCCATTGCACCGACGCAAGCCACGAGCTCCTAGATCCGGAAAGATGGCAAGTTGCAGTAGTTATCTTGATTTTCCAAATTTTGTTGGAGAAGTTGAAACTTGTCTCATCATCATCGGGTTACATGTCCTTTGTCCCCATTAATCTCACCACAGTCAGTCAGAAAGAATCTCTTCCTCCATCCAGATCTCCTACTTCTTCTGTTACCAAGTTGGAGATTTCTTTGATGACTTACAACCACCTTTATATTGGGATGTCCTGACTCATCTTCCTGGAACTATGATTGCCCTTATTGTTCTTTTGAATATTCTTTTGTAAAGAGCATCAACTGACTCCAACACTGCGAGGACTACGGCCATCATCACTCCGTTTTGTGGTTTATTCTGATGGAAGCTGCTACCGGGTAATATTTTGAGATTTGAAAGTGGGCTCTTGATCAGCTCTAGGTCGTTGACCATCTCGTGGTGACCACAGGTTGCCTAGCCCAATCTTGCAGTGAGAATACATGAAGCATCTCTGTAGGAGACGATCACTTCGCAAACCAAACTTCGACGCATTATCACCACCTCCTTTTGTAGGTTACCACTGAAAGCATGAATAACTCTTATTTTTTTTTTTTAAATAATAATCTTTATTGCATCTTCAAATTATTACAATTACACTAATTATTGGTGAAAACTTTTTTAATTTTAATTTTTTATTTAAAATTAAAAAAAAATTAAATCTTTTAAATTATTTATTTATTTTGTTTTAATTTAATTTGGTTAAATTATTATATTTAAAAATAATTTTTTTATATAAAAAAATTCAATATTTTTAAAAACACTTCCAAGCACATTTTTTTTTGGGTTCGTTCGCCAGCCTTTACCTCTGACGTAGTCCCTAGAGACTAAGGACTGAATTTTGCGTGTTAATCCATTTTTCCTTGACAGCCGTGTGCATAGGGGTCCCTCGCCATACAGACAGATAACTCTACTTCGGAGGTACTCATATTTTTTTTTCCATCCATGAGTAATTGGCGTTTCAGGTCGGGCCCCGCTGCTGAGACCAGTGGTGGTTGCTGCAGAGAGAAATCATAAAAAAAACCCCAACATGTGCAGCCGGGATTTGAACGCACAACCTCTCTGTCTCGAGGCCGGCGTCTTGCAAGCACATAACGACATCAACATCCATCCCCAAAACCACTTTAATAGAGAACAACCATTGTGTTCTGTGTGGCCCTCATCGACACAGTTGAGAATTAATTGAATATGCAATAATTAACTTCTCTTTCCTCTCAGTCCTTACATTTCTCTCCCTCTCTTTCTTTCTCTCTCTCTCTCTCTCTCTCTCTCTTACCTCATTATGCTAATACTCTTATCACCTCCCGTGCTTTTTCAGACACTCCTCCCAGACTTTCACTCTCAGTAACTAATAATTATGTAATCTCATACTCAAGTTATCGTCCTTTTAAAACTAATATCAGACAAGGGGAATAACGCCTCAATCTGCATCTATTGTATTGTTATTCAATTTGTCCCCCTTGTAAAATTGACGCCGCTATAACTTATTTTACAATCATCCTTTTGTACACGTCACAGTATTTTATTTCTTCTGCGTTTTAGTCATGCACTAAAATAAATTAATTTAATAATAGCAGTTATAATAATGAAGCCTTGGTGGCTGAGTGGTTAATGTGCTCGCTTCCTGACCACTAGGTTCCGGATTTGATCCCAGCAGCGGAGGATTTTTTTTTTCGGACGGACAAGTCTCCGGGGTTCACTCAGCCTCTAAAAATGAGTACCAGATATTTTTCTGGGAAAGTAAAGCGGTACGGGCGTAGTACCGACCACATTACCCCAAAAACCATGTGCCGAAGGTTTATACAAATTATAGTTACTAACACCATATTCCCAATACACCACTTTGCGTGACGGGGCTCTTTACTTGCTTACTGGGCCTATACCACCATATCATATACATATATGCTTATACTAAATCATATACCTATAGGCGTACCAGTCACACGTACTTATTTTTTACCTAGGATCTCCAACCCTGTAGTTTTAGTAAAAGTGTAATTTTTTAGTTCAATTCTTGACAAGAATTATAATTACTTTAATATTTTCAGTCATAAAACATAACTTATAATCGTGTATAACTGTTAATATTAATATATTATATCAGTAATTTGTTGTGTTATATTAGTATACACCAATTATATTGTGAGTCTTCAGGTTCTATGCAGCAGGAAGTTGATGCCTGGAAGTCCATGACTGGTGTTTACGTAGATTATCAAGAAGCTAAAGGGTCGAAACACTAGCTCGACAATATTCGCTTCTGATGATCAGATTTCCTCCTACTACGAAGCTCATAATAAAGAGTTTCCAGTTACAGATTTATATGTTATGTTATGTTATGTTATGTTATGTTATGTTATGTTATGTTATGTTAGAATCGTCACTGCACTTCGGACACATCCAAGAGTGCTAGCATTTTCTCCTTGAAATAATGAGATCACTGACCCATGAGTAAGATCTGCACGACTATGTGGTCTATAAATTATGCGGATGACTTCTGGGTTAGATTTCACTGCATTAGAACATAGTAACACCGACAGAGAAAATCCGTGAATACACGGAGAAAAGTATTAATAGAAACACCCAAAAGAGATTAGCCCAGACTGGAGAGAAGTAGAGAAAATGTCCAAGGATAGGGATAGATAGAGAAACCTTGAATGTGGTCTATTCTCCATTTGGACTTTGATTAGGTGATCATATTAAAACTGGAAATAGCAATTTAAAAAATAAAATCACAGCATAAGACTGTTCACGGCTTATTATATCTTATTATATAATTATATTTTATTAATGTTAATGTTTAGTTTCTTTCTTTCTGTGTTTGTTTCTTTACTTTTTCTTCTGTTTATCCATCTCTTCTCAAAAACCGTATGGTTTTGCTCTGGCTGTCTGTCTCTCTCTCTCTGTTTGTCTGTCTCTCTGTCTCTTTCTGTCTCTCTCTGTCTGTCTGTCTCTCTGTCTTTCTCTGTCTCTCTTTGTCTATCTCTGTCTATCTCTCTCTCTGTCTCTCTCTGTCTCTCGGTCTCTCTCTATCTCTCTCTCTCTGTCTCTCTCTCTGTCTCTGTCTCTCACTGTCTTTGTTTTTCACTCACACACACTAAATCATAACCCATAACTCTGTCATCGCTAAATAATCTATTACTGTATATTGCACATGATAGACTACTTCAGTGAGTACCACATTGTGATTTTGATTCAGAATGTCAGCACTACACCAAGCAGCTCTGATGTCCAGTATCAAAATGTTGAGAATATTGCTGGACAATAAAGCATCACCTGCATTGACAGATAACAAGGGTGGGTGCTTATATGTGTATGTTAGTATGTGTGTGTGTGTATACTAGCGCATTTGTGGGGCAGATGTTGTGGGATGATCTTAGAGAGTTGTTGTTGTTGACGGATTGCCACGAGTTGATGCGGGTAGCTTACCCTTTGACTCATTTGATGTGGCGGGTCGTAATGGCTTTCTTGACATTCCCGGCTCTTACTGGAGAAGTTGGAGTTCCTCTATCCCAGCCTATGCTGTGAAACACCTAGTCCAGCCCAGAGGTACTGCAATACTGGGTCCTCTACATCAGTAACACCCACCACTACAGGAAACATGGCGATCTTAGCTTCTGTAAAAAAAAAAAAGTAAAGTACACCAGTCACACTAAGTGGCGTGTAGGGAATATGGTGTTAGTGACCATACATTTTACAGACCATCAGCACATGATTTTTGGAGTAATGTGGTCAGTATTACGCCCGTGTTGCTTTACTTTTCCAGAAAAAAATCCGGTACCCATTTAAGGCTGGGTAAACCCGGAAGCCGTCGGTTGGGATCGAACCTTACCCTTTGTCAGTTGTTGTCCAGTTCACTAATCACTGAGATATCGCGACTCCCACTAGCTTCTGTTAGCCAGCCTGTTTTGACGCAGACTGTTACCAGGGGAGACCACGAGGAGGTAGAACTGCTAGGTCTTGGTCAGCTGATGGTGCGCAGACCCTGCTGTTCCGACCGTAGGTCGCTGGCGCTTCTGCTCCCTCTAGAGAGAAAAGCTGATCAATAAATGAAAGCCCAAGTGGAGGCACTTAGTGGTCTAGCGGTAATATGTCGGCCTCTGGATAGAGTGATCTCGATTTCGAATCCACCATAGGTGGTGACCAACGAGGAAGTTCTTAAAGATGCCAACACAAAAAGGGTGCACCTAATAAACATCAGAAAGAAACCATCAACATTTTTCTGGCGCATTATGAGAAGAGGAAAGGTGGAATATTTAGTTAGAACTGGTAAGATATAGGGAAAGAGAGATCGCAGACTACAAAGAGAGAAAATACTATATAGCTTGGTGTCATGGCATGAAAAACAGTCAACAACAGAATTGATACGATGCAATGTGGATAGAAGATTGTAGAATGACATGATCGCTACCAACCGGTATGGCACATAATGGTGCTGACAGGTGGTAGGTGTTTTTCCACCGCGATTCCGTGGTTTCTTAGTGGCTTTACCTCTGGCCAAGCCTGTTGGTAGTAAGATCCTACGTCTAGCCCACTCTGATAACAGCGAAATACAGGAGGTTCCGTGTGTACTAGCTCAAATTAATAATCATTGGCTGTTAAAAGTCGAAGAGTAGGTGAAAAGAGCTACTGCCTGATCATCATCATCATTGAGTGCCGTCTCCGCATCGAAGGTTGGCTACCATGGAGCGCCATTCCACTCTGCCTCTTGCTTTGATGGTGCAGATTGTTATAGGCTGACCTGCCCATCTTTTGTCGCTACTCGTGGTCACACATGTTGGTTGGTTTGCCTCTGCCTCTTTTACCTTGTATTTTCACTTTCAATATTACTTTTAGTAGGCTGTTGTGTCGAGCCGCGATAGCTCAGTGGTTAATGAACTGGACTACAAAGGACAAGGGGCAGGGTTCGATCCCAACCGACGGCTTCCGGGTTCACCCAGCCTTAAATTGGTACCGGAATTTTTTCTGGAAAGTAAAGCGGCACGAGCGTAATACTGACCACATTACCCAAAAATTATGTTCTGAACGTCTTTAAAAATTATGGTCACTCACACATTATTCCTTATACGCCACTAGTCGTGATGGGGCTCTTTACTTTTTTTAGGCTGTTGTGTCTTCTAGCTTTCAAAATTGTTAAACAAATCTACCAATGATGGATGGATGTGTAGGGCCGAATGGTACCGATTTCACATCTTTGTCGTAAGGAGCGTCACAACGCATCCACGTCTACTTCACGGATGAATGTTAAGAAAATGAAGCAGTATCCCAGGGGAAATGTTGATGAGATGTTCAAAGAGAAACAGTCAACAGGAAGCAGAAAATAATAGCTGACCTGGAAGCAGACAAAACTTAAATAGGGTGCTGGCGTTAAGCAAGCATGAATGAAGCAGTCAAAACTTAAATAGGTTGCTGGCGTTAATCAAGCATGAATGAAGCAGTCAAAACTTAAATAGGCTGCTGACGTTAAGCAAGCATGAATGAAGCAGACAACTTAAATAGGCTGCTGGCGTTAATCAAGCATGAATGAAGCAGTCAAAACTTAAATAGGCTGCTGACGTTAAGCAAGCATGAATGAAGCAGACAAAACTTAAATAGGCTGCTGGCGTTAATCAAGCATGAATGAAGCAGTCAAAACATAAATAGGCTGCTGACGTTAATCAAGCATGAATGAAGCAGTCAAAACTTAAATAAGCTGCTGACGTTAAGCAAGCATGAATGAAGCAGTAAAAACTTAAATCGGTTGCTGGCGTTAAGCAAGCATGAATGAAGCAGTCAAAACTTAAATAGGTTGCTGGCGTTAATCAAGCATGAATGAAGCAGTCAAAACTTAAATAGGCTGCTGGCGTTAAGCAAGCATGAATGAAGCAGTCAAAACTTAAATAGGCTGCTGGCGTTAAGCAAGCATGAATGAAGCAGTCAAAACTTAAATAGGCTGCTGGCGTTAAGCAAGCATGAATGAAGCAGTCAAAACTTAAATAGGCTGCTGGCGTTAAGCAAGCATGAATGAAGCAGTCAAAACTTAAATAGGCTGCTGGCGTTAAGCAAGCATGAATGAAGCAGTCAAAACTTAAATAGGTTGCTGGCGTTAATCAAGCATGAATGAAGCAGTCAAAACTTAAATAGGCTGCTGACGTTAATCAAGCATGAATGAAGCAGACAAAACTTAAATAGGCTACCGGCGTTAATCAAGCATAAATGAATCAGACAAAACTTAAATAGGCTGCTGATGTTAATCAAGCATAAATGAAGCAGACAAAACTTAAATAGGCTGCCGGCGTTAATCAAGCATGAATGAAGCAGACAAAACTTAAATAGGCTGCCGCGTTAAGCAAGCATGAATGAAGCAGTCAAAACTTAAATAGGCTGCTGACGTTAATCAAGCATGAATGAAGCAGACAAAACTTAAATAGGCTGCTGGCGTTAATCAAGCATGAATGAAGCAGACAAAACTTAAATAGGCTACTGGCGTTAATCAAGCATGAATGAAGCAGACAAAATTTAAATAGGCTGCTGGCGTTAATCAAGCATGAATGAAGCAGACAAAATTTAAATAGGCTGCTGGCGTTAATCAAGCATGAATGAAGCAGACAAAATTTAAATAGGCTGCTGGCGTTAATCAAGCATGAATGAAGCAGACAAAACGTAAATATTAAATAGGCTGCTGGCATTAATCAAGCATGAATGAAGCAGACAAAACTTAAATAGGCTGCTGACGTTAATCAAGCATGAATGAAGCAGACAAAACTTAAATAGGCTGCTGGCGTTAATCAAGCATGAATGAAGCAGACAAAACTTAAATAGGCTGCTGACGTTAATCAAGCATGAATGAAGCAGATAAAACGTAAATAGGCTGCCGGCGTTAAGCAAGCATGAATGAAGCAGTCAAAACTTAAATAGGCTGCTGACGTTAATCAAGCATGAAAGAAGTAGACACAATTTAATTTGTTGTTTCTTATTTTGCAACATATTTATTATTTCATTTTTGCAACATACTTGTTATTTCACTTTTGAAACACATTTGCTATTTCTTTTTTTTTTTTTTTTTCCGCAACGCATTTGTTATTTCATTTTTGGAACACATTTGTTATTTCTTGTTCACAGACGATTTGTCATTTCAACAGAACATACATATCAAAAATCCACATGCAGCTGGAGTCATTAACTTTGTTAAAGCTCTAAACTAGGAGAATGCGGGTTTAAATCTCGCTAGAGTGAAAGAAAAGGTTTTTTTTTAAATCGTTCGTGCGTGTGTGTGTGTGGGGGGGGGGGGGGGAGAAGGGGAAGTGAAATAAAATCTCAGACGCAAACACCTCATGGTGACCGCACTGGACATGCGGTCTTTATTCTCTGTTCCTGTAAAACACTTGGCAGATCCCAGATGTGGGAAAGTACTGTAAGGATGTTTTTTTTTTAATATCCAACAAAGGAATTGTCATTTCAGTGTAACGGAAGGAATGTCATGTCAATTTTATAGCAGGATTTTCGTTCTCATAACAAAATTGTTATTTCATTCTTATAACAAGGTTCTTATTTCATTCTTATAACAAGATTGTTACTTCATTCTTATAACAAGATAGTTATTTCATTCTTATAACAAGATAGTTATTTCATTCTTATAACAAAATAGTTAATTAATTCTTATAACAAGATAGTTATTTCATTCTTATAACAAGATAGTTATTTCATTCTTATAACAAGATATTTATTTCATTCTTATAACAAGGTTCTTATTTCATTCTTATAACAAGATTGCTATTTCATTCTTATAACAAGGTTCTTATTTCATTCTTATAACAAGATAGTTATTTCATTCTTATAACAAGGTTCTTATTTCATTCTTAAAACAAGATTGCTATTTCATTCTTATAACAAGGTTCTTATTTCATTCTTATAACAAGATTGCTATTTCATTCTTATAGCAAGGTTCTTATTTCATTCTTATAACAAGATTGTTATTTCATTCTTAAAACAAGATTGCTATTTCACACTTATAACAAGGTTTTTTATTTTATTCTTATAACAAGATTGTTATTTCATTCTTAAAACAAGATTGCTATTTCACTCTTATAACAAGGTTTTTATTTTATTCTTATAACAAGATTGTTATTTCATTCTTAAAACAAGATTGCTATTTCACTCTTATAACAAGGTTTTTATTTTATTCTTATAACAAGATTGTTATTTCATTCTTAAAACAAGATTGCTATTTCACTCTTATAACAAGGTTTTTATTTTATTCTTATAACAAGATTGCTATTTCACTCTTATAACAAGGTTTTTATTTTATTCTTATAACAAGATTGTTATTTCATTCTTAAAACAAGATTGCTATTTCACTCTTATAACAAGGTTTTTATTTTATTCTTATAACAAGATTGTTATTTCATTCTTAAAACAAGATTGCTATTTCACTCTTATAACAAGGTTTTTATTTTATTCTTATAACAAGATTGTTATTTCATTCTTAAAACAAGATTGCTATTTCACTCTTATAACAAGGTTTTATTTTATTCTTATAACAAGATTGTTATTTCATTCTTAAAACAAGACTGCTATTTCATTCTTACAACAAGGTTGTTATTTCATTGTTAAAACAAGATTGCTATTTCACTCTTATAAGCTGATTGCCATCACTTCATTATTGCTTACTTACAGGCATGACAGCGCTCCACTACGCTTCCTGGCAGGGCATTCCTAAGATTGTACATATCTTGCTTCACAGAGGGTCCCCGGTCAACGTACAGGCTCTTAATGGAGCAACTCCCTTACATCTGGCATGTCAGCACGGACACTTTGATGTGGTAGGTCCTCCAGTTTAAGCCTGATATAAGTCAATGTGTCCATTTAGCCTTCAGCGTCATATTTAATTTATTTCACAAGTAAAAGCACAATTTTTGAATGATGAAGATGGTGCTGAAGTTTTTTGCAGAGAAATCAGATCTCTGTGGTCTTCAGTTATCTTTTTTAACACAGTGTGCAATGCAAAAATAAATGTTGATGTTATTATTTAACAACTTATGGAAGAAGAATTAAGAAGAGGAAACTTCAGACAAGTTGTATAGAAAAGTGACAGTTAGGATGTTTAATTTGTTACTCTAGTTGTAGTAATTGGGTGGATGTTGACAATTATTATCCAACTTAGTTTTGATATTTATTTTTCAGTTTCAGTAATTTGATTTCACATGTAAAATTAAAAAGAGTTCTTAAATGTTATGTAGAGTCAGTATTAACATATGATGATGTGAATCATGGACAATAGGACAACAAACAAGAAAATCACTGGAGTCGTAAGAAATGTGGTTTTACAGAAGAATATTGAAAACACCATGGACAGCTAAGAAGAGTAATGAAAACGTTCTGAAAGAGGCCACAGCAAAAAAAGAGAGCTAATTTCCAATATTATGAAGAAGCAATCATCATTTTTTGGCCATGTAATGAAAAGAGAACTGGAATATATTGTAACAACTGGAAAATTGAGGGACGAAGAGATAGAGGAAAGCAAAGTGAAAAAATACCAGACAGCTTAAGAGAATGGCTTGGCAGAAGGTCAACAACAGAAATGATAAATAACTGTCAAGATCGAAAATTGTGGAGAGACATGATCACCTACGCCAGCATGCCCAGTACTTGATGATGATGTAAAATTATTATTCTTTATAGTTTTAACATTTCTTTTTTGTATTTCTGTTTCAGCTGTTTTTATTTTTTTTTATATGTAAAAATAATGATTGTCTATTATAATTTTGAAATTCTTTTTTTTTCTGCTTCACATACATTAATTTGGTTCAATATGTCAAAATTTATTATTATTTATAGTCTTTATATTTTTTCTTCTTTTTTTTTGTTTCAGCTGCAATAATTTGGTTTGAAATGTCAAAATTGTTTATCCCTCAGACCTTACTTCTATTGAATCACCAAGCTGACGTAACTGTGTGCAACAATAAGCTCAAAACAGCTTTCGACCTGGCTTGTCAGTTTGGACGGAGGAATGTGAGATATTATGTATAGACCTTATGTGGATATGCTGATTATGTTATATTTGGGTGTTGATAAACTGATTAAATGGATGTGTTGATGAATAGATGGTTTTCGTTACTTATGGTTAGTCAAAGGCCCTGGTATCACTTCAAATGAATTAAAATCCATAATTGCTCGACCGTCCATACCAGTGGAATCATTCGAATTAAAACTCATCTCATTGAAGGATCCAAATAAAGAAAGGCAGCTGCAGTCCTCATCATAGGAGCTACAGCACATGCCAAAAAAAACATGGCCAAGCGGCACTGAAGTGAATGCAGCTAAACGTCCTTTGTCATACGATATTATCATTCATCGTAAGCAATCGGAATATCGAAACACATGCCGAATGAAAAGTACAGCTCACGGTGTGTACAGAGCGCTAATCTCAGTAGCTTCGGCAGCAAGCCGGACTTGGAATATGAGGAAACGGCAACAAGGTACACTTTCCAGACTAAGTCTCAATTTTCTTGCCGCCTATCCGTCATATTGATCAGTATTCCTTTTTAGTCACTTCTTATAATATAGTTAGATTATATTTCCTTGTGTGTCCGTCTGTTTTTGTTGTTATTGTTTTCTGAGGAAGACCTCATGTTGGCTGAAATGTAATTAATTTTGCATTGTTCTCATATGTAAAGCTATCACCATACCCTGTGTTCAACATATCTTAACAAATGATGAGCTGTAAGTCTAGATTCTGGGTTTCTGCACCAGGTCAAATAAATAATGTTTAGCGTAAGCCTTTTCTAATTAGTGATTTCTGTTATGGATATTATAGTTTTATGTGTGCTTTATTTATATTATGAACTCCAATTGTTATTCCAGTCATGCCCCTTATGGATCTTAAAATAATCTCACTATACATATTAAAAAATCTGGAGACAGCACACAACCTTGCCTAACACCCTGTTTCATTTGTTGAAACACTCCCAATTGGTTTCCAGACTGACAATATGTGACTTTAATTGCAGGTGGTTGAGTTATTGTTAAGAAGCAGCTTATGCCAAAAACTTCTAGAAGATTGTCCCAAAGACTCTCAAGAGAAGAACAAAATTACTTGTCTACACTTGGCTGCCAGGAAGGGACATATGGACATTATAAAGTAATTATATTTAGCATCTTTGTATGATTGTCAAAATTTAAACTTAAAATAAACCACTCATAGGAATTCTCGCTGATACTAGTGTACCATGGGTAATCAAATATACGGGGCTAAATACATAACTGGAGCTGCGATAACTCAGTGGTTAGTGAACTGGAATACAAATGACAAGAGGTAGGGTTCGCCCAGCCTTTAATGGATACCGAATTTAATTTTTTTTTTTTTTTTTTTTTTTTTTTTGGGGGGGGGGGGGGAAGTAAAGCGGCACGGGCGTAATGTCGACCACATTACCCCAAAAAATCATGTGCCGGAGGTCTGTAAAATTTATGGTCACTAACACCATATTCCTTATACACCACTTGGCGTGATGGAGGTACTTTACTCTTTATTTTTTTACTAAATACATAATGTAACATGTTAACAGTGCAATTGAAGGTTCATAGACTAACTGTTGAGTTAGGATTGGAGAGTGAAGACTGTTGCTCAAAAATGGCTTTGATGAAGTCAGATGTAAGTAAGTAAAGTGCTCCATCACACCAAGTGGCGTATATGGAATATGGTTTTAGCAGCCATAATTTTTATAGACATTCGGCAAGTGATTTTTTGGGGTAATGTGGTCAGCATTATGCCCGTTCAGCTTTACTTTCCCAGAAAAAAATCCGGTACCCATCAAAGGCTGGGTGAACCTGGAAGCCATCGGTTGGGATCGAACCCTAGCCTTAGTCCTTTGTATTCTAGTTCACAAACCACTGAACTATCGCGGCTCCCATTCACGTGCTAAGACACCGATTCAAGTCTCGTCCTTTACCTTTATCTTTATATTTACCTTCACATTGGAATGAACAAGCTACAACACTAAACTTACATCTGCCCCAATAACCCATAATTAGGAGTGTTTAATCAATGAAATAAAATCATATAATCACCATTTTTGTAATTCCCAGAATGCTCCTTAAGGCTGGCATGAACATCAACAGGTGTTCTCTAAATGGGACTTGTCTTCATGAGGCTGTACTGGCTGGCAGGGACGATGTTGTTCGGCTTTTAATTGATGTAAGATGGTAATTAATATGGCTGGCAATTCGATGCTGGCAAAAGTGTGATTTTTTGTTATTAGTATTTCCTGCTATTTTTATTTCATAATGGGAATGAAGAAGTTGGGGGAGAGGATGAGAAGGAAAGAAATACAAATAAATAAAGTAAAAGGAAGAAAGGAAGGAATGAAGGAAGGAAGGAAGGGAGGGAGGAATGCGTTGAGGAAGGAATGGGGGAAAGAGAGAAGGAAGTGGTGAGATAGCTAGACAGAAATGTGACAATGAGAAATAAACTAGGGAGAAAAATAAAAGGGAACAATACGAGAAAAAGTAAGAGAAAGATAAATAAAGTTTGTGGACAATATTGACTTGAAGCCAAGTTATATCAAAAATTAGCAGCAAAGGATTAATATGATCATTTTTAAATCTCTGCCCAACAATACAATCAAAACACCTTACTTCTCACATTATTTTTGATATAATCTTATCAGAACACTTCAAATGTCGGACCCTTTATTAATCATTCATTCATACAGGCAAAATACAGGAAAAGAGAGATCGCCGATGACAAAGAGAGAAGATGCTATATAGTTAGCTTGGTGTCATGGCATGGAAAACGGTCAACAACAGAACTGATAAGATGCTCGGTGGATAGACGATTGTGGAAGGACATGATCAACTATGTGAAACAGTATGACGCAAGATGATGATTTATAGGTCTCAGACTGGCTTTGGTACGGATTAAAAGAAAACATTGAGGGTGTAGGCTAAGATGATAATCCCAAATGATTGGTCCTGGTGATAGATGTACTTGGCTGCAGGTTTCAAAACAGAAGATAACTTGGCTGGCTGCTTTAACCATGTAACAGCAGTTGACGAGTAATATAGATAAAGAGGGAGGAACAGAAAATGATACCAAAATAATGATATCAAAAGCAAGAGGAATTTGTGTTATACTGGGAAACATATGGAAGTCCAAAGAAATTAGGTTAAATACAAAAATAAAAATGTTCAGCTCCAATGTTAAGTCAGTCCTATTATATGGCTGTGAAACATGGAGAACAACAAAATTGACAATCATGAAGATACAGACTTTTATTAATGGATGCTTGTGCAGAATAAAAGGATGAAAATGGCAGGACAAAATCACTAACATAGAATTATGGAAATGTACCAGTCAAATACCAGTGGATAAAGAGATACAGCGAAGACGATGGCGATGGATAGGACACACACTGCGGAAGCCAACTGAGAGTATTACACAACTGGCCCTTTTTGGAATCCTCAGGGGAAAAAGCAAAGAGGTAGACCAAGTAATTCTTGGCTATGACAGATAGAAGCAGAGATGAAGATGATGGGGGAAGACATGAAACAATCTTAAAAGAACGGCAAGAAACAGAACGACTTGGAAGGTGTTTGTTGAAGACCTATGCTCCACAGGGAGCTGAAAGGTAGAAGAAGAAGAAGGAATTGCCGAGGTTTTGAGGACACAACTAAAACAAAGACATGTCTCAGACATGCACACAATTTTCACTATGAAATGGGTTTTTAAAGAACAGACTATTGTGACGGCAATTGTCCCAGTTGTAGATCTCTCTATTCTTAGCGTTCGCCCGTTAAGTGAGCTTGGGTGCGTTGTGTCGCTAATTTACGGTAAAGCAGCGATATCCATCTTCGGTATGGGTAGATCCATCTTCGGTATGGGTAGATCAAACTTCGGTATGAGTAGATCCATCTTCGGTATGGGTAGATCCAACTTCGGTATGGGTAGATCCATCTTCGGTATGGGTAGATCCATCTTCGGTATGGGTAGATCCATCTTCGGTATGGGTAGATCCATCTTCGGTATGGGTAGATCCATCTTCGGTATGGGTAGATCCATCTTCGGTATGGGTAGATCCATCTTCGGTATGAGTAGATCCATCTTCGGTATGGGTAGATCCAACTTCGGTATAGGTAGATCCATCTTCAGTATGGGTAGATTTTCCTTAACAATTGTTGCCTGGCCAGCAGCCATTATTGGGCCATTTTTTTCGAGTTTAAATTGCTAATGGTTCATTAAATGGTTCATTAAATGGTTCATTAAATGGTTCATTAAATTGCACGAGTGTATATTTCTAATCTTCATTAAAGCACCCGACCATCTTCAACATTCAGTGATAAGTTCAGGTTGCAAGGCTTGGGAGTATGTTTTGCATCTTTCTATAGTTAACATGGGAGCCGCGGTAGCTCAGTGGTTAGTGAATTGGACTACAAAGGACAAGAGATCGGGTTCGATCCTGATCGACGGCTTCCGGATTCACCCATCCTTAAATTGGTAACGGATTTTTTTCTGGGACAGTAGCGGCACGGGCGTAATACCGACCACATTAGCCCAAAATTCATGTGCCGAAGGTCTGTAAAAATTATGGTCACTAACACCATAATCCCTATACGCCACTTGGCGTGAAGGGGCTCTTTACTTTTACTAATAATTATTTTCAAAAGTCAATTACCGACTTATTAACTGACGTTTACTTAATTTATTGTACAAACAAATGTAGAAATCCGCTTGTCAAAATTGCCAGCTATTGTTTTTTGGAAATAATTTCAGTGTGGCGTCGATGTGAACAAGCTAAATTCTGACAACCTGACAGCGAGGGATTTACTTTACATTTTGACTGGCGGAAAACCTGACCAAATGTGGATTAACATTTTAGGAGGTAAGCTGTAATATCTGGAAAGTGTTGTATCTTCTTTCTTGAGTCTTTTGACCTTGTGCTTGTCAGCATTAATCCTGATAATTGTTAATGTGTCTTGTTCACCTTTTAATATGCATTATATTGGCATAATTAGTGGTATGTTGCAGATTACAATGAGGCTGTGATATTTATCCAACGAATCAATTCAGATGAAGAGGCATGTTTACAGCACTCGGAAAAAATGACAAATAATCAACAACAGAAAAAGAAACAGAGTACGGGTTCGATCCTGCTTTGGTTCATATATTGTTCTTGTTTTTTTTTTTTTTTTGTTGTTGATTATTTGTCATTTTCTTCGAGTGCTATAAACAAACCTCTTCCTCTGAAATGATTCACTGATTATCGCCTCGGAAGTTTCCCTCTATAATAATATTCATTTATTATTATTTCTTTCCGATATTTATCCAATTTGTTACTGCATTATTTGGTACTGCATTTGCCTTCATCTTCGGTCCGAACTCACTTCACTCAACTTACTTTACTCAACTCACTTCACTCAATTCACTTCACTCAACTCACTTCCCTCAAAACTTCACTCAACTCATTTTCAACAGTTTTCACTCTTAACGCCAACATTCCTAACCCTTCTTTGCTCAATTAATACTACATATTTCAAGACCTGTCCACTCTCTAAATGTTACAATTTACAAGTTCTCTAACTTTGTAACGTTACTTAATATCTTGCTTTACGTTCGTGTTACTCTTCTCATATTCTACCCACTTCATGACCTCTCTATTCTTAACTTCTGTCTACTCCCTTCATGTCAGAACTCTAGAGATTTATTTTCTTAAAATGTATTTTGCTTTTTATGCGTCATCATTGTCATCATCATCATTGTCATCATCATCATCATCATGACTTCTTGGGGTATCTCATCTTTACTTAATTTGATGCTGCATTTAGAAACAAAAAATTGTATTGAGATAATAGTGATCTTACCTGTTGTCTAATTTGACAGGAAAACGTCAGTGCCATGCACAGACTCTGTAGCACTGATATGATCTTTTTTTTAATTCATCAGATCACTCTCACTCTCCCTCTTTGTCGCTCTCACACACACACACACACACACACTCTCTCTCTCTCTCTCTTTAATTCTCTCTCACTCTCTCTCACTTTAATTCTCTCACTTACTCTTACTTTTCTCTCACTCTCTTTCCCTCTTTGTCGATCTCACTCACTCTCTCTCACTTTAATTCTTTCACTTACTCTCACTTTTTCTCTCACTCTCTCTCCCTCTTTGTCGCTCTCACTCACTCTCTCTCACTTTTCTCTCACTCTCTCTCCTCTCTCTCCCTCTTTGTCGCTCTCACTCACTCTCTCTCACTTTAATTCTCTCACTTACTGTCACTTTTTCTCTCACTCTCCCTCCCTCTTTGTCGCTCTCACTCACTCTCTCTCACTTTAATTCTCTCACTTACTCTCACTTTTTCTCTCACTCTCTCTCTCTCTTTGTCGCTCTCACTCACTCTCTCTCACTTTAATTCTCTCACTTACTCTCACTTTTTCTCTCACTCTCTCTCCCTCTTTGTCGCTCTCACTCACTTTAATTCTCTCACTTGCTATCACTTACTATCTCTCTCACTCTCCTTCTCTCTCTCCCTCTCTCTCCTTCCATGCACTAAATGTGAAAGTCAAAGCAGCTTGATGTCAACTTGTAGTCTAACAGGTGTAAACTTGACCTTATGGAAGTAACTAATACACAAAAACTATTCAGTTCCTAGTCTCTAGGGACTTCGTCAGAGTTGATATCTGGCGAACGCAACAACAACAACAACAACAACAACAACAACAAACAACAACAATACCCAAAAACCAAAGGATATAAAACTGCGCTGGGGTAAATGGGAATAGCTTGGAAACTCTACTCCCATGGAAATTGAGAGAGAGAACTCTATAGGGCTGTTCAATCTTGTGTTGTACCATATCAGCAATATATCTCTTCTTAGCTGATATGTGAAATTCTGTATTGTGAGTCTGTTTAAATGGTTAAGATTTTATAGACTTTATCATTTTTATTGTGGCTCCGATTTCTTCATTGCAACAATATTAAAGCAGGTAAATGAATTTAAATGTTTGGGAACTTTGTAACCTCAGACGGAAGATGTACAAAAGAGGTGAGATGCAGAATGGCTCAGGCAAAAGCAGCTTTCCAGAAAATGAGGAAGATACTATGCAATCCATTTTTGACAATAGAAACAAGAAAAAGAGTTTTTAAATGGTATGTAGAGCCAGTCTTAACATATAGATGTGAAACATGGACAATAGGACAACAGACAATAACATCACTGGAGTCTGTAGAAGTGTGATTTTACATAAGAATGTTGAACCATGGACAGCTAAGAAGAGTAATGAAAATGTTCTGAAAGAGGTCAAAGCAAAAAGAGAGCTAATTTCCAATATTAGGAAGAAACAATCATCATTTTTTGGCCATGTAATGAGAAGAGAACAACTGGAATATGTTTAACAACTGGGACAATTGAGGGTCGAAGAGATAGAGGAAAGCAAAGAGAAAAAAATACCAGACAGCTTAAGAGAATGGCTTGGCAGAAGGTCAACAACAGAAATGGTAAATAACTGTCGAGATCGATAGTTGTGGAGAGACATGACCACCTATGCCAGTAGGACCGGTACTTGATGATGATGATTACTTCATCTTCGGCATCACAGCTGTTTATCATTGCTACTCTAGTTAATGTGTTCATTTACATCGTGTCATGAAGATGGAATGTATATGCTTATTCTATTATACATATAAAGTGATTACAAGATTATTTTATATATTTTAAAATGTAAAAACTTTACTTTTGTGGTTGACAAGTGAATATTGCATCTCCCCTCTCCCACTGGAAAAACATTTTTCAAATGTGTAAATCTTTGATCTTCTTATTAAAAGCATTAACTACAAAAATATCAATCATACATAAATATTGACTTTGTGTAAACGTCTGACAATACACATCTGGTGTCTAAAATTAAAATAAATTTATCAAAATACCAAATCTAAGAAAAAGTGGAATGTACCGGGTTCTGGATATCTTCCATCAATGCTGCAACATCTCCACGATTAGAACTAAAAGCAACTTTAAGATGAATATAAACAGCCGTGACCATCATTCAATAAACATCTAGACCAGAGAAAATCACAAACAGGGTTAAAAAAAAAAAAAAAGTAAAGTGCCCCCCCCCCCCCCCCCCCGTCACGCCAAGTGGCGTATAGGGAATATGGTGTTAGTGACCATAAATTTTACAGACCTTCGACACATGATTTTAGGGGTAATGTGGTCGGTATTACGCCCGTGCCGCTTTACTTTCCCAGAAAAAAAAAAATCCGGTACTCATTAAAGGCTGGGTGAACCGGAAGCCGTCGGTTGGGATCGAACCCTGCCTCTACAAACAAGGTAATGCTCTTGATATCTTCTCTGGATCCCCATAGTTTATTTATTCAGGTTTTCTTGTTATTTTGTTGTTAATTGTAGTAGGTTGAGAGACGTGCCCAAAATAGGGACGTTTGGTGAGATACATTGCGGGTCCTGTGCAAGGTCTGACACTAAATAGCAAAAGTCATATCAAATGGAGAGTTTAGAATTGCTGCCCTTGTGCGGTCGTCGGCTTGAAAAGAAAATTAGATACATGAATACACAATCATCATCATCATTATCATCATTATCATCATCATTATCATCATCATTATCAATGGGTCTCCGCATCAAATGTTGACTACCATGGAGCGCCATTCCGCTCTTTTGATTTAATGACGCAGATTGTCATAGACTGACTTGTCTCGTCGTTTGATGTTACTCGTCCATGTTAGTATTGGTCTGCCTCTGCCTCTTTTACCGTGTGCTTTCTCTTCCATTGTTACTTTTAGTAGGCTGCTATGTCTTTTAACATGCCAAAAATAAACATTGTTGTGTTTTAATTGTGTTTAGTAGTTCTCTACTAAACACAATTTTCATTTTTAGTTGTTTTAAAACTTCATCGTTTTTTTTTCACTCAATTTTAGTTGTTTTAAAACTTCATCGTTTTTTTTACTAAATTTTAGTTGTTTTAAAACTTCATCGTTTTTTTTTCACTCAATTTTAGTTGTTTTAAAACTTCATCGTTTTTTTTTCACTCAAATTTAGTTTTAAAACTTCATCGTTTTTTTTTCACTCAATTTTACTTGTTTTAAAATATCATCGTTTTTTTTTCACTCAATTCTTTACTATTCTTTTTAGTTGTTTTAAAACTTCATCGTTTTTTTTTCCACTCAATTCTTTACTATTCTTTTTTAGTTGTTTTAAAACTTCATCGTTTTTTTTCACTCAATTCTTTACTATTCTTCTATAAATTCACATTTCAAAGGCTTCAATTTTTTTTCTTCTGTTTTCTTGTCTAATGTTCCTGTTTCTGCGCCATGCAGGAATGTTGAGAAGACATAACATTTGCTATTCTTAGTTTTAGCTCTGGTCTTTATTTTGGTGTCAGCCTAAATTATTACTATCACGGAGCCAAAACTTCACTAACAAAAGCATTACAAATTAGCGTTAATATAGAAACAAATTATCCTCATTTCGACAACAATGCAAGTTCCAAATAACGTGACGGAAACACAAAGCTAGCTCTTTAACGCTAAGGCTGTGGTATGTCTAGAGGAATTTGATTATAGATTATTTGATTATCTATAGATGAATTTGATTATCTAGAGGAATTTGATTATAACAAGCATTCATCATCATCGTGAGCTATGTCGGTCGGCGTAGGCTATCATAGCCTTCCACAACTTTTTTTTTCCACAGTGCATCGTATCAATTTGTTGTTGACTGTTTTCTGTGTCATGATACCAAGCTTTCTAGTATTATCTCTCCTTGTCATCCGCGATCTCTCTTTCCCTTTATTTTGTCAATTGTAACCGGTATTCCGGCTCTCCTCTTCTCGTGAAGTGCAAGGAAAATGTCGATTGTTGCTTTCTGATATTTCTTAGGAGCTCCCTTTTGTGTTGGCGTCTATCAGAATGTCCCTGTTGCTTTTTTTTAGCTAAACAGAGAACTCTCAACATCGTTCTTACAAACCCAATCACTGTGGCCTCTAATCGTCTTTACACTTGTTTGTCTGCTGCCTATGATTTACTTCCATAGCTGAGAATTGGCTCTATACAGCACCGATGAACTCTTTTTCTCACTTCCATTGGCGTAGATGTGTTGCATAAGACGTTTTCATTTTGTGAAATCCAGTTTTAGCCTGAGCTATTCGGCTTTTCATTTCTGTGAAACATAACTGATAAACAGCTTTAGAAATAGAAAGTTGTGGGGAAACATGGTTACCAGCACCAGAAGACACGAATTTGTAATGATGGTTAAAAATAACATTTAACGTTAGAAAACGGAAGACTAAAAGAAACGGAAGACTAAAGAAACGGAAGACTAAAAGAAAACTGAAGACCAAAAGAAACGGAAGACTAAAAACTGAAGACCAAAAGAAACTGAAGACCAAAAGAAACTGAAGACCAAAAGAAACGGAAGACTAAAAGAAACGGAAGACTAAAAGAAACGGAAGACTAAAAGAAACTGAAGACTAAAAGAAACGGAAGACTAAAAGAAACGGAAGACTAAAAGAAACTGAAGACTAAAAGAAACGGAAGACTAAAAGAAACGGAAGAATAAAAAAAACGGAAGACTAAAAGAAACTGAAGACTAAAAGAAACTGAAGACTAGAAGAAACTGAGACTAAAAGAAAATGAAGACCAAAAGAAACGGAAGACTAAAAGAAACGGAAGACTAAAAGAAACGGAAGATTAAAAGAAACTGAAGACCAAAAGAAACGGAAGACCAAAAGAAACGGAAGACTAAAAGAAACGGAAGACTAAAAGAAACGGAAGACTAAAAGAAACTGAAGACCAAAAGAAACTGAAGACTAGAAGAAACTGAGACTAAAAGAAACTGAAGACCAAAGAAACTGAAGACCAAAAGAAACTGAAGACTAAAAGAAACTGAAGACCAAAAGAAATTGAAGACTAAAAGAAACGGAAGACTAAAAGAAACTGAAGACCAAAAGAAACTGAAGACTAGAAGAAACTGAGACTAAAAGAAACTGAAGACCAAAAGAAACTGAAGACCAAAAGAAACTGAAGACCAAAAGAAACTGAAGACTAAAAGAAACGGAAGACTAAAAGAAACGGAAGACTAAAAGAAACAGAAGACTAAAAGAAACTGAAGACTAAAAGAAACTGAAGACCAAAAGAAACTGAAGACTAGAAGAAACTGAGACTAAAAGAAACTGAAGACCAAAAGAAACTGAAGACCAAAAGAAACGGAAGACTAAAAGAAACGGAAGACTAAAAGAAACGGAAGACTAAAAGAAACGGAAGACTAAAAGAAACTGAAGACTAAAAGAAACTGAAGACCAAAGAAACTGAAGACTAGAAGAAACTGAGACTAAAAGAAACTGAAGACCAAAAGAAACTGAAGACCAAAAGAAACGGAAGACTAAAAGAAACGGAAGACTAAAAGAAACGGAAGACTAAAAGAAACGGAAGACTAAAAGAAACGGAAGACCAAAAGAAACTGAAGACTAAAAGAAACTGAAGACTAAAAGAACCTGAAGACTAAAAGAAACTGAAGACCGAAAAAAACGGAAGACTAAAAGAAACTGAAGACCGAAAGAAACGGAAGACTAAAAGAAACTGAAGACTAAAAGAAACTGAAGACTAAAAGAACTGAAGACCGAAAGAAACTGAAGACTAAAAGAAACTGAAGACTAAAAGAAACTGAAGACTAAAAGAAATGAAGACCGAAAGAAACGAAGACTAAAGAAACGGAAGACCAAAAGAAAAAAAAGACTAAAGAAACGAGAGACTAAAAAAAAGAAACTGAAGACTAAAGAAACTGAAGACTAAAAGAAACTGAAGACTAAAAGAAACTGAAGACTAAAAGAACGAAAGACTAAAAGAAAACTGAAGACTAAAGAAACTGAAGACCAAAAGAAACTGAAGACTAAAAGAAACGAAAGACTAAAAGAAACGGAAGACTAAAAGAAACGGAAGACTAAAAGAAACAGAAGACTAAAAGTAACTGAAGACTAAAAGAAACGAAAGACTAAAGAAACAGAAGACTAAAAGAAACGGAAGATTAAAAGAAACTGAAGACTAAAAGAAACGGAAGAGTAAAAGAAACGGAAGACTAAATGAAAATGGAAGACCAAAAGGAAGACCAAAAGAAACTCAAAGGAGAACAATGAATAAAGAGGCTGAACAATGAGTTTAGTCAAAACAAATGTTCAAGAATTAGCAGACGTGAAGAGTCATGATTTCTGACCTATGTGCCGTCTTCGGTCCGAGAGAAGCCAACAGTTGAGTGTATTTTAACATATATAATTTATCTTACTGTGAATTTCTTGTGCTTCGTTGTTACAAATAATGTACCCGATGTATCACAAAAGAACATTTTTTTAACCTAATGTACCCCGACGGTGCAGAGGCTAGAAACCACTGCAGCAGGTAACAAGTTCAGGGATCAAGGCCGGGAACACTTGTTTTTCTGGTTCCGCAGTTTCCAAGAGTTGCGTGTCCACACTGGGTTGTGTGTTGTGTGTCCACATCGAGTTGTGTTTCCACATCGGGTGTGTGTCCACATCGAGTTGTGTTTCCACATCGGGTGGTTGTGTTCACATCGAGTTGTGTTTCCACATCGGGTGGTGTGTCCACATCGAGTTGTGTTTCCACATCGGGTGGTGTGTCCACATCGAGTTGTGTTTCCACATCGGGTGGTGTGTTCACATCGAGTTGTGTTTCCACATCGGGTGGTGTGTTCACATCGAGTTGTGTTTCCACATCGGGTGGTGTGTTCATATCGAGTTGTTTTCCACATCGGGTTGGCCACTGCTGCACTGCCACTTTTTTCGATTATATTGCGTATATGCTTTGTATGTGGTAGTTAAGGTAATGTTTAGGTCAAAGTTGAAGGTGTCAACTGGAATATATACTGTAAAATGAGACTAAACGGTAAGTGATATAGTATTAACTTTAACTTAATATATTCATTTGCAAACAGCGGGATTTGCTGAGGAGGGGATCTGAACACCAATGGAAATGCTCGGATTGCAATAATGATGACCCGCAAATAACTCAATAACTCAATTTGCAAACAAATTGGTGTGTATTTTTAACATAATAATTTTTTTAAAATCTACGTCTTATTTTAAATCACAAAGTATTCGTTTTATTGTTTTCCTAAATATTTCTTTTAGTTTCTAATAACATGCTTTCTGTAGCTTCTAACAAATTATAAGGTACCCTTCATGCACTCTCACGACTTAAACTTAGGACGGCCAAAGCAAAGAAATGCATAAAAATGCGAAGCTGCAGTAAAGGTGATTGTAAGGAGAACTAATATATATATAAAATATATATATATATATATAATATATATATATATATATATATATATATATATATATATAAAGGCATGGTTAAAGTATACCATGGCGTTAATTTTCCTTCTGCCACAACATAGTTGGGAGCCGCGATAACTTAGTGGTTAGTGAACTGGACTACAAAGGACAATAGGTAGGGTTCGATCCCAATCGACGGCTTCCGGATCACCCACCCTTTAATGGGTACCGGATTTTTTTCTGGGAAAGTAAAGCGGCACGGGCGTAATACCGACCACATTACGCCAAAAATCATGTGCCGAAGGTCTATAAAATGTATGGTCACTAACACCATGTTCCCTATACGCCACACTTGGCGTGACGGAAGTACTTTACTTTTTATCTTCCTACACTCTCACGACTTAAACTTAAGACGGTCAAAGCCCCGTTTCTTGCCATTCTTTTAACTCTTTCAGTGCGGACGGTTTTTATCAATTTGTCGGTAGAGATTTCAGAGACATAATCTTTCATGTTTTTAAATATTAATCTACGTGTTTATATTTATCTAACACTTAACATATTAGATATGAATTTTTAGATAAATAAACAAGGAATTATATTTCACCAATACCAAGATGGTACAAAACATAAAAAGAATATGGTTTGATGACAGTTGACACTAATCAAATTGAGAGTGACGCACTGTGCGGCTAACCGTACATGACCGAAGTCGGCATGGTGCTTTGAAACGTACGGAAAGAGTTAAGATCATTCCATGTCTTCCCCATCATCTTCATCACTGCTTCTGTCTGTCTTCTCCAAGACTTTCATACGTTTCTTAGACAGAGAGCCTATATCTTTCCTGGATGGCGGATTTACTTTTATTCTTTTCTTTGACTTGTCCATGTTTGTAAAATATTCGCTCTTTATTCTCACAAAAGTATTCGCTTAATATCAAAGAAAACTGAAGGTTAGGTCAACAGTCCCAACTAAATACGTACTAAAGATGGGCTCACTGGACCACAAGGTGCACAGTTATAGCGCAAGCTAGACAAAGCTAAAGTATGAAGCTCTCAGTGCGGTCATCAAAAAAAAAAATATAAAGTATATGTTCTGTATTAGTTCGTTCCTCTTCTTTCTTCATCTTTCTCTTTCTCACTGGTACCGAAAAGGTGTGGTTATATCATTTGTCGTTCTTGAGGTGATCGAACTGTCTTAATTAGTGATTTTCCTTTGTTGTTACATGTCTCTGTCACTGCATCTATCCATCTTCTTGTTTTCTCTCTCTCACTGATACCGAAAAGGTGTGGTTATATCATTTGTTGTTCTTGAGGTGATCGAACTGTCTGAATTAGGGATTTTCTTGTTGTTACATGTCTCTGTCACTGCATCTATCCATCTTCTTCTGGGTCTTCCTCTGGTCTTTTTCCATGTATTCTATTACGTTATTTACGTTATTAGTTCGTTATTCTCACACAATATTGGTTTTAGATTTCCCACAGGTTTTAGTTCGATAAGAAGTAAAGACATCAAGATGTATAGAGATGCGAAGCTGCTGTAAAGCTGATGATAACGACAATTTAAAAATAAAAAAAGAAGAAAAAGTGGCATGGTAACAGCTTTACGTGGTAATTAAAACAATTTTCTTAAAAAAAATGTTTAGTTCGATATTCTCACTCTTTTTTTGGCTTCCAATTCCTGTAACACTCTCGTCTACATTTTCATCAAATATTCGTTCAACATCTTCGCTCAACATTCTCTTAAAACATCCGTGCTCATTATCTACAATATACGTTTTGTTGGTTCTTATTTTTACTTATTAGTAGTACTTGTTGACCTTATACATTGTATAGGATTAATTCCCACTTTGTAATGTATCCTGTTTACGTTGTATTCTCCGTGTTTATTGTAATTATAGTCTGTGGACATATACATGTTTCTCATCTGTAAAACTTGTGCACGTGTTGTTTATATTTATCTTTTTTAACCTATCATGGACAATAGGACAACAGACAAGAAAATCACTGGAGTCTGTAGAAATGTGGTTTTACAGAAGAATGTTCAGAGTACCATGGACAGTTAAAAAGAGTAATGAAAATGTTCTGAGAGGTCAAAGCAAAAAGAGAGCTAACTTCCAATATTAGGAAGAAACAATCATCATTTTTTGGCCATGTAATGAGAAGAGAACAACTGGAATATATTGTAACAACTAGAAAAATTGAGAGACGAATAGATAGAGGGAAGCATAGAGAAAAAATAACAGACAGCTTAAGAGAATGGCTTGGCAGAAGGTCAACAACAGAAATGATAAATAGCTGCCGAGATTGAAAGTTGTGGAGAGACATGATCACCTACGCCAGCAGGCCCGGTATTTTGATGATGATGATGAACCTATAGTTATTTATTTTTACAGCTGTTTTTTTAGTCTACCTTCCTTCCTTCCTTCCTTCCTTCCTTCCTTCCTTCCTTCCTCCATCCCTCCCTCCCTTTCCGTATGTGAGACAACATTGATGCTTGCAACCAGCTCCCTTTACTCCACTGTTTGCAGAATAATGGGAGCTGAGTTAATCAAGAATTGTCATATATTTGATGTTGTCAGGTCATTCTTTGGTCTTTCATCCAAGCTTTCTTCGTCCCAACCACCAATCTCATCAAGATGGTTTATGACTGGGCCAGATGAACAGAGTGGGACGGATATGCGGCAATACTTCTCAAATTAGCGTTTCTGTGACGTAAAGTTCAAGGTTTCGCAGCACCTCATTTGAAACACTCTCCAGATAGAAGATGTACTTTTTTTTTCAAAATAATAATAATAATAATAATTATAATAATTTCCAAAGCTTTCATTTTTCTCTTCTCAATAGCATTGCTGCTATGGTGCACATGCCGCTAGATATATTTACAACACAAGGAGAAACCTCGGCTAGAATTGTGTACGGATATAGTTGTTTTTTTTTGTCCACCATTAATCATATTATGTCTTGTAGCCTGCCAAAGCCCCTTCCTTTCCACACTTTTTCACCTTCATTTTACAAAAAATTGTAAACCATTACCTGTGAAACAGAAATAAACAAAGAAATAAGAAGCCGTTTTTACCAGTTCAAGCATGAATCCTTGATATTATTGAAGCAACTGCATGGCTAATATTTTGCATTTGCTTCTCAGGTGTGTCTTCTTGATTACTCTTGCTGGAGATAAACTTAAACAAAGGTAAAACATTTCGGGGTTTTAACGTGAAACGGACAACAGGTTGAGAAGTTAAGGAACTGTTTTTTTTTGTTTTAAATGAAAAGTGAAAATGCGCCTTTACACAAGTTAGTTTCACAGATTCGACATCAGTGAACTTTCATCATTTTAATCTTCGTGTTCCTCTCAAACTGAATATACGCTTATTGCAGAAACGTTGCTTCCCATCTTAGACATTCTTACTGCTAAAGCTGTCAGGGTTTGTTTGTTTTGTCAACCCAAGAATGTTATTACAGAAACGTTGCTTCCCATCTTAGACATTCTTACTGCTAAAGCTGTCAGGGTTTGTTTGTTTTGTCAACCCAAGAATGTTATTCCTAAATTGATATTCTAAGTAAAATACGACAATGGTTATAAGTCAGATTTACTATTGATAGTTGTTGCGTTGTGTTATTTGGTATTTCTTACTTTCTTTTACTGAGAAAAAGGAATGAAGAAGAGGAGGAAACGTTTTCAGGTTTAAATTTCATCGTCCATCTTTCCATCCAATGTGAGATTGAATCAAGCACAAATACTCGTGTGTTATGCTCCTTGCTGCGTATGTCAACAACGCAAGTATTTCAACAAGTTTGTTCGTGCAGCTTATTCTTGATAATTGGAAACAGAGCACAACTGTGTCTATAAATGTAGTCCTGAATTATACCTTATCTTATGCTCTAGTCACGGTATATCACACATGCACGTGAACTGGACTACAAAGGACAAGAGGTAGGGTTCGATCCCAACCGACGGATCGGGTTCACCCAGCCTTTAATGGGTACCGGATTTTTTTTCTGGGAAAGTAAAGCGGCATGGGCGTAATACCGACCACATTACCCCAAAAATCATGTGCTGAAGGTCTGTAAAATTTATGGTCACTAACACCATATTCCCTATACGCCACTTGGCGTGATGGGGGTACTTCACATTTTTACTTCCTATTTAAGTCCTGTCAGCAAAGTAACTTTGTTTTTTTTTTTTTTTTGCTGAGCAGCAGTTGACATAAATGCTGACGTTGTAGCAAGAAGCTGTGTCGAGGAGTACGGGTGTAACAGTAAGCTAGTGAAAGCATGGGAGCAGGTAACTTAGTGGTTATCCGCTTCTCAATAGACAATAGCAGTAACATATGGTAGCGACCAGCAGTGTTAGGACATAAAATTAAGATATGGAAAATTCCAGCCAGAATAACAAGTTAAGATAGAAGTTCACATAGAGGGTAGTGGATACACAGAAAGTGTGGAGGAAGGTAAGGTAGAATTATACTGAGATTTTAGGTCCATGAAAATTTCCAACACACAGGTTGTTTGGAAATGGGGATAAAATAAGCACATGACAATACGCGCATGATGTGACAGCATGACTTTACTGTCCGGTAAACAGCTACCAGGACGGGTCAGGTCATGAAGATGATGGTCACAAATAGTTTGTTTTGACAAATTTTAGACTGAAGTCATGGAACGGTCAAGTCTTGGACATAAGTTGAACTTTGAGTTACATTGGCGGTGGAATTGTTGTAGTGAGAATTGGTTGGCTAAAAGGGTCGCATTTCATAATCTTGGACATTAGATAAAAAAAACAGAACAGAAAATTGAAGCCTTTGAAATGTGGATTTATAGAAGAATAGGTAGAGTTGGATGGAAAGAAAAGAAAACAAAGGATGAAGTTTTAAAACAACTGAAAATAAAAAGAGAACTACTAAACACACAAAGTGTTAGGTTGGAGTATTTAAACTTCAACACTGTAGGTTTGAGTTAGTCAGGAATAGGAATTAGACAGTCAGAGATAGTTACAGTTAGTCAGAAGTCACGACAGAACAGTTCGAGTTACAATTACAGTTACAGTTAGAACACTTAGAGTTAGAGCTAGAACAGTCAGAACAGTTAGAAAAGTTAAGATTAGAAAGTTCAGCCAGTTAGTTAGGAAGTTAATAATCTTCAAGTTGTAGTTTTAAGTCAGTTGAGAAGTTATTAAGTAAGTTGATAGAAAGTAGTGAGTATAGCAATGAGAATATGAACTTTAGTTTGTGAAAGGGCTTAAGAGTATTTCAAGTTGTTTCACATTCCTCATGAACGTAAGTTGAATAATGTTGTATGCAAGGTATGCACTTGGGACTGATCACAGCCATCGGCGATTTGCCTCAGAGAAGTCCCGAATTAATTAACATTAATTTAAGATAAGTGCATCCACTACAGAACGGTCATAGGCCAACATTAATAATAGAAATCAATAAACTGATTATGATTATATAATGAGAGAAAAGAGAGTGTCATGATTTACCTGATTTGATCAACTATAAATGTGATGTGATGTCAAGAGAGTACAAAGATAATATAAAGAATAAATAACATTACAGTTTTATAACACGGGTTCAATCTTTGTTCGGGCTGTTGTTCTGTGCATTTTTTTCCCGAGTGCTGTAAACATACCCTTGTCTGTGCAAATTTGTTTGTTTCTTGACTCATTGATTTCCATCCGCATTAAATATTATTTTATTTTTATAATTTTCTTTATGAAACAGAGTCACAGATATTTCAGTGATATATGTAAGCAAACATAGGCTAGATAAATTAGATAAACATATGTTTCCTTCATCAAAACATTTTAAAAGGTTATAAATAAATGTAAAGAGCCCCGTCACGCCATGTGACTTATAGAGAATATGGTCTTAGTGACCATAATTTTTACAGACCTTCGGCACAACATTTTTGAGGTAGTGTGGCCGGTATTACGCATGTGTTGCTTTACTTTCCCAGAAAAAAATATCCGGTACCCATTTAATGCTGAGTAGATCTGGAAGCCGTCGATCAGGATCAAACCCGATCCCTTGTCCTTAATAGCCCAGTTCCCTAATCCCTGAGCTATCGCGGCTCCCTTTAAAAGGTTGTGAAGAGTACAATCTTTTCTACAAGAATCATGACACGTAAAATACGACTTCCTGTGACCTTTGACACATAAGACCAATATAGGGATCACCATGGCAACATGTCATGATCTAGTTTCTCAGGACAACCTCCCGAAAACTTGAGATAAATAGTAATAAATGGATATTATTATAAACGGAAACTTTCGGGGTGACAGAAAACTTCCGAGGGGCCAGGAAACTTCCGAGAGGACAGGAAACTTCCGAGTGGACAGGAAACTTGCGAGAGGACAGGAAACTTCCGAGGGGACAGGAAACTTCCGAGTGGACAGGAAACTTCCGAGTGGACAGGAAACTTCCGAAGGGACAGGAAACTTCCGAGTGGACAGGAAACTTCCGAGAGGACAGGAAACTTCCGAGAGGACAGAAAACTTCCGAGAGGACAGGAAACTTCCGAGGGGACAGGAAACTTCTGAGGGACAGGAAACTTCCGAGGGACAGGAAACTTCTGAGGGACAGGAAACTTCCGAGTGGACAGGAAGCTTCCGAGTGGACAGGAAACTTCCGAGTGGACAGGAAGCTTCCGAGTGGACAGGAAGCTTCCGAGTGGACAGGAAACTTCCGAGTGGACAGGAAACTTCCGAGTGGACAGGAAGCTTCCGAGAGGACAGGAAACTTCTGAGAGGACAGAAAACTTCCCGGGTGACAGGAAACTTCTGAGGGACAGGAAACTTCCGAGTGGACAGGAAGCTTCCGAGTGGACAGGAAACTTCCGAGTGGACAGGAAGCTTCCGAGTGGACAGGAAGCTTCCGAGTGGACAGGAAACTTTCGAGTGGACAGGAAGCTTCCGAGTGGACAGGAAACTTCCGAGTGGACAGGAAACTTCCGAGTGGACAGGAAGCTTCCGAGAGGACAGGAAACTTCTGAGGGACAGGAAACTTCCCGGGTGACAGGAAACTTCCGAGGTTGCAGGAAACTTCCGAGTGGACAGGAAACTTCCTGGGTGGCAGGAAACTTCCGAGGTGACCGGAAACTTCCGAGGGACAGGAAACTTCCCGGGTGACAGGAAACTTCCGAGGTGACTGGAAACTTCCGAGGTGACAGGAAACTTCCGAGGTGACAGGAAACTTCCGAGGTGACAGGAAATTTCCGAGTGGACAGGAAACTTCCCAAGTGACAGGGAACTTCCGAGGGGACAGGAAACTACCAAGGGACAGGAAACTACCAAGGGACAGGAAACTACCAAGGGACAGGAAACTTCCGAGTGGACAGGAAACTTCCCAGGTGACAGGGAACTTCCGAGGGGACAGGAAACTACCAAGGGACATGAAACTACCAAGGGACAGGAAACTTCCAAGTGGACAGGAAACTTCCAAGTGGATAGGAAACTTCCAAGGGATAGGAAACTTCCGAACTGATAGATCACCGAAAATATTCAGGGAAAGAGCTATGTTTATAACGCTGGAAAAAAAAAATCACAAATTTTAGGTAGCTGAGCTGGCCGTGTGCCCCAGCGTTTGGTTCTCGTGGCAAGGCGCTGTGCCGAGGAGTACGGGTTGGATCCTGCTTCGGACCGTCTATTGTTTTTTGTTTTTGTTTTTAGTCAGTTGATTATTTATGATGTTTTTACTGTGTTGTAAACACAGCTCTCTTCCGAAAAGCGTCTTTTTTCTTCTTTGCTTCCTCAATTGCGTTGCAGAGTCCATGTGAGAGATAATCGCCTTTTTTTTCTCTCTCTTTGTTTGGCTCTTAAATCTGTCACATTTTTGCAAGCATTTCTATCTTTTCTTTCAGATTTTTTTTTAATTTGCAGGAGGTCCATTTGGTGCGCTACTTTTGTAATATCTATTTATAGCGTCTCGGATTGAATTTAGTTTGGTCTATCACGTGACCAAGCCATTAATGTCTGCGTTTCTTTCTGTGCTCGTCTTCGGGACAATCTTGTCTTATTAGTCTCTCTCTCTCTCTCTATCTATCTCTCTCTCTCTCTCTCTCTATCTCTCTCTCTCTCTCTCACTCTCTCTCTCTCTATCTCTCTCTCTCTCTCTCTATCTCTCTCTCTCTCTCTCTCTATCTCTCTCTCTATCTCTCTCTCTCTATCTCTCTCTCTCTCTCTCACTCTCACTCTCTCTCTCTATCTCTCTCTCTCTATCTCTCTCTCTCTCTCTCTCTATCTCTCTCTCTCTCTCTATCTCTCTCTCTCTCTATCTCTCTATCTCTCTCTCTCTCTCTCTCTCTCTCTCTCACTCTCTTTAATTTTATATTTGAAGCTGAATTACGCCATGCGCCTGACACATTTCATATTGATAATATTAATCTTCTTCATTGTTCCAGAATTTACAGAAACAAAATGACCATGGTTATGGTTATGGTTATGGTAGACCCCGCTGTCACTGGAAACGAATTATAATCCACAATAGCCCAACCGCCCGTCCCCGTGGAATCATCCTACTTAATATCTCAGCTCCCAAACAAAGAAAGGTAGCTGCAGTCTCCATAATAGAAGTCTCAGCACACACCAAAAGACATACGGCTAAACCGCACAGAAAGTGAATACAGCCATCCGTTTCCCGTCATACGATATAATCAGTCATTGTAAGCAATCGAAATATCGAAACACAATCAAAACGAATGAAACGCACAACTCTCATGGTGTGCACAGAGCACTTAACTCAGTAGCTCCGGCAGCAAAAATATCTATAATCTGTTGTAACTTAAATTAGCTTCAGTTCGTCATCAGCGGTTTTCAGAAGAGCAGGTCCCGCATCAAGGCTCATCATCATCATTGTGTGCCGTCTCCGCATCGAAGGTTGGTTACCATGGAGCGCCATTCAACTCTGTCGTTCACTAAACAATAGAATTTCTCTCTTTGGTTTTCTTTGGAATGTTACGTGATGCGGATCCAATCTCTTTAACGGTGGTCTGCCATATTCGTCTTTCGTGTTCTGAATATTTCTCATATGTACCACACACTTTGCTGTTCTCGCTTTCTGGGCCGTTGATCATTTCTGATTCTTTCGCCCCATCCACCGTCACAGACTTTTTATATTCGGGTTGAACATACCAAGCCGGCGCTATTGTTGTGGAACTACGTGTTTGCCTGTCAAACCGCGAACACACGACACAAAAAGAATAAATCATATTCCACTTAAGTATCGGTAAAGTTCACAGTCCATCCACTCGTCAGAAGTAAACATACACCAAAACGGGAATAGCAGCACATAATTTCGCAACTTGACTGTCGCGTAAATCATTTAAATATATCAGCATGAGCCGAATTATAAAAACGACAACACGTAGCCGCCAAGGCTACACACATGTAAACATACCTCGATAAAGCAGCGGCCAGGTAGAGAAATCAGGAACAAAATCCACTAAAGAGAAGCACAATATCTTGGCGAGGAGTTCACCTGAACGTAGTAAAATATGTCCACTTTAATGAGAGTAGTAAAATATATCCACTTTAATGAGCGTAGTAAAATGGATTGGTATAGATAGAATGGCTTGGCAGAATGTCAACAACAGAAATGATAAATACCTGTCTTCATAGAAAGTTGTGGAAAAACATGATCACCTACGCCAGAAGGCTTGGTACTTGATGATGATGATGTATATTCTAATTACACTTCTGCAAACACTGAATGAACTTTTGTAGCATCTCAAGATTATTAATTACTCCATACTGAGCCCATTATTTTTTTTTTGCGCCGTATTACATTTAGTAGAGTCAGTCTTAACATATGGATGTGAATCATGGGAAATAGGACAACAAACAAGAAAATAACTGGAGTCTGTAGAAATGTGATTTTACAGAAGAATGTTGAGAATACCATTGACAGCTACTAAGAGTAATGAAAACGTTCTGAAAGAGGCCAAAGCAAAAACAGAACTAATTTCCAGTATTAGGAAGAAATAATCATCATTTTTTGACCATGTAATGAGAAGAGAACAACAGGAATATATTGTAACAACTGGAAAAAATGAGGGACGAAGAGATAGAGGGAAGAAAATAGAAAAGATATCAGACAGCTTAAGAGAATGACTTAGCAGAAGGTCAACAACAGAAATGATAAATAACTGTCGTATCGAAAGTTGTGGAAAGACATGATCACCTATGCCATCAGGCCCGGTACTTGAGGATGATGATTACATTTCTATCCACTCTATCAGAAGCTTTCTTCTATACCACTGATGCTGTGACAAGATTATTTTTTGATATGCTATATTCTTCTCTATTAACTGCTTAATTGTGAAGATTGCACCTGTGCAAGTTGTTTTATTTTATTTTATTAACATTTTTTAAACTACACCTCCATTTGTTATTCTTGGGTGCCTTGGTACACTAGTTGGGAAAACCACCCGACTGGGGCAACCGACGTTCGGACAATCAATGTTCGATTCCCGCTGGAAGCAGTATGAGTTGTACTCGTGGTTGGAAAAAAAAAATACTCCGCGGTCGACCCAGCCGCTGGGAGAAATGGGTACCAGGTAGTACTCTAGGAAGGTGAGGAATGTCGTCTCGCATTGTGGGTTTCGATGCTTGAAGCGACACTATCCAGAAGTCTCCGAACACATCTGAATAGACGGCTGAGCACATATGGGTGGAAACTCGTGTGCTAAGACGCCGATTCAAGTCTTGTACATTACCTTTGTTCTTCTACAAATATGGCTCTATATCGGACTTTAATCTAGCTCCTACAATCTTGGCAGCCAATGCGCCGATAATGTCTACATCAATCACTTTATATTTTATTGTTACAAATATTTCACATTAATCCGTTTGTACACACACACGCACGCACCCTCTCATATATATTATTTGACGATTAGTTATATATACTTTATGTTTGTGAAGAGAGGAGGAAAGTTGGAATACTTGGTTACAACTGGCAAACTAAAAGGAAAGAGAGATCGCGGACGACAAAGAGAGAAAATGCTGGATAGCTTGGTGCTATGGCACGGAAAACGTTAACAACAGAATTGATACGATGTGTTGTAGATAGAAGATTGTGGAAGGATATGATCGCCTACCTAACCCGGTATGGCACATGATAATGATGAACGTTTCGTGTAAAAAAAAATAATGCAAAATTCAATGCATGAAATAGTAATTAAGTGAAGAATAGACCAAAACAATTATATTTTTTATTTTAGTTCGTCGCATTTACGTAACACAGTTTTTGCACACGTAAAATTTTGAGTCCGGAAATTTTAAAGAAAAAAAGAGGAAGAAAACTAAAAAAAAAAACTGCGCAATGAACGTATTAATTTTACTTGATGCTGTCACTTCTGTTTCCGTAACCTAAACGTTACATCGTTACAGTAACCATTTTTATGAAAATACTTCCTGTCCAACTGTCTTTGCATTGACAGCTACTTCCTGCTTGTTTTTTTTTTGTATATATTTATTATGGTCTGTTTCAGTCATTCTCCGTTACTTTTTTACGTCCCGGAATTGAAATTACGGAGAGAACGAGCTTTAAGTTTCTGATATTAATGCATTTCTTTCTTTTCTCTAGATGGGAGTCAATAAGAGTATAGTGGAAACGTTGCGGGTTCTCCTTGATTATTATTTTATTACTATTGTTATTGCTGCTACTAATTTTACACTACTACTACTGCTACTACTACTGCAACTACTACTACTACAACTGCTGCTACTACTACTACTACTACTACTACTGCAACAACTACTACTACTACAACTGCTGATATTACTACAAAAACAAAAATAACTACAACTACTACTACAACTGCTGCTGCTACTACTACAACTGCTGCTACTACTACAGCTGCTACTACAACTACTACTAAAACTGCTGCTACTACTACAAAAACAAAAACAACAACTACTTCTACTACAACTGCTGCTACTACTACAAAAACAAAAACAACAACTACTACTACTACAAATAGTTCTGCTGCTACTACTACAACAACTACTACTACTACTACAACAGCTACTACTACTGCTACAACTACAATAGCTACTACTACCACTACTACTACTACCACCACCACTACTACTATTACTACTACCACTACTGCTACTAATACTACTACTACCACTACCACTACCACTACTACTACTACTACTACTACTACAACTACTACTACCACCACTACAACTACGACTACAACTACTACTACAACTGCTACTACAACTACTACAACAACAACTACTACTTCTACTACAACTGCTGCTACTACTCCTACTACAAACAACTACTACAGCTTCTACTATTAATACAACTACTAACTGGTACTACAACTTCTATTAATTACCACCACTACAACAACAACTATTACTACAGCAATTAAATAAACTCACTCGACGAACAAGAAACAATTCGACATTTCATGCTGACTAGAGACACAACTATTCAATGTTGGTGGTATGGTCGGACAGTATATTCTATCTGGACATTTCGTAGCAGCACAAAGCCATACATGCGCGCCATTCCTCTTCCCTTTCCAGAGTTTCAGAAGTTAAAACTCTGAGACACTTTATCTTCTTTTTTCTTTTTCTTTTCTCTTTCTCACTGGTACCGAAAAGGTTTCGTGGTTTATATCATTTGTCGTCTTGAACTGATCGAACTGTCTGAATTAGTGATTTTCCTTTGTTGTTACATGTCTCTATCACTGCATCTATCCATTCTCTTCTGGATCTTCCTTTGGTCTTTTTCCATGCATTCTCAAGAAGAACGCCCTTGATGGTGATTGATAAGGATTCATTCTGACCAGGTGGCAAAACCATTTAAGTTGTTGTTCTATATATTCTTGGCAGGGCTTTGCTCCTACCATTTTTCTTATGGTTTCATTTGGTATTCTATCTCTTCTTGTGTTGTTTGTTACTTTTTTCAAGCATCGTATCTCACATGTATTGATCTTCCTTATATATGATTTAGAAAGGGTCCATGTTTCATTTTCATAGCACAAAGTTGGTATGAAAATGCTATTTATCATTTGTTGTTTATCTGCTATAGAAATGTTTGGATGTCTTAACAATGTATAGTTTGTGCATTTTATCTAGAGATGTTAAATGCTGTTGTTGCAGGTTTTCATCCTCGTATATTAGGCATTGGTCATCTGCGAAGAGCAGCTCGTTGATGTTGGAATTTTCTACCTCTAAGTTTTTATTTACTTTCTCCTTATTGTTGGTTGTTTCCAGATTTATTTTGTCCATATATATAATGAAGAGGAGTGGTGAGAGGACACATCCTTTACTTTATCAATGGGTATAAACATCTGATGATCAGATTACCTTATATTGCATAGCTCTGTATAAAGAGTTTCTTATTACTAAGACAACTGCTACTGCTACTTATGATGCAACGAATAATTATTGACTTACTGCTACTGAAGCTATAGTGCTCCTACTTTGATACACTACTACTACTACTACTACTACTACTACTACTACTACCACTACTACTACTACTACTACTACTACTACTACTACCACTACTACTACTACTACTACTACTAGTAGTAGTAGTACTTTTATAATATAACTACTACTCCTACTGCTAGAACAACTACTGCTTCTAATAATAATAATAATGATAATAATAATAGTAAAACTGCTCTTATTATTACTTTTCTTACATTGTTACAATACAAGCTAATGCTACATCTATTTGCTATTAAATCTATTATATTTTTACTGTATGTACTTATATTATACTACTAATACGTCTACATTTACTCCAACTACCACTACTACTACAACTACAACTATTTCTACCTAATACTGCGTGCTATGTCGGTCTCTCGACAAAAGGGACCCGGGTTCAAAGCCCATTACAGGTGGAGGCGTCTTTTCAAAAATAGAACAAAAATAGAACCAAAAATAGAACCAAAAATAGAACAAAAATATAACAATAATAGAACAACAAAAAATAGAAGAAAAATTGAACAAAAATTGAACCAAAAATAGAACAAAAATAGTTTTTTTTTTTCGTGACGCTACCCATCTCTAGGTAGTGAAATCCAATGTCTAGCCCTCTCGGATAACGGTAATAAACAGTAGATCTGGTGTGCACTCCGATCCATGGCCCTGTGAAACCCTTGGCACTTCTTGAAATCGAAAGTAGGCCTTTATTTGGCCGCTATCCGGGAAAAAAAAATGTCTGCAAAAACTTAACGCACACCGTGGAGATCAGGCCGAGCTACAGAGTTTGCGCACATGGGACAGTGTTTTCCTAGGAATTTCTCCATATTCTCTAGGGAGATACCACAGCACCTATGGGTTCGTCCGGTGTGCAAAGATGGTGATCCTAACAAGAACAACTGCTATTTGTTCAGATACGAAAAAAATATAAAAAAAAATAAGGAAAAGATGCCTGCTACTCCACGTGACGTATAGGTAATGTAAGGTGTTAGTGCTAATATTGTTGTATAGACCCTTCGGTACTTGCTTTTGGGGTAGCGAGGTCAGTATTACGCGGGTGTCGCTTTTCTTTCCTATAAAAATTAAAATCCGTTACCCATTTAAGGATGGGTGCAACCTGAAAGCTCTAGCATTTTATAGTTCAGTTCACTAACTACTGAACTATCGCGTCTTCCACATGATTTGATAAGCTATTATCTACAGGCTATCAATAAACGCTACAAAAACACCAGAACAAGGTTCGATCACCTGAAAATTAGATTGATTTAATATTTAGAACGTTAGTTAGCTAGATAGTTAAATTAGTTTTTAGTTAGCTAGCTAGGTAGCTTGATAGTTAGTTCGCTAGCTAGCTAGCTAGATAGTTAAATTTTTTTTTGTTAGCTAGTTAGTAGTTAGTTAGTAGTTAGTTAGCGAGTTAGTTAGTTAGTTAGCTAGCTATATAGTTAAATAGTTTTTAGTTAGCTAGCTAGCTAGTTAGTTAGTTAGTTAGTTAGCTAGTTAGCTAGTTAGCTAGCTAGCTAGATAGTTAAATTAGTTTTTAGTTAGCTAGCTAGTAGCTTGATAGTTAGTTAGTTAGCTAGCTAGCTAGATAGTTAAATTATGTTTAGTTTGTTAGCTAGTTAGTTAGTTAGTTAGCGAGTTAGTTAGTTAGTTAGCTAGCTAGATAGTTAAATTAGTTTTTAGTTAGCTAGCTAGTTAGTTAGTTAGTTAGCTAGTTAGTTAGTTAGCTAGCTAGCTAGATAGTTAAATTAGTTTTTAGTTAGTTAGCTAGCTAGTTAGTTAGCTAGCTAGCTAGATAGTTAAATTAGTTAAATTAGTTTTTAGTTAGTTAGCTAGCTAGTTAGTTAGTTAGCTAGCTAGCTAGATAGTTTAATTAGTTTTTAGTTAGCTAGCTAGCTAGTTAGTTAGCTAGCTAGCTAGCTAGATAGTTAAATTAGTTTTTAGTTAGTTAGCTAGCTAGTTAGTTAGTTAGCTAGCTAGCTAGATAGTTAAATTAGTTTTTAGTTAGCTGGCTAGTTAGTTAGCTAGCTAGCTAGATAGTTAAATAGCTTTTAGTTAGTTAGCTAGTTAGTTAGTTAGCTTGTTAGTTAGTTAGTTAGTTAGCTAGCTAGATAGTTAAATTAGCTTTTAGTTAGTTAGCTAGTTAGTTAGTTAGCTAGCTAGTTAGTTAGTTAGCTAGCTAGCTAGATAGTTAGTTAAATTAGTTTTTGTTAGTTAGCTATCTAGTTAGTTAGTTGGCTAGCTAGTTAGTTAGTTAGCTAGCTAGTTAGTTAGTTAGTTAGCTAGCTAGATAGTTAGAAAAATTAGTTTTTAGTTAGCTAGCTAGTTAGTTAGTTAGCTAGCTAGCTAGATAGTTAGAGAAATTAGTTTTTAGTTAGCTAGCTAGTTAGTTAATTAGTTAGTTAGTTGGTTGGGTTGTCTGTCTGTCTGTTTTTTTGTGTTGTCTTGTCTAGTCGTCTCGTCTATCTGTCTGGTCTGTCTGTCTGTCTGTCTGTCTGTCTGTCTGTCTGTCTGTCTGTCTGTCTGTCTGTCTGTCTGTCTGTCTGTCTGTCTGGTCTGTCTGTCCGTCTGTCCTCATGGAACTGTCCATAATCGCTCATATCTCCTACCCAACAATCCAGCAGCTTGAACGAAAATCTGGTCCACATGTTCTCCCCGTCCTCTTCGTACCTGTCCTGAATTTAAACAACATCCCTTCTGACTAACATCAAGATCCCTCAGTTGCACCAGGGCTGCAGATTTACTAACAGCATCGATAAATCAATATCTCGCCCTTCTTGTCGAGCATGCACATCCAGATGCACAAACACCGTAGCACAGGCGCAAAATCCTTAGAGTGAATCTTGGGTTTTTTCTTTTGGCCTAGCAATCTACATGAGGGTTGATGGAATATTAAAACACTAGTAAACATCATTATCATCATCATCAAGTACTGAGCCTGCTGGCGTAGGTGATCATGTCTATCCTCAACTTTCCATCTCGACAGCTATTTATCATTTCTGTTGTTGACCTTCAGCCAAGCCACTATCTTAAGCTGTCCAGTATTTTTATTTTTGCTTCCTTCTATCTCTTCGTCCCTCAATTTTTCCAGTTGTTACAATATATTCCAGTTGTTCTCTTCTCATTACACGGCCCAAAAATGATGATTGTTTCTCCCTAATATTGGAAATGAGCTCTCTCTTTGCTTGGCCTTTTTCAGAACATTTTCATTACTCTTCCTAGCTGTCCATGGTATTCTCAATATTCTTCTGTAAAACCACATTTCTACAGCCTCCAGTGATTTGCTTGTCTGTTGTCCTATTGTCCGTGATTCACATGCATATGTTAAGACTGGCTGTACATAACATTTAAGAACTCTTTTTCTGTTTCTATTGTCAAAAATGGATTGCATAGTATCTTCCTCATTTCTAGTAGACAAAGCAAGAAAGATAAAGATCAGAAGAGCAAGAGACCACAAACTATATCTCCTTACGATGGTGAAAAGCAACTAAGGAATCAAAGAAAAGCCGGACAGCGGTAGACACAAGAAAACATGTCCCACGTTTCAGTGCAGTCACCATGTGGTTATGGTTATGGAAGGCCCGGTATCACTGCAAACGAATTAAAATCCATAATTGCTCAACGTCCGTGCCAGTGGAATCATCCGAATTACTAACTCATCTCCAAAACAAAGAAAGGTAGTTGTAGTCCCATCATAGCAGTCCCAGCACACGCCAAAAGACGTAAGGCGAAACGCACAGAAAGTACCACCACGTGGTGTACTGGTTAGATTTTTTTAACCCTTACTTATCTGACAGGTAAAACTGCAGGTCCAACCCTGGTCGTTACTGCGTGCAACACTTCTAATATAAGGGAACCAACGATTTTCCGGGATTCTGGGCTATCAATTTTGTCGGCTAGCAGTTTATTCTCGTTATTATCTTCCTTTCTTCTGCTTTCTCCGTTCTTGTTTTTAGAACTCCCTATGTAGCATGCGTCTACAATAAACAAGGTGTCTTATTTTGTTCCATTTTCTCAACATCATTTCATGTCTTCCGTTTCTTGTTTTCGTAGTATTATTCCACATCTAGGAGAGGTGTGGGGGGAAGAGGGGGGGGGGGGGGGAAGGGGTTGGTCGCCAGGCAAGACGCCGGGCTCGAGACAGAGGTTGTGAGTTCAAATCCCGACTACACCGGTTGGGGATTTTTATTTATGATTTCTCTCTGCGGCAACCACCCCTGGTCTCAGCAGCGAGGCCTGGCTTGACACGTCAATTACTCATCGACGGAAAAAATATGAGTACCGTCGAAGTCGGAGTTATCTGCGTGTGCAGCGAGGGGCACCTGTGCACACGGCTGCCAGGGAAAAATGGATTAACGCGCAAAATTCAGTTCCTAGTCTCTAGGGACTTCGTCAGAGGTAAAAACTGGCGAACGAAAATAAAATTCCACATCTTTCCCTGAAGTATTTGTTTGCCTTCCAACTTGTCTTTTCCTCCTGAGAATTAAAAACAAACTGGATCTATCCTGCAATTCTATCATTTAACTCGCACTTTCTTGTTCTCATCCAGCGTCATTGCCTTTCTCGTATCTGTTTTCATTCTGTTTTTCATTAGTGCTTGCCTGATAGTAAAGTAACGGCTTGGTCTAAATCGGGAGCCGCGATAGCTCAGTGGTTAGTGAACTGATCTACCACGGACAAGGAGTAGGGTTCGATCCCAACCGACGGCTTCCGGGTTCACCCAGCCTTAAATGGGTACCAGATTTTTTCTGGGAAAGTAAAGCAGCACGTGCGTAATACTGACCACATTACCCCAAAAATCATGTGCTGAAGGTCTGTAAAATATAGGGTCACTAACACCATATTCCCTATACGCCACTTGGCGTGACGGGGGTACTTTACTTTATACTTTTGGTCTAAATCGATAAGAGTTGAAAATGGCTTGTATTACTATTATAATTGAGGAAAATAAAAATATAACTCTTGGTTTCTTTCAGCTAAAATTACATAGCAAAGATTGCAGTAAAGGAATTGACTTATCCATAAAGTAAGTGTGACAGTACTAAAGCAGGTCAGCGTATTCAAATATATACATGGGAACGGTGATTGGTATACAACGGAGTATTCGTCTACAAGTCTCACACCAACTGATTAGGCAGCATTTCAGTTAATGTAGAGATATCATGCTACCCATAAACAGAAATAAGAAAAAACTTGATTTTCATTGTTATATGGAACAAACCGTCATATATGGTTGCGAACCACGGACAATCGAAAAATAGATAGTAAATGCGTTGGAAGTCACAAAAATGTGGTTTTACAGAAGTGTGTTGAGAATACAGTGGGCAGATAAAAGGGGTTGTGATAACGTTTTAAAAGTGGTCAAAGAATAACGAGAGCTTGTTTGCAACATCTGTGGGGAAATAATCACTATTATGTGTACATGTAGAAGAGAACACCTGTGGGGAAATAATCACTATTGTGTGTACATGTAGAAGAGAACACCTGTGGGGAAATAATCACTATTGTGTGCACATGTAGAAGAGAACATCTGTGGGGAAATAATCACTATTGTGTGTACATGTAGAAGAGAACACCAGTGGGGAAATAATCACTATTATGTGTACATGTAGAAGGAACACCTGTGGGGAAATAATCACTATTATGTGTACATGTAGAAGAGAACACCTGTGGGGAAATAATCACTATTATGTGTACATGTAGAAGAGAACATCTGTGGGGAAATAATCACTATTATGTGTACATGTAGAAGAGAACACCTGTGGGGAAATAATCACTATTATGTGTACATGTAGAAGAGAACACCAGTGGGGAAATAATCACTATTATGTGTACATGTAGAAGGGAACACCTGTGGGGAAATAATCACTATTATGTGTACATGTAGAAGAGAACACCTGTGGGGAAATAATCACTATTATGTGTACATGTAGAAGAGAACACCAGTGGGGAAATAATCACTATTATGTGTACATGTAGAAGAGAACACCTGTGGGGAAATAATCACTATTATGTGTACATGTAGAAGAGAACACCTGTGGGGAAATAATCACTATTATGTGTACATGTAGAAGAGAACATCTGTGGGGAAATAATCACTATTATGTGTACATGTAGAAGAGAACATCTGTGGGGAAATAATCACTATTATGTGTACATGTAGAAGAGAACATCTGTGGGGAAATAATCACTATTATGTGTACATGTAGAAGAGAACATCTGGAAAATGTGAGAACTTGAAGAATTTGAGGAAATAAGAAGTAGAGGGAAACAGGGAGAAAAGATACAAGAGAAGTTAAAGTTTGGTAGAAAGTCAATAAACAGATTCGATTAACAGCAGGAGAGATAGACAGTGTGGACAGACATGATCACCCACGCCAGTTTACACCGTGCTAGATGAAGTGATGATGCTTGCATTTTGTTCAATGACAGATGCACGTGTGTGTGTGTGTGTGTGTGTGTGTGTGTGTGTGAGAGAGAGAGAGAGAGAGAGAGAGAGAGAGAGACATGCGATATCACGCTAGGTCAACGACCCACTTACCGAGAGGAAATCTCGGATACTCATTTTCTGAAGTTCGGTTTTTCTCGTAGCCATGTCAATATTTAAAAAAAATCGCCCTGTTTGGAAATCGAGTCCGTTATAACTCATAATCAATAGTAAAGTGCACTAACCACTCTCCCACCGTTTCTAGAATGTCAAGTGATGAGTATTTCGGCTGTCAATAGTGTAGTGATTAGTATGGCAGCTGCCAGTAGTGTAGTGATTAGTATGGCAGCTTTCAAAGTGTAGTGATTAATATGCCGGCTGTCAATAGTGTAGTGATTAATACGCCGGCTGTCAATAAAGTGAGTGAAAGCCCATTCCCGGGTCAAGGCATTCCACTCGACCCAGCTGAGACAGTGACTTCCCTCATTTAGTTGGAAAAGGTATTAGCAACGAGGATCCTCGTACTTCCAAATTATGTATAAGGTGACGTAAAGGAGTAAAGGCATGCACACGCATACAAATGTAAAGCAGCTGTAAATATGATGATATGATGAAGGACTGCTGAGCCGCAACGTCTTTATGATTTTATATTATCCCTCACCTACGTAAAGCCATACCAATTCTTCCTTGTTTTCTTTTTATACATATTTCTACTAACGTCACTCAGATCCCACATAACGAGCCATATTAAACTAAATGGTCACATTAGACACTAACACTTGTTGATTTCTCAACATTTCTCTCTTTCTATTTTTAACGTGACTATAACCAGTGATGGAAAATGTAGAACTAAAATAATCAAAAGAATAGGAATGGCAAAAAGTAATTTTACTGTCATGAAGAACATACTAACATCAAAACAAATAACACCAGTGCTAAAACTAAGAATAGCAAAATATTATGTCTTCTCAACATTCCTATATGGTGCAGGTAAATTGAAGCCTTTGAAATGTGGATATATAGAAGAATAGGCAGAATTGGATTGAAGGAAAAGAAAACAAACAATGAAGTATTAAGACAACTAAAAAGGAAAAGAGAACTACTAAACACAATTCAAACAAGACAAATGCGATTTTTGGGCCATGTTAAAAGACACATCAGTCTACCAAAAGTAATCCTGGAGGGGAAAATACACGGTAAAAAAGTCAGAGGCAGACCAAGACTACCATGGACGAGTAACATCAAAAGATGGACAAACCAGCCTATGACAACCTGCACCATCAAAGCAAGAGACAGAGCGGATAAGGCGCTCCATGGTAGCCAACCTTCGTTGCGGAGATGGCACTCGATGATGATGATGACCTTTAACGTAACCTTCTTGCACGTATCATAATGTTTATTATAATCTACTCTTACTTCTCTGCTGTGCTCTCCTTATATCTTCTATTCATCTACTTTTTTTTTCTTTTTACTCCATATTAATATAATTTTCGTGTGACATAGTTTCCTTTCTCCTATACCCTTCCTTCGTTTACTTCATTCATTTAGTCTTATTCTTATATATATATACTTTATTTTCTTTCCTCTTCATTCGTTTACTCTTTCATACATTTCGTTTAATTCTTATACCTTCTTTCATCTACTCCTTCTTGTATTTCGTCTAGTCCATCTCATACTTTGTCTACTCCATCTCATACTTTGTCTTCTCCATCTCATACTTCGTCTAATTCATCTCATACTTCGTCTACTCCATCTCATACTTCGTCTACTCCATTTCATACTTCACCTACTCCATCTCATACTTCGTCTAATCCATCTCGTACTTCGTCTACTCCATCTCATACTTCGTCTACTCCATCTCGTACTTCGTCTACTCCATCTCGTACTTCGCCTACTCCATCTCGTACTTCGCCTACTCCATCTCATACTTCGTCTACTCCATCTCATACTTCGGCTACTCCATCTCGTACTTCGCCTACTCCATCTCGTACTTCGCCTACTCCATCTCATACTTCGTCTACTCCATCTCGTACTTCGTCTACTCCATCTCGTACTTCGCCTACTCCATCTCATACTTCGCCTACTCCATCTCATACTTCGTCTACTCCATCTCATACTTCGTCTACTCCATCTCGTACTTCGTCTAATCCATCTCATACTTCGTCTACTCCATCTCATACTTCGCCTACTCTATCTCATACTTCGCCTACTCCATCACATACTTCGTATACTCCATCTCATACTTCGCCTACGTAATCTCATACTTCGTCTACTCCATCTCATACTTCGCCTACTCCATCTCATGCTTCGTCTACTCCATCTCATACTTCGCTACTCCATCTCATACTTCGTCTACTCCATCTCATACTTCGCCTACTCCATCTCATACTTCGTCTACTCCATCTCATACTTCGCCTACTCCATCTTGTACTTCGTCTAATCCATCTTGTACTTCGTCTACGACATCTCATACTTCGTCTACTTCATCTCGTACTTCGCCTACTCCATCTCGTACTTCGTCTACTCCATCTCATACTTCGCCTACTCCATCTCATACTTCGCCTACTCTATCTCATACTTCGTCTACTCCATCTCATACTTCGCCTACTACATCTCATACTTCGCCTACTCCATCTCATACTTCGCCTACTCCATCTCATACTTCGCCTACTCCATCTCATACTTCGTCTACTCCATCTCATACTTCGCCTAATCCATCTTGTACTTCGTCTACGACATCTCATATTTCGTCTACTCCATCTCATACTTCGTCTACTACATCTCATACTTTGTCTACTCCATCTCATACTTCGCCTACTCCATCTCATACTTCGCTACTACATCTCATACTTCGCCTACTCCATCTTATACTTCGTCTGCTCCATCTCATACTTCGCCTACTCCATCTCATACTTCGTCTACTCCATCTCGTACTTCGTCTACTCCATCTCATATTTTGTCTACTCCATCTCATACTTCGTCTACTCCATCTCATACTTCGCCTACTCCATCTCGTACTTCGTCTACTCCATCTCATACTTTGTCTACTCCATCTCATACTTTGTCTACTCCATCTCATACTTCGTCTACTCAATCTCGTACTTCGTCTACTCCATCTCGTACTTCGTCTACTCCATCTCATATTTTGTCTACTCCATCTCATACTTCGTCTACTCCATCTCGTACTTCGTCTACTCCATCTCGTACTTCGTCTACTCCATCTCATACTTCGTCTACTCCATCTCGCACTTCGTCTACTCCATCTCATACTTCGTCTACTCCATCTCATACTTCGTCTACTCCATCTCGTACTTCGTCTACTCCATCTCGCACTTCATCTACTCCATCTCGCACTTCGTCTACTCCATCTCGCACTTCGTCTACTCCATCTCATACTTCGACTACCCCTCCTTGTACTTCGTTCAGTTCCCCTATAGTTGTACCCCTAACTTTTCCTCGCTGCTATTTTCCCCTATTTAACCATTCCTTAGTTTTCCCCATTAACGTCCGTTCAGCAATTATCCCCACCCCCCAAGTTTCTTAAACACCTTTTCCATCCAACTGTCATTTCCTTCACCCACCTACTCATTTTTTTTTAAACATTTAAAATAAAAACTGCCAGTAATCGCGAATCAATCTTCCTCGAACGCAGGGGCGTACCTAGTGAGGGAAGAATGTGGGCGGAAGGAATAGTCCTGGACTATAACTGCAGCGATTTAAATTGCTCGATAACAATTATAAGGTTATCATACAGAAGGATAGATAGAAGGAACGATGAGAGAGTGAATAGAGTTGATCGGATGAGAAGCAAAAAATATTAAATGAAAGTAATGAGAAAATAAAGCAAATAATATCAGAAAGGGAGGCATGATTAAGAAAATAGGGAGACACCCCTAAGGAAAGGAGGAGAATAGATGAAGAAATAAAAGATGTCAGGAAGGAGAAAATGTGTGATAAAAATGGAATAATTAATATTTAGAGGAAAGAGCGAACATCAAACAGAGGTGACCCAAAATAGTGAAGATAATGCTAACAAAAATAATAATCATAAAAGCGGATTAAAGAGTAATAAAAGTAAAGAGCCCCCGTGACGCCAAGTAGTGTTTAGGAAATATGGTGTTAGTGACCATAAATTTTACAGACCTTCAGCCCATGATTTTTGGGATAATGTGGTCGGTATTACGCTCGTGCCGTTTTACTTTCCCAGAAAAAATCTGGTACCCATTTAAAGCTGGGTGAACCCTGAAGCCGTCGGTTGGGATCGAACCCTACCTCTTGTCCTTTGTAGTCCAGTTCTCTAACCACTGAGCTATCGTGGCTCCCAGAAGAGCGGATTAATACCTTGTGTCGTGTCAGGTCCGCCTCTGGTCACGACTTATTCTTTCTTGTTACCATCTACTTCTTTAACAGTATCTTCGGTAACAACAACATCCGCACAAACAAGCCGTTTACGTGATGGTGCTACTGTTGCTGTGGAAACCATCAACTGATGTAAGTGCTTATCCAGAATATTGGAACAAGTACCAAGCGCTAGCTAGAAACTAACAAAGCACGTCGTAAAATTCTCCAACGACTAGACCCCACTGCCTAGGCCTGTTTTATTTATTTATTTTTTAGTATTTCTTGGAAAACACATCGTATCCCCCCCCCCCCCCCCCAGCCAACCGCCATTAAGGCTTGCGCTTTTGGTAGACCAACTTGACAGGTGACTCTAGAGTATAACATCTCTATTCATATGACACTGGTGTCTCCTCATCTGTTAGTTGCATTCCTTCCACAGGTCGTTCGAAATTCGAATCAGTTTTTTTTTTCAAATTAAAAGCAATGGAAAGTGAACTAATCCGTTATCAGACTCTTATAAATACCCATTTTGATTAACTTAAGCATTGACTACATATAATTTTTGTCTAGTCTTTAGTTCGGACTGACTTCATCGCAGTCGGGGGCATTCCCATATCCGCTCCGTCTACCGTTCCAGTAACCATCGAAGTGTTCGTCTGCTGATTGTTCCTCTCCTACATTGACTGAACGTCTTTGACACTGAGGATGTTTGTCCTGCTTTCGTCCCTCGTGGCGTTGTGTTCCAACATTCTTTTGAGTGTGGGATTACCCTCAGCTTCCTTGTCGCCATCATGTGAGAGATGTTCTTTTAAAGTCTTTGCAATATCATACGCGCCCAATGTTAAGGTCTCCTGAGCAACCACAAGCAAACCACGTCAACCTGTCGGCTGCTCATTTGTCACGAACTCCCGCGTGTACAGGGCAATACATCCAAGTTATGTAGCTAATATTAGACATGTCGAGTAGATGCACCCACTCGCTGCGGAGTTTGTCCTTATGAATCCCACGAAATACGATGTGTGAGACACGCAATATGACAGCATGTCATTGGTCTCTTAACTAGTCACGTGATAGCATCTGTTATAGCCTCAATCTTCATACATGTGCTGGAAGTATTCGTTTTGTATGCGGGCGGGCCCGTCTGTCTGTCTGTCTGTCTGTCTGTCTGTCTGTCTGTCTGTCTGCCTGCCTGCCTGCCTGCCTGCCTGCCTGCCTGCCTATCTATCTATCTATCTATCTATCTATCTATCTATCTATCTATCTATCTATCTATCTATCTATCTATCTATCTATCTATCTATCTATCTATCTATCTATCTATCTATCTATCTATCTATCTATCTATCTATCTATCTATCTATCTATCTGTCTGTCTGTCTGTCTGTCTGTCTGTCTGTCTGTCTGTCTGTCTGTCTGTCTGTCTGTCTGTCTGTCTGTCTGTCTGTCTGTCTGTCTGTCTGTCTGTCTGTCTGTCTGTCTGTCTGTCCGTCCGTCTGTCTGTCTGTCTATCTATAGATACATCTATCCATCTGTTCATGCCTCTTTGTCATTTTATCTATCTATCGCTTTCTGTCTCTCTCTCTCTCTCTCTCTCTCTTTCTCTCTCCCTCCCTCTCCCCCACTCTCTCAATTTTGTCTCTTAGCACTGCTTGTTGAGGAGTTTGCTTCATTTTCCCTTTTCTCTACATCATCTACGTGTGTGCCGATTTCAAAGTTCACTTTCAGCGATTTTTAAGCTTATAATTGTCAATACAACATCCTCCCACTTAGACTTGGGTGTCTCTGCTCTTTCTAGATGCCATAGTTAATAGTCAGTGGAAATATTTAAACCAAACTCAACATATGAAGCCCACTTAAGGGTTTTATCTGCCTGTGCCTCGTTTACCCTTTATCTTCCCTTTTAGGATGACTTCAGTAAGTTAATATGTTTCTTTGTGTTTCCCAAAATTATTAATTTGTCTTGTTTCGATTTAATAATTATTTCTTAGTTTTCAGTTGTTTCAAAAAATGATTATTGTTTCCTTCTTCTTTCCTTCCTCATTTGTCTTTCAGCGTCAAGGGGAGATATAATTTGCGTTCTTTTCCTCTTCTGTTCGCCTCTGCTGCTGTTATGTTTCCTAGAGTTTCTAATATTTCGTCAATCCATCTTTTTCGCGGTCGTTCCTTGGGTCGGGTGTTCTCACAAAGTTTGTTGAAGGCTCGATTTGTTGTGTTTTTTATCTTTCTGCCTTGTCAGGTGGCCAAACCATTGTATCTCTTGTTTCTTTAAATATTTATTGGCGGGTGTTATTTCTAGCTTTTTTCTCAGTTCTTCATTTCTGATCTTATCTCTCAGGCTGTTTCATGTCATTCGCCTACCACATTTCATCTCAGTACATGTTATTATTCTTATTGTTCTTGCATCTAGGGTACAGAACTGACATTGGTAGCATAACGTTGGGATGAAGATTGTATTGTAGAGTGCCCGTTTTGCCTCTAGAGGTATTTCCTTGTTGGACAATGGTGGTTATAGCTGTCCAATGGTTTGACAAGATTTGTTGCATCTTGAGTCTCTTTCTCCTGTTTGTGAATTGTCTTATGTCACTAGACTTCCTAGATATTTAATTTCTTCTGCTTGTTTTAGTTGTCTGCCGTTTATAGTTATGTTGATGTTCTGTTTCCCATTTGCGATTTTCATGTTGTATTTTGTGCCTGTGCTGTTGAGTCTATTTATGTGTTCGTACATGTCTTCTATTTTTCCATGAATTGGTGCCTATCTTCTGCAAATAGAAGCTCATTGATCTCCTCTGACTTTGATGGATTTGCAAACTTGCATATAGAGTCCATGTATGTAATAAACAAAAGGGGGGGATAGTACGACCCCCTGGCTTACACCTGATCTAACTTCGAAGTGGTCTTTGTAGCCTGCTGCTGTTCTGACTGTGTAGCTGCTGTGGATGTAAAAGTAAAGTACCCCCGTCACGCCAAGTGGCTTATAGGGAAATATGGTGTTAGTGACCATAAATTTTACAGACCTTCAGCACATGATTTTTGGGGTAATGTGGTCGGTATTACGCCCGTGCCGCTTCACTTTCCCAGAAAAAAAATCCGGTACCCATTAAAGGCTGGGTGGACCCGGAAGCCGTCGATTGGGATCGAACCCTACCCCTTGGCTGTGGATGTAGAGACTTTTAATTAGGTTGGTTAGATGTTGGCTTCCTCCGTACGTTGTTAGTATCGCCCACAGTTGGTCTTTGTTTACTCGGTCGAATGCTTTTCCTTGTCAGTGAAAGCTATGTACTAGTGTTATGTATTATGACTATATTTATAAATACGTACCTTTAAACACACCCTTCCCCCCATCCCCACCGCCATTTATTTTTATTTTTACAAAGCTTCCATATCTGCAGCATGTGACAGATCACAGTTCCTCTTTTAGCACACTATGCTCATTTTTTTTCTTAAGATGTGACGTTTCCCAACATTTGTTGTGTGTTTTTGTTCATACAAAATGTAGGGAAGCAACAGCCGTTAAAGCTGCATGTTTCCCATTCTGTTCTGAAACGGGGAACAACTGTTGCTGTCCTGTGTCTCACCGGGTATGGAAAAAAAAACGAAATTATAATAGTCCGTTTAGGTAAATTATGTCTCATTTACACCCGTATACGCCGGTGGCATACCTTTCTCTCTTTATCTCGCTCTCTCCCTCTCCCTCTCCCTCTCTCACTCTCCGTGTTCAAGTATTTTTGGGTTACGCTGTGTTATCTTCTCCTGTGGTCAGAACGAAGCTGGCAATCCTCACCAGGTGGTGCTGGTGTTCCCACATGTGTTTTGTTGTGTATGTCAGTTGTTGGGTCAGGTTTGACGTCGAAGTTCAGCACGGGTGTTGCACACCTGAAGAAGGTGTCTGAACCCATTTTCCGCAGTGAGATTCATCAGTGTGGGCCATTCCTGGGCGGTAAAAGTGGCTTAGGAGTCTACTTTTACCTTTTCTGAGGAGGGAAATAATGGTCTGGCGTGCTTTGGCAGTTGCCAGTCATGTATTTGTAGCTGGAGCATATCTAGTTTTGTTATAATTACGCAGACCTTTGAAAACATAGATACTGCCAAATCAGCGGTTACCAAACCAGCTGATGTACAGCGAACTGCGCAAGAAAATACATCGTTTGGTGGTTTGAAAAAAACGCTTCGAAGACGTTTTCAAAGTTACACTTAATGTGTTGAAAAGCTCAGAATATGGAATAAGTAATATATTTAACTAGTTATTTTAATTTCTACTAATTGTAGATTAGATTATAAAAATAACTCAGAACAACAGAAATGGAATCCAGTGGTCACTGACCAAGCAACTTGATGATTTAGACTTTGCTGATGATGTAGCTCTCCTATCACACAACCATCAACAGATGCAAGATAAAGTTAGCACACTTGATGATAGATCACACAGCAGCTGGGACGGAAAATAAATAGAGATAAGACGACAATTTTAGTAATTAATGCAGTTTACAATAACCAAATAACAATAGGAGAAATACCTCTACTAGACGTACAATCTTACATATATCTGGGCAGTAATATAAATAATGAGGGAGGAACAGAAAATAATATCAAAATAAGGATATCAAAAGCAAGAGGAGCATATTTGTTGCACTGGTAAACATATGGAAGTCCTAAGAAATTAGGTTAAATACAAACACAATAATTTTCAACTTTAATGTTAAGTAAGTCCTATTATATGGCTGTGAAACATGGAGAACAACAAAAAATGACAACCATGAAGATACAGACGTTCATTAATGAATGCTTACGCAAAATAAAAGGATGGAAATGACAGGACAAAATCACTAACATAGAATTATGGAAATGTATCAGTCAAATACCAGTGGATAAAGAGATACAGCGAAGGCGATTGATAGGAATCACACTGCGGAAGCCAACTGAGAGTATTACACAATATGCCCTTTTTTGGAATTTCCAGGGAAAAAGACAAAGAAGAAGACCAAGGAATTCTTTTAGAAGACAGATAGAAGCAAAGATGAAGATGATGGGGAAGACATGGAATGATCTTAAAAGAATGGCAAGAAACAGAACGACTTGGAAAATGTTTGTTGAAGACCTATGCTCCACAGGGAGATGAAAGGTAGAAGACTAGTACTACTACTAATATTACTGCTACTACTACTACCACCACTATTACTACTACTACAGCTAAAGCCACTATTACTAATACTACTACCACTATTACTACTACTGCTACAAACACTATTACTACTACTACTGCTACTACTACCACTATTATTATTTATGTAATTCTTAGGAATACTAGGCAGGTGGGAAATTGGGATTATGGTGTTGGGAAAAAGAGCATGGACATCAATGGGAATAACCACAAAATGACGTTGCTACAGTTAAAAAAAAAAAAAAGTAAAGTACCCCTGTTACGCCAAGTGGAGTATAGGGAATATGGTGTTAATGACCATAAAGTTTACAGACCTTCGGCACATGATTTTTGGGTAATGTGGTCGGTATTATGCCCGTGCCGCTTCACTTTCTCAGAAAAAATTCCGGTACCCATTAAAGGCTGGGTGAACCCGGAAGCCGTCGGTTGGGATCGAACCCTACCCCTTGTCCTTTGTAGTCCAGTTCACTAACCACTGAGCTAACGCGGCTCCCTGTGCTACAGTAAAGCTGAAATTCAATGGGGGAACAGGCAAATAATTGCAGGTTGCGGTAAAGCTGGTATCAAGGAACTAGTTGGGGGAGGGGGGGGGAACGGGATGGGGGTAACGTACACTTCTACAAGGTATGGTGACATAAGGTGTCTGAGGGGGGGGGGGGAACGGGATGGGGGTAACGTACACTTCTACAAGGTATGGTAAGACATAAGGTGTCTGAGGCATGTCTGGTTGGTCGGCTGGCTATCATACCCCTCATACATCTCTGGTCATTACCTGTTTCATGCTTGATTGATTCACCTCATATCGCTTTCCACTATCTTAGTATCCCGTTAGACCTTCTGTCCAATCACGTGACTGATTGCCCAACAAACCCTTCCACTTATATTTAACAGTCACTCTCATTGTGGAGGTGCGCGTGACCGTGCGGCTAAAACCACTGTTCCGCTGGCTGAAAAGCCGGCGTACGGTGTTCAAAGCCCGCGGTAGATAGGAAAGAAGAGTCTCACACGTCGTGGCGACTGCTTGACCAAGCGGCCTTTATCCCTCTGGTTCTATCGCTGCCTCCCGACATACACCAGCAATGGTACTATGTGTCGTAAAGATAGTTTTTTTTTACTCTCACTGTGAGCAGTCGAATTTTGCCAATAACTTTAGTCTCATTTTTAAAATATATAATTGAACTTTCATATTTACATATATTATTTATCCTCAAACATGTAGAATCTCTCTCTCTCTCTCTCTCTCTCTCTATCTATCTATCTATCTATCTATCTATCTATCTATCTATCTATCTATCTATCTATCTATCTATCTATCTATCTATCTATCTATCTATCTATCTATCTATCTATCTATCTCTGTCCGTCCGTCCGTCCGTCCGTCCGTCCGTCCGTCCGTCCGCCCGCCGGCCAGCATCCCGCCCGCCCGCCCGTACCCGCCAGCCCGCCCGTCCGTCCCTCCATCCATCCATCCATCCATCCATCCATCCATCCATCCATCCATCCATCCATCCACCCATCCATCCATCCATCCATCTATGGTTTATCATTTCATAGTAATGGACATTCCACACAGAATACACTCAGCAATATTCGTAGATGATCTGGCGTTATGAGGAAAGTATGTCGGTGGCTGGATCCAGGATGCAAGATGCCCTAGGTGAACTTCAGCAATGGACGAACACCTGATTCTTACCAATCAAGGAAAAAAAAAATTACGTATACAATTTTCAGCCTATCAAGAAACACACTTGAAGATAAAAGACCATACACTCCCTATTGACCAAAACCCAACATATCTTGGCGTCACCATGAATCGCAGAATGACTTGGAAAAATCAGATAGACAGAGCAAGGAAAAAAGCCAGAATACGAACTAATATTATGAAGAAATTGGTAGGAACTAACTCTGGAAATACCATGAAATACCCAGGGAATAACTCTGGAGGCAAAACGAGCACTATACAATACAATCTTCATCCCAACGTTGTGCTACCAATGCCAGACCTGGACCCTAGATGCAAGTGCAATAAGAAAAATAACCTCTACAGAGATGAAGTGTGCTAGACAAATGACAGGAAACAGTCTGAGAGATAAGATCAGAAATGAAGAACTGAGGAAAAAAGCTAGGAATAGCCCCCGCCATATAATATATAAGGAAACAACAGATAAAATGGTTTGGCCACGTGACAAGGCAGAAAGAACAAAACACAACACAACGAGCCTTCAACAAACGTTGTGAGAACACAGCAGAGGCGAACAGAAGAGCAAAAGACCGCAAATTATATCTCCCCTCGACGCTGAAAGACAGATGAGGAAGGAAAGAAGAAAAAGAAGATTGGCAGGAACGGACTGGGGGGGGGGGGGGTGAGACAGCAATTTCTTGAAAAGACTATACGTAGGGAGAGTCAGACCAGTTCTAGAGTATGGAGTCACAGCCTCGGCTATGGCTTCCAAATCCCACCTTAGCAAAATTAACAGAGCCCATAACCAAGTGCCCGTACCATCACTGGTGCTATGAAATCTACACCTATCAAGACTCTAGAAACAGTAACAGGTTTACAACCCTTAGATGACAGTCGGGTCACTAAAGTATTACAACAAGCGGAGAAATATAGAAGGCTCCTTAGCCACCCCATGCACCAAAAATTAACAGGTTCCGGAATTGTACGACTAAAGAGGAGCAACTTCGCTGCAATTGCCAATGAACTAACTACTGGAGACCCAGTACTTTCCCAAACAATATCGAAACCCTTGGGCCCATCTGATATGTCTCCTCATAGAAAGCATAAAATACCAGAACTTAAGGAAAATATAACAGGAATCATGAAAAAGGTACCCAATCAGACACAGAAAGAAAACACGTAGCAGAAAAACACATACACGATACCTACCCACATGACTCTTGGTCCCACATATACACAGATGGCTCTGCTACAAATGCCACCAGAAATGGAGGGGGAGGTGTGTTCTTGACGATGAATAATCAGGACGAGATCACCAAGTCAATAGCTGCTGGAAAATTCTCAAACAACTTTAAAGCAGAAACTGAGGCCATCAGAGATGCTGCAACACTAGCTACTCAACACAAAAATAACATGCACAATAAATTGGTGATTCTGACTGATGCACTGTCAGTATTATCAGCTCTAAAAAGTCCCAAGAACAATGAACTAGATGACTTGAGAACAACCCTGGACCAACTATGCAATAACTTCCAGAGAGTAGTCATTCAGTGGATACCATCACACTGTAACATACACGGGAACGAACGCGCAGACAAATTAGCTAAAGAGGGAGAGAGATTACCACAAGAGAACCATCCACTCAGTTATAATGAAGCCAAATCCATTCTCAAGGGTTAGTATCATGAAAAATGGAAGCGAGAACACCCAAAGCATAACACGAGTGTCGGATACCATCAACTATCAAGGAGGAATCAAGTCATCATACTTCGCCTACGCACTGGCCACAATAGAATGAGAAATCGCATGTTCACCAAATTCAAAATAGGTACAACCAGCCTATGCCACTGTACACTGGACAATATGACTACAAAACATGTTCTACAGGATTGCCCCCAGTACACAGACCTAAGAAGAACAATGTGGTCCACGCCCACCTCCCTGGATGAAAAACTATATGGGGCAATCGATTCGCTGAAACAGACAGCTGACTTCATGAGAGAGTCTGGAATCCTACTCTGATTCAGTCTTGATCGCAGAGAGAGATCCCTCTGTTTACTTTACTTTGAGTTACCTGCCCCGATCATCCTAGATGTAATAGAATTATCTGTATTTCATCGTTTGTTGTAGTTCTCGTTTTCTGAAGAAGGCCGCATGTAGACCGAAACGTCAGTATTTTGTTGTGTTCATATTTTGTAAAGCCGTCACCATACCTTGTAGGAGTGTACGTTACACCCCACTACTTCCTCATGAAATACAATAGGATGGAGGTGGACACAATGTATAGTGAGAGCTTTACAGAAGAGAGCAGTACAGCGCAATGCCTTTTAGGCCTACATACGACAATTCTCAGAAACGAAAACAGACAATCATCATCATTAAGTATCATGCCTGCTGGTGTAGGTGATCATGTCTCTCCACAACTTTCGATCTCGAGAGTTATTTATAATTTTTATTGTTGACCTTGTTCCAAGCCAATCTCTTAATCTGTCTGATATCTTTTTTCTTTGCTTCCCTATCTCTTCGTTCCTCAATTTTCCCAGTTGTCACAATATATTCCAGTTGTTCCCTTCTCGCTCTCTTTCTGTCTTCACTTCCTCTTGTACCCGTTCGGGTGTCGAGGGAGATACGAATTTCTGGTTCTCGTCCTTTTGGCGACTTCACTCATTGTCAACTCAATCTGTTGTAACGTTTCTTTGATGTTGTCTGTCCACCTTACTCTGGGTCTGCCTATTGGTCTTCTCCCTTCTCTTTTCACATTCTTTTATCTTTTCACTGATACCAAAAGGTGTCGTGATTTATATCATTTGTCGTTCATGAGCTGCTAGAACTGTCTGAATTAGTGATTTTCCTTTGTTGTTACATGTCTCTATCACTGCATCTATCCATCTTCTTCGAGGTCTTCCTCTTGGTCTTTTTCCATGCATTCTCGAGAAGAACGCCCTTTATGGTGATCGGTGAGGATTCATTCTGACCAGGTGGCCCAACCATTTAAGTTGTTGCTCTTTTTACATTACATGGCTAAAAATTATGCTTCCTTCCTAAAATTGATAATTAGCCCTCTTTTTGCTTTGGACTCTTTCAGAAAGTATTCATTATTCTTCTTTCATTGCACTCTCAACATTTTTCTATCAAACCACAATTCTACAGCTTCCTGTGATTTTCTTGTATGTTGTCCTATTGTCCATGATTCACATCCGTATGTTAAGACTGGATCTGCATAACACTTAAGAACTCTTTTTCTTGTTTCCATTGCCCAATATGGATTGCACAGTATCTTCCTAATTATTTTTGAAAAGCAGCTTTTGTCTGAGCTATTGAAACAGACAATATGACACTCAGAGCACGAGATATATATTAAGAAGATCTACTTTGTAGAAGGTAATTAAAAACAGTGTACGCAAAGAAGAAAATATTTTTTGAAATGTACAACAGAACTTAACTGAGCGGAATCCCATTCCTCCTGCTAAAATGGGTGACTCAGCATGCATTGATGGCTACCAGTGAATTTGATAAATGAGACGTGCAATTGTTAGCAGAGGCAAGAATTGTTAGGATAGATTATACCTGACCTTTGAGTTTATAAGAAAGTGAATAAACTGTGCAGCTTAATAATAGATTCTGGGGAAAACTTTCTGCAGTCATCATCATCATGTGCCGTACCGGTTGGCTTTGGCGATCATGTCCTTCCACAATCTTCTATCCCTAGTGCATCGTATGAGTTCTGTTGTTGACTGTTTTCCATGCCATGACACCAAACAATCCAGTATTTTCTCTCTTTGTCGTCCGCGATCTCTCTTTCCTTTTATTTTGCCAGTTGTAACTAAATATTCCAATTTTCCTCTTCTCATGATGTGCCCAAAAAATGTTGATTGCCTCTTTCTGATGTTTTTTAAGAGTTCCCTTTTTGTGTTGGCCTCTTTGAGAACTTTCTCATTGGTCTTTTTAGCTGTCCAGGGAACTTTCAACATTCTTCTGAGAAATCCCATCTATATGGCCTCTAATCGTCTTTTCATTTGTTTGTCTATTGTCCATGATTCGCTTCCATAGGTCAGAATTTGTTCTATATAGCATCGATGTTTCTCTTTCTCATTTCTATTGACATAGATTTGTTTTCTACAGTACAACTTACTAAAATATTCTATTGCAAACTTTCTCGGTACAACTTACTAAAAGATTCTATTGAAAACTTTCTACAGTACAACTTACTAAAAGATTCTATTGCAAACTTTTTACAGTACAATTTACTAATAGATTCTATTGCAAACTTTCTACAGTACAATTTACTAATAGATTCTATTGCAAACTTTCTACAGTACAACTTACTAAAAGATTCTATTGCAAACTTTCTACAGTACAATTTACTAATAGATTCTATTGCAAACTTTCTACAATACAACTTACTAATATATTCTATCGAAAAGTTTCTACAGTACAACTTACTAAAAGATTCTATCGAAAACTTTCTACAGTACAACTTACTATAATATTTTTTTTTATAGTAGATTTTTATAGTTTTTTTTATAGTTTTATAATAGTTAATATTGTAAACTTTATAAAGTCCATCTTACTAATAGCTTATATTGAAAACTTTCTACAATAAAATTTACTAGTAGATTATGTTGAAAACTTTTAATGTTGATGGAAAAGTAAAGTTTGAATTGTAAAAAAACCAAATGTCAACAATAATTTGATTTGCAGTTCACCTTCATTAAAGGTTACGCTTGTCGACCAAAATGTCAAAGTGCCGGGCAGTGTTTGTACGAGGTAATTACCAGTTCACGCAAAGCAATGGTTTATGGAGTTTTCAAAGTCTGCTTCGGCCAGAGATGGGTGGGGCTAAATTCTGGCGTGATGGGCGCTTTTTAGTTTGTTTGGCTAGAAGGAGGGCACTGCCTTGACCTTTGAAATATGATCTGTATCCGAGCAGGGAGGGTGCGGGTTGGAAGGGGTGGGGAGGGGGGAGGTGCAGAGGGGGTCGACAATATACATGTCTATCATTACCAGCATAGAGACCCCGAGACCAACCTATCAGCTCTTTCGTTCCCAGAAACCCATGCGTGACCTGACCAGTATGTCCGCGCGAAGATTTTATTAAAAGGTTTAAGGCTAATGGAGCACATTATGTATGGTAACAATGCACGAATATAAGCGAATGTAGGAGATACTATACTAAGAAATCAGTCCCAAACAAAGTTGCAGTGTTGCACTGGACAGAACACAATGCATTGTTGTCCGTTAATAAATATATTATATTATGTGTAGGTATATTATATTGTTGATGTTAGGAAGACCCAGTCTTAACATACAGATGCGAGTCATGGACAATAGGACAACAGACAAGAAAATCACTGGAGTCTGTAGAAATGTGGTTTTACAGAAGAATGTTGAGAATACCATGGACAGCTAAGAAGAGTAATGAAGAGGTTCTGAGAGAGGTCAAAGCAAAAAGAGAGCTAATTTCCAATGTTAGGAAGAGACAATCACCATTTTTTGGACATGTAATGAGAAGAGAACAACTTGAATATATTGTAACAGCTGGAAAAATTGAGGGACGAAGAGATAGAGGGAAGCAAAGAGAAAAAATGACAGACAGCTTAAGAGAATGGCTTGGCAGAAGGTCAACAACAGAAATGATAAATAGCTGCCGAGATCGAAAGTTGTAGAGAGACATGATCGCCTACGCCACTATGCCCGGTACTTGATGATGATATTATATTGGTTATTTCGAAGAAACAATCATCACCATCATGCAGCATAAAAATAAACAAGACAAATCTGAAACAAGTGCAACGTTTGAAATACTTGGGCACAGTGATAACATCAGATGGAAGATGCAACACAGAAATAAAAAGCAGAATAGCTTAGGCCAAAATAGCATTTCAGAAAATGAAAAATATCGTATGCAGCAAATCTATGTCAATAGAAATGAGAAAGAGAGTTCATCGATACTGTATAGAACAAATTCTGACCTATAGAAGCGAATCATGGACAATAGACAAACAAATGAATTAGAGACGATTAGAGAGGCCACAGAGATGGGATTTCTCAGAAGAATGTTGAAAGTACCCTGGACAGCTAAAAAGACCAATGAGAAAGTTCTCAAAGAGGCCAACACAAAAAGGGAACTCTTAAAAAACATCAGAAAGAAACAATCAACATTTTTTGGGCGCATCATGAGAAGAGGACAGTTGGAATATTTGGTTACAACTGGCAAAATAAAAGGAAAGAGAGATCGCGGACGCCAAAAAGGAGAGAAAATACTGGATTGCTTGGTGTCATGGCATGGAAAACAATCAACAACAGAACTCATACGTAGCACTGTGGATAGAAGATTGTGGAAAGACATGATCGCCAAAGCCAACCGGTTCGGCACATGATGTATGCCCTGGCAATTCTTACTGTCAGTACGACTCAAATTTACAGGCTTGAGAAAATACAAAATGAAGCCATGCACATTATCTTGGGATGTACAAGGGCCACTCCCTGTGTAGCAATGAGGTATCTTCTTGACTTTCCAATCATGGATGGCAGAATCAAGATCTGGAGGGCACGAGCATTCCTGAAGATTAGTACAGATACAGAGCATCCATTGCACCACGTGCTCAGCACAGGGAAAAGGTGCCGGGCTAAAAAGAGGCGGTGGGCCGAGCAGAAGATGTCATCAAACAGGTCTGTGGGCTTATCAATATCAGCGTTGGTGAGGAGTGTATATCGGTGCCTACGTAATTCAAGGGGACTTTCTCGTGTATTGTCACACTCGACAGGAAAAGTAGGGAACAGAACCCGGTCGTGGTTAATGCTGAGGTCAACGGTCTCATCTGCGATAACACCGATGAGAAGGATGCAGTCATCCATACAGACGGATCTGTAAGACGACACCAAAGAAGTGCATAGGTATTTACAGCACGCTCGGCAGGCAGAATAGCCAAAAAAGACAGTGGTGCATACGTCATGATCACGAGTAGCATGACAATGGAGGTGATGGCAGTGACAAAATCATTCAAATGGTTAGAGTCACAAGACTACACTCACGCATGTATACTGAGTTATTCGATGAGCATGATAAAAATGTGAAGGCGGGCTCTGTACGCATGCAATTGGTAGAGTCGTTGCAGAAATCCAAAATACGCAAGGTCACCTTTATCTATGTCCCCGGACATGCGGGAGTACGGGGAAATGAAATAGTAGACAGGTTGGCTAGCTGTGCTGTCGTTGAGGACGGGCAACCAATGGATCGGGCGAACAGCATCAATGCCCGTGAGATGTGGGAAAAGCACAGGACTTCGACAAACACAAACCCACGTCACTCCTTCGGATGATGGAAATGGGAGTTAAGATGGGCACAGCCAGAAAAGAGAAACTTAGTGGCCGTATAAGAAGACTTATCAACCAAAATAGAACTGGAGTCGTCAGTCGCTGGACATTGCGGGATTTGCTGAGGAGGGGATCTGAGCACCTATGGACATGTTCGGAGTGCAATGATGATGACCCGCAAATAACTCAGTAACTCAATACTAAATATTGATACTTATTACTACTCCATATTCAGAAGCCAGAAGTACTTCCGTTTCAAAATGGTGGAACGTTTCACGTTCTCTCGCTCGTTGCAGAAAATGCATCTGTGGTTTGATTAATTTCGGCGCTCTGATGCAATTTTCTGTGTTGAAATCAAAATGATGTTCTACTTAGCAAATCTGCGCCGACGAAGTGGACAAATCTGCGCCGACGAAGTGGACAAATCTGCGCCGCCGAGTACACACAGCAATGTTCCTTTTTGACAAGTCAAGTATTGTAAAAGCGACCGTCACCGTCTAGTGTTGACATACTGTTTACGTCATATTGAGTGCTGTTTAATGGCCGACGTTGGAATTGTTTGACGCAAGTTATTTACATGCTGAAACGCATTAATGTGGACTGCCCTGCCAAGTCGACCGAAGATTTTCCTTTTTGGGGAATTTGCACCGTGTTTCGTTCATTGTACGCTAACCGTAGGGTCTGTTGTTTGATGTGTGACGGGGATAATTCGACGACTGTGTGTTTATATGTTCTGTTGGAGTCAAGAACGGTGTCCTAACATCATCAAGCGCTATACATTTTTTGTTCTCAATATGACGATTATCATTTTCGGGAGGACGTGAGCTTCCGGTATATGGTGGATAGGCGGCAGGAACCATTGAAGGCTATGTCTGAAAAGTGTTCCTTGTTGCAGTTTCCTCATATTCCAAGTCCAGCGTTTTGCAGGAGCTACTGAGTTTAAGTGCTCTGTGCACACCGTGAGTTGTGTGTCTCATCCGTTTTGATCATGTTTCGATGTCCCAATTGTTTACGATGAATGATGATATCGTATGACAGGCAACAGTTTGCTGTGTTCACTTTCTGCGCGGTTTCGCCTTATGTCTTTTGGCGTGTGCTGAGACTGCTACGATGGGGACTACAGTTACCTTTCTTTGTTTGGGAGATGAGTTAGTAATTCGGATGATTCCACTGGCACGGGCGATTGAGCGATTATGGATTTTAATTCGTTTGCATTGATACCGGGCCTTCCATAACCAATAACCAATTCAGAAGCCACGACTATTACAGTCAATACAAGTAATATTCCTGCCCCTGTTATTCTTCTTACTATTCCGTGTTCTGTTGTTTATTCATTACAATATACTACAATGTATACGACGTAATTTTTCAGCTCATACTACAATTCTCACTAATGATAAGTATCCACTCATTCTACTTCTTCTCCCTATCACCAACACTGCGGTTATGTGCCGTCGGTTGGTATCGAACCCTACCTCTTGTCCTTTGTAGTCCAGTTCACTAACCACTGAGCTATCGCGGCTCGGTGGTAGTAGTAGTAGAAGTAATATTAGTAGTAGTCTTCTACAGAGATTTTTTTCCTGGGTTGATATTTGTTTATTTAGTATACCTGTGTCTTTACCTTAGTATTTATTTGTATGCCTGTGTCGTCCAGGTGCCTGATAAAGGTGGCAGACTTCTACAAATGCTAGGTCTATAAATGCTAGGTCTACAAATGCTAGGTCTACAAATACTGGGTTTACAAATTCTAGGTCTACAAATGCTGGGTCTACAAATGCTAGGTCTACAAATGCTTGGTCTACAAATGCTAGGTCTACAAATGCTAGGTCTACAAATGCTAGGTCTACAAATACTGGGTCTACAAATTCTAGGTCTACAAATGCTGGGTCTACAAATGCTAGGTCTACAAATGCTTGGTCTACAAATGCCAGGTCTACAAATTCCAGGTCTATAAATGTTAGGTCTACAAATGCCAGGTCTACAAATGCTGGGTCTACAAATGCCATGTCTACAAATGCTAAGTCTACAAATGCCAGGTCTACGAATGTCATGTTTACAAATGCTAGGCATGACCTGGTTTATTCAAGGAAGTACCAGCAACGTGAGTGGTATGGAGGAATGGACTACGCTCAAGGACATACAGTGTCTATATTGCTTTTCTTTACCATTAGTACACTATTAGAGGATACTCAGTGGCTGGGTGGTTAGTGTGGTCCAGGTTCAATTCCTAGAAGTGGCACTTTTTTTTTTCTGAGAAGGCTCTGAAGGTTCACCCAGTCTCTAAAAACGGATACCAGGGGAATTTTTTTTAGAGAGGTGGCCTGGCGTTATACCGATCACAAAATACAAAAATGTGCCGCGATCAGGGACAGATGTGATCACTAACACAATATATTTCACATGTCTAGCAAGGCGTGCAGGAAACCTTTATTTGATATTCTTTTTTTTTTTTTACATTTATAACTGTAAATTGGTTATATATATATATATATATATATATATATATATATATATATATATATATATATACATGTATATATATACACACACATATACTTGTGATTAGCAGCTGAACCTAAGGGGAGACGAGACAAACAAAAAACGTTTCGGCAACAGCCTTCATCGGGAACAAAGCAACAAATAACAATACAATACACACACAAACGGCATGCAATTATATCAAAAGGGCCGCGTAAAATGAATCATTTCAGTGAAAAAAGGTATGTTTACAGCACTCGGAAAAAAAATAAACACATTAAAAAACAAAGAACAATAGATGGTCCGAAGCAGGATCAAACCCGTACTCCTCGGCATGGCGCCTTGCAACGAGAAACCAAACGCTAGAGCACACGAACAACTGGAGGGGTTGACTCTTGCTAATTTGTTTTGTTTCTCCTTATGTTCAGCTGCTTAGTAAAGTAAAGTAAAGAGCTCCCGTCACGCCAAGTGACGTATAGGGAATATGGTGTTAGTGACCATACATTTTACAGACCTTGGGCACATGATTTGTAGGGTAGGGGACAAATAATAATAAATGAATATTATTATAGAGGGAAACTTCCGAGGCGATAATCAGTGAATCAATTCAGAGGAAGAGGTATGTTTACAGCACTCGGAAAAATGACAAATAATCAACAACAGAAAAAAATATGGACCAAGTAGGGTAATGTGGTCAGTATTACGCCCGTGCCGCTTTACTTTCCCAGAAAAGAAAATCCGCTACCTATTAAAGGCTGGGTGAACCCGGAAGCCGTCGGTTGGGATTTAACCCTACCTCTTGTCCTTTGTAGTCCAGTTCACTAACCACTGAGCTATCGCGCTCCATGTTCAGCTGCTTAATACCATTCTGTCTATTTTCTGCAGCTCTACTCCCGGCCCTGCATGATAATTAATGTATTTTAAAAATAAAAATATATGTTTACGTCCATCTCCAGTAAATTGGACAGCACTACTCCAGACTGTATTTCTTTCCTAGAAAAAAATCCCCTGACCATATTTTTGCTACAAAGAGCTATGAATGCACTGAATTCATGGACAAATAGATGGTGTATCAGCATCAATGCAGACAAATGCAGTACTACACTTTTCACACTCTCCCCAAAACAAAAAGCGGGGGCCATCTGCATGGACAGTGAGCCTGTGGGGGAAGACATACAGGCTACGTGTCTCGGGGTTGCATTTGATGGCAGACTATCTTGGAAACAGCAGATAAATAAGGCAACCCAAAAAGCAAGGAGAAAATTGGCTATACTAAGAAAGTTGTGTGGAACCACATGGGGTGCGAGTGGGAAAATACTCAGTAAAGTTTACCAACAGAGTATACGCCCACATTTGGAATATGGATCGTCCGCATGGTGCTCGGCATCAAACGCCGCATTGCAGGAGCTGGATAGAGTACAAAACCAGGCACTTAGGGTCATCACAGGAGCAATGAAATCAACACCAATATTGGAGATGGAGAAATTGTGGAGGATACCAGCACTGAGAGAACGGAGAGACACAAAGGTGCTGATACAGGCAGAAAAATTTGTATGCATGCCGAGACATCCAATGAAGGACAGATTCCAAAATCTTGCATTGGGACGACTTAAGAGAAGCAGCTTTATCCACCAAGCCAAGCGTATTAGTAGACAAACACCAGACATGCCAAGAGTTGTTAAACCCCTTCTGCCCATACCAGAACAGACTCCCTGGACAGATGAATCAGGATTATCAGTTCAAATACGGACAGAAGTGAAAGGAATAGTTGACAAAGAGGAACAAAATAGTCTACAGCGAAAAACAATAACTCTCAGTTTCCTGGATGAAGAATACCCACACGACCTATGGATCCGTGTGGACACAGATGGATCAGCACAGAATGCAGTAAAGAATGGGGGAGCAGGTGCATATATAGAGTACCCAAATAACACTAGGGATATGAATAAAATAGCAACAGGGAAATATTGTCACAATTATGATGCAGAAATACAAGCAATAAAGTTGGCAATAGAAAAACTGCTGAACAGTAATCTTAGCCCACAGCCTGTAGTGTTCTTGACAGATGCAAGATCAGTACTCCAGGCACTACAATCCAGAAAATTACCACATCTGCAGACCTTATTGACTGAACTCTGCAAGCACCACAGGGTTGCCCTGCAGTGGATCCCGTCTCACTGTGGAATACCAGGAAATGAGAAAGCAGATCAGTTGGCAAAGGAAGGTTCAACAGGCACACAACTAGATACACCAGTTACATACCATCATAAGAAACAGATAATCAAATCAATCAGAGGACCACAAGCCCCAAATCAGGATGCCTTTCATAATATGAATAGATATGAACAAGTTATCATTATACGCCTAAGAACAGGACACAATCGACTCCATAGTCACATGTATACAAAATTCAAGATCGGCACATCAACTACTTGTACATGTGGACAGGCACCCCAGACTGCTGAACACATACTTCAAGACTGCACTGAATATAGTAGACTGAGGAAAATCCATTGGCCCATAGATACAACACTACATACAAAACTATATGGGCCACTGCAAGAATTACAAAAGACAGTAAAATTTATACAGGAAACGACATTGCAGATATAGACAATACTTCAGGCGAACGAAAGATAGATAGATAACCCTACCTCTTGTCCTTTGTAGTCCAGTTCACTAACCACTGAGCTATCGCGCTCCATGTTCAGCTGCTTAATACCATTCTGTCTATTTTCTGCAGCTCTACTCCCGGCCCTGCATGATAATTAATGTATTTTAAAAATAAAAATATATGTTTACGTCCATCTCCAGTAAATTGGACAGCACTACTCCAGACTGTATTTCTTTCCTAGAAAAAAATCCCCTGACCATATTTAAGATTTCTTTCTCTTTTCGCCGATACCTAAAAGGTGTCGTGGTTTATATCATTTGTTGTTCTTGAGCTGCTCGAACTGTCTTAATTAGTGATTTTCCTTTGTTGTTACATGTCTCTGTCACTGCATCTATCCATCTTCTTCTTTTCTCTTTCTCACTGGTACCTAAAAGGTGTCGTGGTTTATATCATTTGTTGTTCTTGAGCTGCTCGAACTGTCTTAATTAGTGATTTTCCTTTGTTGTTACATGTCTATGTCACTGCATCTATCCATGTTCTTCTTTTCTCTTTCTCACTGGTACCTAAAAGGTGTCGTGGTTTATATCATTTATTGTTCTTGAGCTGCTCGAACTGTCTTAATTAGTGATTTTCCTTTGTTGTTACATGTCACTCTCACTGCATCTATCCATGTTCTTCTTTTCTCTTTCTCACTGGTACCTAAAAGGTGTCGTGGTTTATATCATTTATTGTTCTTGAGCTGCTTGAATTGTCTGAATTAGTGATTTTCCTTTGTTGTTACATGTCTCTGTCACTGCATCTATCCATCTTCTTCTGGGTCTTCCTCTTGGTCTTTTTCCATGCATTCTCAAGAAGAACGCCCTTGATGTTAATTGGTGAGGATTCATTCTGACCAGGTGGCCAAACCAATTAAGTTGTTGTTGTTCTATATATTCTTGGCCGGGTTTTGTTCCTACCATCCTTCTTATGGTTGGATTAACCACATTTAAGGCTAGATGAACTTAAAAGCAGGCCGGTCAAAGGAGCGAACACGACATCTTGGCCACAGACCAGTTCACTAACCGCTCTTCTACCGCCGTTTTCACAAACTCCATATGAATGGCTTTTATTGAGATTACGCCAGTATTTTTGACACGTTTGCAAGAAGTTATTTGGTTATTTGGTTATGGAAGGCCCCGGTATCACCGCAAACGAATTAAAATTTATAATTGCTCAACCGCCCGTGCCAACGTAATCATCCGAATTAATATCTCATCTCCCAAACAAATAAAGGTTGCTGTAGTCCCCATCGGAGCAGTCTCAGCACAAGCCAAAAGACATATGGCGAAACTGCGCAGAAAGAGAACACAGCCAACTGTTCCCTATCATATATCATCATTCATCGTAAACGATTGGAATATAGAAACATGATCAAAACGGATGAGACACACAGCTCACTGTGTGCACAGAGCACTTAACTCAGTAACTCCTGCAACAAGCCGGACTTGGAATATGAGGAAACTGCAACAAGGAACACTTTTCATGCATAGCCTTCAATTGTTCCCGCCGCCTATCCACCATATACCGGAAGTTCACGTCCTCTTGAAAATGATGATCGTCGTGTTTTATAAAAAAAATGTATAGCGCTTGATGATGTTTGGCCATCGTTGTTTACTCCAATTTCGAACATATAAACACACAGTTAGTCGTCAGATTATCCCCGTCGCACATCAAACAACAGACCGTAAGATTAACGTGCGGCCGGTCTAGGGATATACGATGAACCATTACGATGACGAAAAGTTCGTACCTTACTTGCACAAAGTTCATACGTTTAGTCATCGGATCATTTGGCAGTCCTCATTTTATTTTGATCACAATCTCTTTTTTTTTCTGGTCATCATAAGACTCGTCAACTAGCAATTCCCAAAAAAGAAAAGGAGAAAAGTGGTATGGTCACAGCTTTACGTGGTAATGAACAAAACAAAAGTCGTCTTTTCGGCCAAGTTTACCTTCAGCTGGAACATCAAACAACAACACAAAAAATATATATAAGGATATGTAAACAAATCCAACCACATGACGATAACACGATAGATATTCAAGAAAAGAAATAAAAAAAAGGTCACTTCCCTGTTTTTAGAATTGCTGTTATCATCAGCTTTACAGCAGCTTCACATCATAAAACATAAACTCCTATTTTAAACTCCCCAAATCCACCTATGATTTCAAACAATCCGATTCCTATTCCTTCGCTAAAATTAAATTCTCACCCTACCGCAAATTTCTGCACTGACTCCAATTCCTTCACTGGTTGTAAATCCGATCTGGACTATATTTTCTATGTTGCCTTCAGTTTCCACCTTGACTCCATTTTCTATTCTGCTTTCAATTTCCACATAGACTCCATTTTCTACACCTCCACCAATTCTTGCCTCTGGCTCACACTCTTACATTCGCTCCAGCTCCACCAATTCTTGCCTCTGGCTCACACTCTTACATTCGCTCCAGCTCCACCAATTCTTGCCTCTGGCTCACACTCTGACATTCGCTCCAGCTCCATCAATTCTTGCCTCTGGCTCACACTCTGACATTCGCTCCAGCTCCAACAAATTCTTGCCTCTGGCTCACACTCTTACATTCACTCCAGCTCCACCAATTCTTGCCTCTGGCTCACACTCTTACATTCGCTCCAGCTCCACCAATTCTTGCCTCTGGCTCACACTCTTACATTCGCTCCAGCTCCACCAATTCTTGCCTCTGGCTCACACTCTTACATTCGCTCCAGCTCCACCAATTCTTGCCTCTAGCTCACACTCTTACATTCGCTCCAGCTCCACCAATTCTTGCCTCTGGCTCACACTCTGACATTCGCTCCAGCTCCATCAATTCTTGCCTCTGGCTCACACTCTGACATTCGCTCCAGCTCCATCAATTCTTGCCTCTGGCTCACACTCTTACATTCGCTCCAGCTCCTACTTGAACTATAAATCTTATTCTGACCTCAACTTTGACCTTCACTCAATATAAAATAATTTCAAATACATAATTCAACTGCTCTGTTTTACTTACCTACTTCATCTACTATCCCATAGTTCCACAGCTCCTTTTTTCTTGCCTACTTCATCTACTATCCCATAAATTCGACAGCTCTATTTTTCTTACCAACTTCATCTACTATCCCATAAATTCGACAGCGCTGTTTTCTTATCTACTTAATCCAATCTCCCATAATTCGAGAGTTCCTTTTTTCTTACCAACTTCATCTACTATCCCATAATTCGACAGCTCTATTTTTATTACCAACTTCATCTACTATCCCATAATTCGACAGCTCTAATTTTCTTACCAACTTCATCTACTATCCCATAATTCGACAGCTCTATTTTTCTTACCAACTTCATCTACTATCCCATAATTCGACAGCTCTATTTTTCTTACCAACTTCATCTACTATCCCATAATTCGACAGCTCTATTTTTCTTACCTATTTTATCTACTATCTCATAATTCGACATCCCCGTTGTTATCTTCCTAAACTCCACGGAAAACACTTTCTACCCTGACTGGAAAACACTGGCTCCACAGCCTTGACTCTGATAGGCTAATCTTGTGAGGTGCATACACCAACTCTATCCCTATCCTCACGTGGGGCCACTGTTAGTGCCTAAGAGAGGCGCCGATATGGTGCCAGAGTACATTTGGTCTACTGCCCCAGGCTCAAGATATTTGTTTGTATGCCCCCAGACGTACTCAAATCAGATTTCGGCTTTTAGGAAACGTAGAGCAGTTGTGACGTCATTTCGCCCACACAATATGCGTAGTTTCCTTTTCATTCTCTCTCTCTCCTTCAATCTGTCTTTCTAACTTATCTCTCATCACACTCAGTTTTGAAAACAGGGCTTCTCACATTTGGTTATATACGTACCCCTATAGTAGCAGATAATACTTCATAAATAACTACTACTGTATTGCAATCTTTTTAGGCTTCATTTTGGAGCATAGATCAAGCTAAGGACAAAGGTATCGCCATTGCTATTCTTATATAAGGCAGAGGCAGACCAAGAGTAACATGGACGAGTAACATCAAAAGATGGACAAGTCAACCTATGACAATCTGCACCATCATAGCAAAAGACAGAGCGGAATGGCACTCCATGGTAGCCAGCCTTCGATACAGAGACGGCACATTTGCTTGTTATACTGGCAGCAGAGAGCTAAGAATAGGAGTAAAGCAGTGATGCCTTCTATCTCCATTTCTCTTTCTATTGGCCATAGCTTGGATTATGAGAAATAACTCAAAACAACAGAAATGGAATCCAGTGGTCGGTCATTTACCAAGCAACTTGATGATTTAGACTTTGATGATGACATAGCTTTCCTGTCACACAACCATTAACAGATGCTAGATAAAATGAGCATAGTTGATGAAAGATCACAACAGCTTGGACAGAGAATAAATAAAGATAAAACCAAAAAAATATGAGAATTAATGCAGTTGGCAATAACCATATAAAAATAGGAGAAATACCTCTATTAGACGTACAATACATATATATGGGCAGTAATATAGACAAAGAGGGAGGAACAGAAAAATATACCAAAATAAGGATATAAAAAGAAGACGTTGGCGCTGGATAGGACACACACTGCGGAAGCCAACTGAGAGTAATCTCGTAACAGACCCTTTTTTGGAATCCCCATGGAAAAAGACAAAGAGGAAGACCAAGGTATTCTTGGAGAAGACAGATGGAAGCAAAGATAAAGATGATAGGGAAGTCATGGATTGATCTTAAAAGAATGACAATAAACAGAACGACTTGGAAAGTGTTTGTAGAAGACCTAAGCTCCACAGGAAGCTGAAAGGAAGAATAATAAGAAGGTTATCTTAGCGTGTTTTACTGTACTGTAGTGCTTACTAAGCTGTGAATAATTACATTATATATATTTATATTGTATTCATTTTTAGTTACATTTCAAAAAGGTCTCACGTTTGTTGTGTTCATCAATTTAAACATACTCCTGCAGCTGCGTTGAGAATTAATACTCAATAATTTCATTCATTCATTCATTGTGTGCTTTCTCCACCATTCTACTCTGTTTCTTGCTTTGATGGTGCAGGCTGTCATAGATTGTCCATCTTTTGATGTTACTCGTCCATGATAGTCTTGGTCTGCCTCTGCCTCTTTTACCTTGTATTTTCCATTCCAATATTACTTTTAGTAGGCTGTTGTGTCTTTTAACAATCCCCAAAAATTTCATTTGTCTTGTTTTAATTGTATTTAGTAGTTCTCTTTTTATTTTCAGTTGTTTTTAAAACGTTATCGTTTGTTATCTTTTGTTTCCATCCAATTCTACCTATTCTTCTATAAATCCACATTTCAAAGGCTTCAATTCTCTGTTCTGTTTTCTTGTCTAATGTCCATGTTTCTGCACCATACAGGAATATTGAGAAGACGTAACATTTTGCCATTGTTAGTTTCAGCCCTTTGTTGTTAGTATATTTTTCATGTGAGAATTAATACTCAACAATTAACGGCCCTTAAAAACGCGTTAATGTGATGTAGTTCCGTTGTGTCGTTACTTACAACATTTGCCTTATTTGACCTAGAAATGTCGACTTAATTAAACACGACAAGATTTATTGAAAATTCAACGAAAATAAGAAAAGAAAAATGTAACGGATTGAAAAAATAATAAATAAAGTTGAAGACTGCCTATAACACCTTGTAGTGTATGTGAATATGTATTTTTTGTTGTTGTTGCTCGTATTGTTTTTTTCATGTCGACACGTTATGATATATATGGCCCTTTTCGTCTTGTCAGACGGTCTAGTGGAGGCTATTGTGTATTTTTTGAGGTTTTGTTTTTGTCGAGCAGCTCCTCTCGTGGCTAATTCTACCAATGTTTGACAAACATACACGGTCACAGAATGAACAAGTAAAGCGCACTGGTCCACAGAGTTTTCCATCCTTTTTCATTAGTCTTTTCTCTTCTAAGTTTTGTCTTAGCACAAAACTCAAATGATATTATACTTTCCTTATCCATGCTCTCCATGATGTGTGATCACTTGCCAGATGTTCACAACCATATTCACAATTGGAGAAGTCATTCAGAGATGATTTACAGATATCTCTATATCGTAGTTTAAGTAATTGCTATGATATATTGTGTGGTTAAAATCACGCAGATTTCCAGATAAAATGCCTTATCTTTATTGCCTATCTTGCTCTTCCCCCCCTTCCAAACCTTATCCTGTCTCTATTTTACTCTTCTCGTTTTCTTCCTAACCTTTCATTTTTAAATATTTGATTCCTTTGGTCTAACTAAATCCTACCTGCCTTATTGTCTTTTAATCTTTTAACCAGTCTCTACGTAAATCCTGGCCACACTCTTTCCCGCCAATCTTTCCGCCCTATTTAAAAACGGTGTCGTGTTTTCTTGTTTTTTTGTGTGTTTAATGTGTATAGTTTGTTTCTTCTACCTGATAAAGGCTTTTGCACAAACATTGTAGTTTGTTGTATCTTTCTGTTAGTCTTGCTGCTCAAGTCTATTGTATGTTTATTGTGTATGTTTTCTGCTTATAAATAATCAATACATCCACCCATATTTATGATTTAGCTATTTAATACACAAGTGAGAGCTACATTTGATATGACCATGCCACTTGTGTATGAACTTGTAGGTTTCTCAAAGAGACTCCTCCCTCATACACTCACTCACAGAATATATCATCCACGTCACGTAACCACCTCTGATAGGGCACCTTTGCCTTGTCTCAAGCAACTTCTAGTCACCTCTCATAGGGCACCTTAACCACTTCATATAGCACATTGACCACCTGAAAGAACACCATAACCACTTCACAGAGCACGTTAACCGCCTCATAGAGCACCATAACGACCTCTTAGATCGCCTTAACAACCTCATAGAGCACCTTAACAACCTCATAGAGCACCATAACGACCTCTTAGATCACCTTAACAACCTCATAGAGCACCATAACGACCTCTTAGATCACCTTAACAACCTCATAGAGCACCTTAACCACCTCATAGATCACCTTAGCAACCTCAAATGGCACCTTAACAACCTCATAGAGCACCATAACGACCTCTTAGATCACCTTAACAACCTCATAGAGCACCTTAACCACCTCATAGATCACCTTAGCAACCTCAAATGGCACCTTAACCACCTCATAGAGCACCTTAACCACCTCATAGATCACCTTAACAACCCCTTAGAGCACCTAAACCACCTCATAGACCACCTTAACCACTTCATAGAGCACCTTTACCACCTCATAGAGCACCTTAACCACCTGATAGAACACCTTAACCACCTCATGGAGCACCTTAACCGCCTCATAGATCACCTTAACCACCTCATAGATCACCTTAACCACCTCATAGAGCACCTTAACCACCTGATAGAACATCTTAACCACCTCATGGAGCACTTTAACAACCTCATAGAGCACCTTAACCACATCTTTGAGCACCTTAACTACCTCATAGAACACCTTAAGCACCTCATGGAGCACCTTAACAACCTCATAGAGCACCTTAACCACCTCTTAGAACACCTTAACTACCTCATAGAACACCTTAAGCACCTCATGGAGCACCTTAACAACCTCATAGAGCACCTTAACCACCTCATAGATCACCTTAACAACCTCATAGAGCACCTTAAACACCTTATAGATCAACTAAACAACCTCATAGAGCACCTTAACCACCTCATAGAGCACCTGAACCACCTCATAGAGCACCTTAACCATCTCATGAAGTACGTTAACAGTCTCATAAAATACCTTAACCACCTCATAGAGCACCTTAACCACCACTTAGAGCACTTTAACCATCTCATAGAGCACCTCAACCACCTCATAGAGCACCTTAACCACCTCATGAAGCACCTTAACAGTCTCATAGAGCACCTTATCCACCTCATAGAGCACCTTAACTACCGCTTGGAACACCTCAACCACCTCATAGAGCACCTTAACCACCTCATAAAGAAGTCCTATCTGCCTCTTATAGATCATCCCCTCAACCACCTCATAGAGCACCTTAACCACCTCATAAAGAAGTCATATCTGCCTCTTATAGATCATCTTAACCACCTTATTGAGCAACTTAGCCACCTTTCATAGAGCATCTTAAACACCTCATAGAGCAACTAACTTAGCCACCTCCCATAGAGCACTTTAACCATATTTTACAGAACTCATAACCACTTTTCGTAAACCTTAATAATCACCTTATAGAACAACTTAGCCACCTCTCATAGGGCACCTTAACAACATCACATAGATCATCTTATCCACCTCTCATAGAGCATCTTAACGACCTCATAGAACAACTTAACCACTCTCATAACGCATCTTAACCGCCTCTCACATAATATCTTAGCCAACTCTCACAGAAAATTAACTCTAATCACCTCTCACAGAATGCTAAAACCACCTTTCACAGAACTTCCAAACCACCTCTCAGAGAACTCCCAACGAACTCTCATCAACTAGTCACTGAACTATAATCTATCTGTCACAGAACCTCAAACTACCTCATAGAAACCCTAACCACTTCACATAGAACTCCTAACCACTTCACACAGAAACCCTAACCACTTCACATAGGATTCCTAACCACTTCACACAGAAAACATAACTACTTCACACACAACCCCTAACCACTTCACACGGAACTCCTAACCACTTCAGGCAAAACCCCTAACCACTTCACACACAACCCCTACCCACCTGACACAAAACTCCTAAATACCTCACACACAACCCTTAATCACCTCACAATAAATCCTAGCCACCTCACACAAAACCCGTAACCACCTCACACAAAACAACTAACCCTCATTCACCACTCACTGAACCACAAACCAACTCTCACATCATAGAACCGCTAACCACCTCACAAAAACCTCTAACCACCTCACACACAACCCCCCGAACTAACCCTCATCCCCCACTCACTGAACTACAAACCACACCTCAATCACAGAACCCCTCAGTCACGTCTCGCCGTTAAACCATCACTGAAACATCTTGGTCTATCCTGATCTCTACCTTACACTAAACTCCCGCACACAACGCACCTTAAACTCTGCTCTACCTAGACTCCTTCAGCACAGTTACCGTACCTCGACACTGAACTTACATGCTGCGGTTAAGAATGTAAAACAAAAGTCACTGAGGTTTCTGGGTTGGCCCAAATGGCTCAAGGAATAATTGTGTCCTCTCGTTGGATTTAAAAAGGAATTACTGTGCTACTGTGAGAAATGCATCTTTTGCGCTGAAGATGTGTTTATTTGGACTGCCTGATTATTCTGTGCTGTTTTAGGTTTATAGAATTAAATCTTTACTGATACTAGTCATGCATTTTTTTTTTTTTTTGCTTGTGGGGAATGTTTTATTAGTGGTCATATCTTATTTTTTTTATCATTGCGACGTTAATGGAGAATGTTTTATTATTGGTCATATCTTATTGTTGATCATTGCAACGTTAATGGAGAATGTTTTATTATTGGTCATATCTTATTGTTGATCATTGCAACGTTAATGGAGAATGTTTTATTATTGGTCATATTTTATTGTTGATCATTGCAACGTTAATGGAGAATGTTTTATTATTGGTCATATCTTATTGTTGATCATTGCGACGTTAATGGGGAATGTTTTATTATTGGTCGTATCTTTTTGTTGATCATTGCGACGTTAATGGAGAATGTTTTATTATTGGTCATATCTTATTGTTGATCATTGAGACGTTAATGGGGAATGTTTTATTATTGGTCATATCTTATTGTTGATCATTGCAACGTTAATGGAGAATGTTTTATTATTGGTCATATCTTATTGTTGATCATTGCAACGTTAATGGAGAATGTTTTATTATTGGTCATATCTAATTGTTGATCATTGCGACGTTAATGGAGAATGTTTTATTATTGGTCATATCTTATTGTTGATCATTGCGACGTTAATGGAGAATGTTTTATTATTAGTCGTATCTTTTTGTTGATCATTGCGACGTTAATGGAGAATATGGACAGTACCACGTAAGGCATCTATACATTCCCGAGAGAAAAAATACTAGTCCGTACACATTTTAAAATATTTAGTGTACCCCCAAAGACGAATAAATAAAATCGCCACAGATGGAGATTGAGCTCGAGCCAAAAGATCAGCCGGTACATTAACCTTTCGGCACCGTGGTGTGATGTTAATAACAAAATATTGTTGTAATTGTATCTAACTGTAGCAACAACATTCACAAAATTTGATGTCGCTGTCGTTTTGGAGAAAGCAGCCCGTCACTCAACGTAAAGATAGATTGTTTCATCGACATTTAGGGCACTTGTGTTGCTCTTTCCAATGCCCCTAGTATCGAGGTAAGTAAAATCAAGTAGTCTATCAATAACGGACGATAAGAATGTATCATGTTTAACGAAAGCTTTTTATCGACGCAACGGAAGAGATTTCCGAGACAAAATTGTTCATGGTTTTAAGAATCAATCTACATATATATATTTATCTAACGTATAACATATTACATATGAATGTTTAGATAATTGAACAAGGTATTAGATTTCACCAGTATCAAGATGATACAAGACATGTAAAAAGAATATGGTTTGATGGCGTTCACACTAATCAAATTGAGCGTGGCGCGCTATGCGGTTGAACGTACGCAACCGAAATGGATATGGCGCACGCACCATGCGGCTGAACGTACTGAAAGAGCCTCTGACAGCATGTAACGCTATGGCAAGAAATAAAGTGAAATTGTGCTCTATGGTTCACCCAATCTTCGATGCGCAAAAGGCACATGATGATGGTGGTAATGTTGCTATTGTTATGGATCCAGAAACCTGTGAGATAGAATGCACGTGATACATTCCTTCTTAATTTAAATTCGGAAATAGTAGGCTGTAAGGTGCACTGTGCTGGCCAGATATGGAAAAAAAAGTAGAGTTTTTGCATACTCTCGTAATAAATAACCAGCTCCCCAAAAGGATGGTGGGACGGGGAGTAAATTGGATGATAAATTACAAATAGAAGGCTTACCGTTTTAATGAGAAGGATGTGCCTACAACTCACAAATAAGGTTGTCCATGTTTGGTGGTATTTGATTAACAGCAATGTGTTGTATGTTTTCAAAATTTGTGTCAGTTAATCGATTTCTTGCTTTTGATTTAGCTCACTTAAGTTTGGGAAAAAAAGTTCATAAAAAGGGCTACCGAACAATGAAGTAACTGTTTGGGGTATTTGATAGGATCATTGGATATTTGTTGATGTGGTCATTGAATATTGTTCATGTGGGAAATAGATGTGTAGAAGTCCAGTATCTTCGAGTATCTCAACTTTGATTTCATAATATTTCTTGCAGGCCAATAACTTCATTGTGTATCTCTGCAGGAGCAGCATTTACATCGATATCAAATGGTGTTGATAAACATTCAAACCTTGTTTGTTGTGCAGCAAAATCTTTGAAATACACCACGAACAGGCAGTAAACATTAACCGTGTCAAAATAGCTCATGAAATTATTCAGAAATTTATTATCCTCAACCAGCCTTACAAACAATTATTATTTTCTTTTCGCATGTAATTCTCCTACAGTTTCAATTTTTTTAAATAAAAAGCTTTGCTATGCAAGTTAAGTTTGTGTAGCAGTTGTCCTTATGTTTGTAACTTGAGATTAAGGTCACTAAAATGTTGAATCATGTCAATCAAAAACGTTAGCTGGCAGATCCACCGAATGTCCGATAATAGTTAGACCGGACTACCCTTCATGTCCATGAAAAGTTCGATTTCAGAACGTAAGTCATACAATCTTTCCATTTCTTCTCCTTGACTTAACCAGCGAACTTCACAATAAAGAAGCAGATTGCCATAATTCGAACCGACGTCATGAAGAAATTCTTGGAACCGACGTCATGAAGAAATTCTTGGAACCGACGTCATGAAGAAATTTCTTGGAATTGACGATGGTCGATGCCTCTTACTTTTATAAAATTGACACACGATACTAGAACTGGCATGACGTCAGCAACTTTAAACGGTTTGCTGCACGTATTTGCTCAGCGAATAATAAAATGTGAGAATGAAACATCAAGGGGACCTAATCCTATAACTAATAAGTGGGATTTTTTTTGGCCACTCAGGTCTAAATTTTTTGACCAGTCATGGCTGGTGCTCAACCCTGACACTGTGATCACCCGCATAAAACAGTGGAGCATCACTTTTTTGGCTGTCCGAAGCTCACTGATATCAGAGCAACTTTACTTACTCAGAAACTAGATAAATGGAACACCATGTATGGGAACAACAATATAACTCATAAATACCTGCAGATATCATTACACGGCATTGAGCCGAAGGGTGTCAGCTCACAGGTTTCTGGATCCATAACAATAGCAACATTGCCATCATCATGTGCCTTTTACGTATCAAAGATTTGGTGCACAATACAGCACAATATCACTTTGTTTCTTGTCATAACGTTACAAGCTGTCATAGTCTCTACTGTCTACCCCTTGATGTTGTCAGCCATGTTTGGTCATTTCTTTCTCTACAAAAACGTTTCGCATGTTTTCATTGATGATATGACTTCGGTTGAGGAAAAATGGAGGACATTTTTCTTATTAACGGGATCAGTATTTGCGGAAGAGCGAAGAGATGTTAGCAGTCGACGACACCTGGCGACTTCCTTCTTTCCTATCTGGAACGCTAGCAGTCAGCGACATCTGACGACTTCCTTGTTTCCTATCTGGAACGCTAGCAGTCAGCGACATCTGACGACTTCCTTGTTTCCTATCTGGAACGCTAGCAGTCAGCGACATCTGACGACTTCCTTGTTTCCTATCTGGAACGCTAGCAGTCAGCGACATCTGACGACTTCCTTGTTTCCTATCTGGGATGCTAGCAGTTGACGACATCTGGCGACTTCCTTGTTTCCTATCTGGGATGTTAGCAGTTGACGACACCTGACGACTTCCTTGTTTCCTATCTGGGATGCTAGCAGTTGACGACATCTGGCGACTTCCTTGTTTCCTATCTGGGATGTTAGCAGTTGACGACACCTGACGACTTCCTTGTTTCCTATCTGCGATTTTAGCAATCAGCGACACCTGACGACTTCCTTGTTTCCTATCTGGGATGCTAGCAGTTGACGACACCTGACGACTTCCTTGTTTCCTATCTGGGATGCTAGCAGTTGACGACACCTGACGACTTCCTTGTTTCCTATCTGGGATGTTAGCAGTTGACGACACCTGACGACTTCCTTGTTTCCTATCTGCGATTTTAGCAATCAGCGACACCTGACGACTTCCTTGTTTCCTATCTGGGATGCTAGCAGTTGACGACACCTGACGACTTCCTTGTTTCATATCTGGGATGCTAGCAGTTGACGACACCTGACGACTTCCTTGTTTCCTATCTGGGATGTTAGCAGTTGACGACACCTGACGACTTCCTTGTTTCCTATCTGGGATGCTAGCAGTTGACGACACCTGACGACTTCCTTGTTTCCTATCTGGGATGTTAGCAGTTGACGACACCTATCGACTTCCATGTTTCACACTTGGTATTCACGTACCTGCACCTTAGTTCACTGCCATTCTTAAAATTCAAATATTTATCATTAGTTCACTTGCTAGCCTTATAATCTATCCGATTCGCACGTCGTTCTAAATATATACCTGACTACACATTAGTTCACCTGCCAGTCTTATAATCACACTACTCCACCTTATTTCCTCTCAAGTCTAATAATCCACCTTAGTTCTCCTGCAGGTCTAATAACTCACATTACTCCACCTTAGTTCTCCTGCAGGTCTAATAACCCACATTACTCCACCTTAGTTCTCCTGCAGGTCCTAATAACCCACATTACTCCACCTTAGTTCTCCTGCAGGTCTATTAATCCACACTTCTCCACCTTAGTTCTCCTGCAGGTCTAATAATCCACGTTACTCCATGTTAGCCCACTTGTCAGTTTCAGATAACAACACTTTAGCTCACCCATCCATCAGTATCTCACGTGCCAACAACCTTGTCCACTTGCTCGACGAATATCTGCGCCTTCACTCACATGCTCGTGAAACAATTCACGTGTCTACACCTTAGTTCACCTGTACAGGTGAATGTACTTAAGTGACGCGAGTGTCTCACCTGTGCCAAGAGTGGCAAACAATGGAAGAATTTTTATCTACGCACACCTTGCACTTCTTGTCAGAAAGAGAGTTGTACTACGGCAGTGGCTGGTTTACTTTCTCCGCCTCTCAGTGCCTGGAAAGAGGGGTTCTCATTTTGTAGAGAATGGACCCCTTCGGTTGTGATCCTGTCAGGTTGTTTCTAGACAGGTTGAATGCTGCTTGAAGAAAGTTTCAGACACATCGAGAGAAAAACAGCTGTTCTATTAAGTGTGTCGTAACGTTGAAGGAAAAACTTGATACAAGGGTAAGAGATTAGAGTGAGCATCATCATTGTCAAGTACCATGCCTGCTGGCGTAGGTGATCATGTCTCTCCACAACTTCCGATTTCGGTAGTTATTTATCATTTCCGTCATTGACCTTCTGTCAAGCATTCTCTTAAGCTGTTTGGTATTTTTTTCTCTTTGCTTCCCTCTATCTCTTCGTCCTTCAATTTGTCCAGTTGTCACAATATATTCCAGCCGATCCTTTCTCATTAAATGGCCAAAAAATGATGATTGTTTCTTCATAATGTTGGATATTAGCTCTCTTTTTGCTTTGGCCTCTTTCAGATCGTTTTCAATACTCTTCTTAGTTGTCTATAGTATTCTGAAAAATCTTCTGTGAAACAACATTTCTACAGCCTCCATTGTTTTTCTTGTCTGTTGTCCTATTGCCCATAATCCACATACATATGTTAAGACTGGCTCTACACAACATTTAAGAACTCTTTTTCTTGTTTTTATGGTCAAAAATGGATTGTATAATATTTTCCTCATTTTTGTAAAGCTGCTTCTGTCTGAGCCATTCTCATCTCTGTTGTACATCTACCATCTGAGGTTAACATTTTTCCCAGATATTTAAATTAATTTACCTGTTTTAATATTGTTCCATTTGTCTTTATTGTATATTGCGGTGATGTCTTTTTATGTGTTGGTACCATTACTTCTGTCTTTTTACTATTAAAACTGAATCCTTTATTTTTGCTTTCCTTCACTATAATGTATAACATTTCTTGTAACTCGTTTTCATTTTTAACAATAAGACTGTATTATCAACATAAAAGTAAAAAGTAAAGAGCCCCCGTCACGCCAAGTGGCGTATAGGGAATATGGTGTTAGTGACCATAAATTTTACAGACCGTCGGCACATGATTTTTGTGGTAATGTGGTCGGCATTACGCCCGTGCTGCTTTACTTTCCCAGAAAAAAACCCGGAACCCATTTAAGGCTGGGTGAACCCGGAAGCCGCCGTTTCGGATCGAACCCTACCCCTTGTCCTTTGTAGTCCAGTTCACTATCCACTGAGCTATCGCGGCATGGTATCACCAGCATACCTTCTTAGATTATTTATATTGTGACTTTCAATTGTTATTCCAGGCATGTTCTTTATGGATCTTAAAATAATCTCACTATAGATATGAAATAGATGGAGAGTGAACAGGGAGGGAAAAAGATACAAATATGAAAGAATACAAAAATAAAAAGAGAGAAAATAAGGGACAGAAAAAGAGAAAAGGAAACGACACAGAAAGAGGAAACGACAGGGAATAGTTAGAGCTCATATAAGGAGATACAATTAGAAATGTAGATTGATGAAAGGAGAAAGAAATAATGAATGAGTGAAAGAGAGAATGAAAGAAAAGGAGACGTTTTTTTTTAATAGGATGGATAGAATGAAGTGTGAATAAATGGACGAAAGCAAGGACGTATGGAAAAAAAAATGGTGGGAGAGAATGATAAAAGGAGAGCAGAAAGAAAATGTAAAATGGAGTGGTGAAATCAAAGAATAAAGTTATTATATAAAGAATAATTAGTGAAATAGAAGAAGGAAGGAAGGAAGGAAGGAAGGAAGAAAGGAAGGAAGGAAGGAGAGAGGGAAGGAAGGAAAGAAGGAAGGAGGGTGAAAGGAAGGAAGGGAGGGTGGATGGAAGGAAGGAAGGGAGGGAGGGAGGGTGGAAGGAAGGGAGGGAGGGTGGAAGGAAGGAGGGAAGGAAGGAAGGAGGGAAGGAAGGAGGGAAGGAAGGAGGGAGGGAAGGAAGGAAGGAAGGAAGGAAGGAAGGAAGGAAGGAAGGAAGGAAGGAAGGAAGGAAGGAAGGAAGGAAGGAAGGAAGGAAGGAAGGAAGGAAGGAAGGAAGGAAGGAAGGAAGGAAGGAAGGAAGGAAGGAAGGAAGGAAGGAAGGAAGGGAGGGAGGGAGGGAGGGAGTGGGGAGGGGGAGGGAGGGAGGGAGGAAGGGAGGAAGGAAGGAAGGAATGTAGGAAGGAAGGAAGGAAGGAAGGGTATGAGGGAGGGAAGGGGGGGGGAACATGTCTCCTGTTTCCACATATTGTTATTATTTAACTATCTTTTCATATATCACCTCTGGTCTCCTTAATATAATTTCAAGCACAAAGTAAAATAGAGAAAAAAAAAAATAGAAAATAGATCAGCTACCGTTATCTGCTGTCAAATGTGGCCATGTTTCTTTACTACTTTCTGTCTGGACAGCAGTTTATCAGTTATTATTTCTTTTTTTTCTGTTTAATTTCTTCCCACTTTGTCATTCTCTTAGCTTTTTGGTAGTTTTTTTTTTTGTGTGTGTGTATGTTTTGGTTGCGAGAGTGAAAGAAAGATTAAATAGAAAAAAAGAGGTAGAAAAGTGGAGAGAACAAGAGACAGAAAAGAGGTAGAGAACAGAGAGTGATGAAGACATGAAAATGAGAGGTAGCAGAGAAGGTGAAAGAAAGATTAAATGGAAAAAAAAGATGGAAAAGTGGAGAGAACAAGAGACGGAAAAGAGGTAGAGAACAAATAGTGATGAAGACATGAAAAAGAGAGTGAGCAGAGAAGGTGAAAGAAAGAAATAAAAAAAGAAAAAAGAAAGAAAGAAAGAGAGAAGGAAAGAAAGAAAGACAGAAAATAATCGGTAGGGAGAGAAAGAGAAAAGAATGGGGATGGGGGGGGAGTGGAGAAAATGACATCAGAAATAAAAGTAAAGAAAGATAGGAGTTAGAAAGAGGAAGATAAATATAAAAGAAGGGATTTTGCTCCAAGTGCAATAATGTCAGTTTGTTTATTTAAGAAAGCTGTAACCATACCCGAGTGTCTGCACAGTGAACATGGACGAAGAAACAAATGATATTTGCAATACCGCTACAAAATGTTATGTTTCAGAGGCTGTACACTTGCAAAATAGCGTTTATGTTTCATCTGAATACCAGGTAAACACAACACAGAACAGTTTAGAAATCACCGTATAAAAGTCAGTACACGCAGATACATTTCGAGAACAAGGCGAGGGCAAATATGAAATGAACGGTGACCTTTTGTTTATTTTAGGATTGTTTTGGAAAATTAACAGATGTTGGAAACAAGATATTGAGGGTCTTTTTCCTCATAGATTTTTAGTTCAAGTAATCTGCAAATTAGCTGGAATATATTGTAACAACTTTAAAAATTGAGGGGCGAAGAGATAGAGGGAATCAAAGAGAAAAGATACCAGACAGCTTACGAGAATGGCTTGACAGAAGGTCAACAACAGAAATGATAAATAACTGTCGAGATCGAAAGTTGCAGAGCGACATGATCACCTACGCCAGCAGGCCCGGTACTTGATGATGATGATGAATGTTGAATTACAACAAAGACGATGGCGCTGGATAGGACTCACCCTGCGGAAGCCAACTGAGAGCATAACACGACATGCCATGCATAACAGTTGCTTAAGACATGCTATGTCATTCAATGGGTTGGGTAACTAGAATTGACACTTTTTTCACTACGTTGAGGATTACACATCTTTATAATTTATATGTTACCTGATATCCTTACTCTCAACCATAACAATCCTCGAGGGAAAAGACAAAGAGGAAGACCAAAATATTCTTAGAGAAGACAGGTGGAAGCAGAGATGAAAATGATAGGGAAGACATGGAATGATCTTAAAATAATGCAAGAAACAGAACGACTTGGAAAGTGTGACTGCTGAAGACCTGTGCTCCACAGGGAGCTGAAAAGAAGAAGAATTTGTTGACACAAGAAGACACGAAAGCGTTCACTCGTGCTGTTTACTTATTGCATGATTAATGATCATCATCATCCAGTTCCGGGCCTGCTGGCGTAGGTGATCATGTCTCTCCACAACTTTCGATCTCGACAGTTATTTATCATTTCTGTTGATGACCTTCTGCCAAGCCATTCTCTTAAGCTGTCTGTTATTTTTTCTCTTTGCTTCCCTCTATCTCTTCGTCCCTCAATATTTTCAGTTGTTACAATATATTTCAGTTGTTCTCTTCTCATTACATGGCCACACAATGATGATTGTTTCTTCCTAATATTGGAAATTAGCTCTCTTTTTTTGCTATGGCCTCTTTCAGAACGCTTTCATTTCACTTCTTAGCTGTCCATGGTATTCGCAACATTCTTCTGTAAAACCACATTTCTATAGACTCCATTTGTGATTTTCTTGTCTGTTGTCCTAATGTCCATGATTCACATCCACATATGTTAAGACTGGCTCTACATATAAGTTAAGAACTCTTTTTCTTGTTTCCATTGTAAAAAATGGATTGCATAGTATCTTCCTCATTTTTGGGAAAGCTGCATTTGCCTGAGCCATTCTGCATCTCACCTCTTTAGTACATCCTCCGTCTGAGGTTAACAAAGTTCCCAAATATTTAAATTCATTTACCTGTTTTAATATTGTTCCACTTGTCTTTATTATGCACTGAGGTGATGTTCTAAGTTCACCCATTCTTAAATGAATACCACAGATCTGTCTTGGAACGAAAGGCAGCATTAACGTAGTGATAAGTACATCACATAAAAAGGGTTCTCATATCCTGGTCAACTATAGAGCTAACAACATATTTCCATTACGGCTTTGGGAGCGTAGAACGTGCTATCATGAATACAAATATCCATATACTTCGCTAATTGCTATATAAAGCTGGATAACTTTAGGGCTCTCTGAGATGCAAGAGACATTGAAGGATACCGATGTGAAGTATGCGTAATGAGCGAGGTACCGGAGCAACTCAGCTTGTTGTCGCATGGATAAGCAATTGTATGATGAGAGGATTTGTCTTGATACATAGTGATATCAGATAAATCATGCATGGTGATAGCACTAGTCATCATACATGTCACAGGACCAGTCATCATATATGTCACAGGACCAGTCATCATACATGTCACAGGACCAGTCATCATACATGTCACAGCACCAGTCATCATACATGTCACAGGATCAGTCATCATACATGTCACAGCACCAGTCATCATACATGTCACAGCACCAGTCATCATACATGTCACAGCATCAGTCATCATACATGTCACAGCACCAGTCATCATACATGTCACAGCACCAGTCATCATACATGTCACAGCACCAGTCATCATACATGTCACAGTACCAGTCATCATACATGTCACAGCATCAGTCATCATACATGTCACAGCATCAGTCATCATACATGACACAGAACCGGTCATCATACATGTCACAGCACCAGTCATCATACATGTCAAAGGATCAGTCGTCCTACATGTCAAAGCACCAATCATCATACATGTCACAGGACCAATGATTCATGATCACAAAATCAATCAACATACATATCACAGAATAAATCAACATACATATTACAGGATCAATCAACATATATATCACAGGATCAATCAACTTACATATCACAGAATCAATCAACATACATATCACAGAATCAATCAACATACATATCACAGGATCAATCAACATACATATCACATAATCAATCAACATACATATCACAGAATCAATCAACATACATATCACTGGATCAATCAACATACATATCACAGGATCAATCAACATACATATCACAGGATCAATCAACATACATATCACAGAATCAATCAACATACATATCACAGAATCAATCAACATACATATCACAGGATTAATCAACATACATATCACAGGATCAATCAACATACATATTACATAATCAATCAACATACTTCGTTACAAATGCAATCAATTATACATATCACAGAATCATCAACATACATATCACAGAATCAATCAACACATATTGTTACAAGATCAATCAACATACATATCACAGAATCAATCAACACACATTGTTACAAGATCAATCAACATACATATCACAGAATATATCAACACACATTGTTACAAGATCAATCAACATACATTGTTACAAGATCAATCAACATACATATCACAGAATCAATCAACATACATACCACAGAATCAATCAACATACATATCACTGGATCAATCAACATAATATCACAGGATCAATCAACATACATATCACAGGATCAATCAACATACATATCACAGAATCAATCAACATACATATCACAGAATCAATCAACACACATTGTTACAAGATCAATCAACATACATATCACAGAATCAATCAACATACATATCACAAAATCAATCAACATACATATCACAGAATCAATCAACATACATATCACATGATCAATCAACATACATATCACAGAATCAATCAACATACATATCACAGAATCAATCAACACACATTGTTACAAGATCAATCAACATACATATCACATGATCAATCAACATATATATCACAGAATCAATCAACATACATATCACATGATCAATCAACATACATATCACAGGATCAATCAACATATATATCACAGAATCAATCAACATACATTGTTACAAGATCAATCAACACAGTAGTAGCCTCCGTCAATCATAGTTGACTATTGATTTTTCAGCATCCCTAGAAATGTTTTTTTCCTTTTTTTTCTCAGTGTATTCTCTTTTTCTGTGAATCTGCTTCTTGTTTGAGTTGGAGCTTTAGAATGTGTTTCATAAGATAGAGGTCTGTAGCTATTTCTTCCAAGGCTTCAGGGATTTGTTTTGCGAGTCTTCATGTCGCGTTTACACACGTCTACAAATCGAAATCTACAATCAACATACGTAGACACATAATCATTCAACATATCTTGTCATATAATCAATCATCAAACATTGTCATAGTATCAATCATCATACATTGTCACATAATCAATCGACATACATTGTCACATAATCAATCGACATACATTGTCACATAATCAATCACATACATTGTCACATAATCAATCGACATACATTGTCACATAATCAATCGACATTAATTGTCACATAATCAATCGACATACATTGTCCCATAATCAATCACATACATTGTCACATAATCAATCACACACATTGTCACATAATCAATCGACATTAATTGTCACATAATCAATCGACATACATTGTCACATAATCAATCAACATACATTGTCACATAATCAATCAACATACATTGCCACATAATTAATCGACATATCTTGTCATAGAACCAATCAACATATAGTAAAAAAAAGTAAAGTACCCCCCCGTCACGCCAAGTGGCGTATAGGGAAATATGGTGTTAGTGACCCTATATTTTACAGACCTTCAGCACATGATTTTTGGGGTAATGTGGTCGGTATTACGCCCGTGCTGCTTTACTTTCCCAGAAAAAAATCCGGTACCCATTTAAGGCTGGGTGAACCCGGGAGCCGTCGGTTGGGATCAAACCCTACCCCTTGTCCGTAGTAGTCCAGTTCACTAACCACTGAGCTATCGCGGCTCCCACTAATTTTTAGGGAATTAGTAAAACCCAGGTGTCCTCGCCAGGGTACGAACCCCGGCTGTTGCCGTGGTAAGCCAACCGAATCAACATATATTATCACATAATCAATCGACATACTTTGTCATAAAATCAATGAACATACATTGTCACATAATCAATTAACATACATTGTCACATAATCAGTCAACATACGTTGTCATAGAATCAAAAAACATACATTGTCACATAATCAATCAACATACTTTGTCACATAATCAATCTACATACATTGTCACATAATCAATCAACATACATTGTCACATAATCAATCAACATACATTTCACATAATCAATCAACATATATTGTCACATAATCAATCAAAATACATTGTCACATAATCAATCAACATACATTGTCACATAATCGATCAACATACATTGTCACATGATCAATCAACATGCATTGTCACATAATCAATCAACATACATTGTCACATAATCAATCAACATACATTGTCACATAATCAATCAACATACATTGTCACATAATCAATCAACATCATCATCATCATGTATACTGGTAGGTGATCATTTCTCTCCACAACTTTCGATCTCGGCAGCTATTTATCATTTCTGTTGTTGACCTTCTACCAAGCCAGTCTCTTAAGCTGTCTGTTATTTTTTCTCTTTACTTCCTTCTATCTCTTCGTCCCTCAATTTTTCCAGTTTTTACAATATATTCCACTTGTTTTCTTCTCATTACGTTGCCAAAAAATGATGATTGTTTCTTCCTAATATTGGAAATTAGCTCTCTTTATGCTTTGTCCTCTCTCAGAACATCTTCATTACTCTGCTTAGCTGTCCATGGTATTCTCAACATTCTTCTGTAAAACCACATTTCTACAGACTCCAATGATTTTCTTGTCTGTTATCCTATTGTCCATGATTCGCATCAATATTTTAAGACTAGCTCTACGTAACATTTAATAACTCTTTTTCTTGTTTCTTTTGTCAAAAATGGATTGCATAGTATTTCCCTCATTTTTTGGAAAGCTGCTTTTGCCTGAGCCATTCTGCATCTCACCTCTTTTGTACATCTTCCGTCTGAGTTTAACAAAGTTCCCAAATATTTAAATTCGTTTACCTGTTTTAATATTGTTCCACGTGTCTTTATTTTGCACTGAGGTGATGTCTTTTGCTTTGTTTTTACCATTACCTTTGTCTTTTTGCTATTAAGGTTGAGTCCTTTATTTTTGCTTTCTTTCATGCCCAACATTTCGTGTAACTCATTTTCACTCTTAGCGATTAAGACTGTATCATCAGCATATCTTAGATTATTTATATTATGACCCCCAATTGTTATTCCATGCATGCCCCTTATGGATCTTAAAATAATCTCACTATAAATATTAAACAAATCTGGTGACAGCAGACAACCTTGTCTAACACCCTGTTTTATTTGTTGAAACATTCCCAATTGGTTTCCAGTTCTTATGGCCGCTGTTTGTTGCCAGTACATGTTCTTTATTATTATTAGATCTTTGCTGTCTACGTTTATGCTTTCTAAAATTTTGATTATTTCTTGATGCTTTACTTTGTCAAATGCCTTGGTGTAATCTATGAAACATAGGTATAGATCTGTTTTCACCTCTATGGCTTTTTCTATTAAAGATCTTATGATATAAATGGCATTGCTTGTTCTTTTATCTCTAACAAAACCACACTGTTCATCGCTAATTTCTGGACTGATTTTGTTTTGCACTCTTCGCATGATGATTCTTAGTAATATCTTAGTCATATGACTCATAAGGCTTATTGTGCGATGATCAGCGCATTCAATCGCACCCGATTTCTTTGGTAGGGCTATGAATATTGATTTGAGCACGTCGTCTGGTATATATCCGCTGTTGTAGATATCATTCAATATTCTTGTTATCATTTCGATTCCAAAATCACCCATGGCTTCAATCTCTTCTTTAGTTATATTATCTGGTCCAGGAGCTTTGCCTGCTTTCATATTGCGCACGACGTCTTCCACTTCTTCTCTGAGTATTTCTGGTCCTTCTCCATTATCCTTAATATTTACTTCCGTTCGTTCATCATTATAAAGATCTTTAATGTATTCTGTCCATCGTCCCCTTATGTTTTCTTGATCAATCAACAGTTCTCCTTCCTTTGATCTTAGACATCCATTTTTTATTGCGTTTTTCTTCCTGTTAATTTCTCAATTTGTTTGTATATAGTTTTAGCATCTCGTTTTTGTTGTATTTCGATCTCTTTGCATCTCTTTTTTAGCCATGCTTCTTTTGCTTCATTGCATTTTACTACAATTTCTTTATTTAATCTCTTATACTCATATTTATTTTCTTTATTTCTTCTTCTTGTATCCATTAGCTGCAAAATGTCGTATGTCATCCATTTCTTTCTTGAATTTGTCCTCCCTGGTGGTATGAACTCTTTTGATGTTTGTTGCATTGATTCTTTTAGCATTTCCCACTGTTCATCAATGCTTTGTATCTTCTCTATTGCATTGTTCCGGTTCTGAATTGTGATTTTATATTTGTCTTGCAGCTTCTTGTCTGATTTTAATAAATCTAAATTTAATTTGATATTAACTGAGGCTCGTTTTGTTGTTTTTAATTTTACTCTAAGCTTTCCCACAACTGGTACATGATCACTATTGCAATCTGCCCCAGGTCTAGTTTTCACACACACCAGACTGTTTCTATAGTTTGTTTCAGATTGTTTGCCTCCCTAATTCCAGTAATATCTCGAAAACCGTCTGATGGAATACCATGATTTTTTGCATGCGACCTTAGATTTTCAATGACGTAACGAATTTATCATTTAAATTATCGTATGTGTTACCGTTTCCTCAAAGCGGCAACTTCCTTTGATCTCCTTCATATTTGTATTTATTTTGACACAAAAAACAGAATGTACGGTAAATGAAGATCTTTTACACTTTTTAGAGGAAAAGGCGTAACTTTTATTTTTATATAAGGGACATTATTACTTTATAATAAGAGAGTAAGTAAGTAAGTGTTCCTGTCATGCCTGAAGGTGTATAGGGGAATAAACCGCCACAATTGCACTTTTTCACAACATGCTACCCATTTGGATTGGGCTCTTTTAATTATACAAGTAATATTGAATCAAATCAAAATAGGCCGAACATTCACCGAATAGAAATTATTTATTTTAAGAACACAGAATACATCGTCAACTCACTAAAAAAACAGTTCCTGAAGTGGTCCGTATCCAGAGTTTCCAACTCCAACAAAGTCACTTCAGTAAGTTCAAACAAATGAGTTTTATTCAGAATCTGCCGAATCTAATAGACGTATTACCATTTTTGGTTGAATAACCCACAGACCATCGTTTCTCCAATACTTATCTTCCTCAACCATAACATGGTCTTCACAACTAGCCCAATAATCTTTGTCTATGTTTGAAATAGCAACATTGGTAAGCTCTTTAACATCAGATAATTTGAAAGTTTTATTTTCGGATGCTACTTGCCCTTTGATCTTTGCCCAAACTAATTCAATAGGATTTAGGTGTGAGTGATATGGAGGCAGCCTCAAACATCTATGACCATGTTCTTCAATTAATTTATCTATTTGAAATATCTTTGGCCGTTGTATCTGTTTTACAAGTGAAAGTAATTCAGGCTTGAGATACATATCGTTAAATGGTATTTGTTCCCTTGTCAGCCATGTCTTTATTTCAGCTTTAGTGCTTGATGATGTTGGAACTTTATCTTCTTGTGCCACTTTGTTATGGTAAGATGCATTATCCATGATCAAACAAGATGGTCGATCTAATAAAGGCAAAAGAGTGTCTTTAATCCAATCTCTGAACATATGACTGTTCATCTCTGAATGATAATCCTGGTTATCAGTTGACTTTGCAATAAAAACAAGTTCAGCATTCTCCACCAGGCCATTATTTTTGCTCCCAGCATGTGCCACTATAAGGCGCTTTCCTTTGCTGCTAGGTACATACCTTTTAATAGTCCCATCTAATGACTGCCATTCTTTTTCATTTGTGTGGTGGGCATTAATCCATGTTTCGTCCAAGTACACAATGTCATAATCTTCATTACGCATTTGTCTAACTTCACGTAAATATTTGCTTCTTGCAGCTACTAAATGAGGTTTCTCGCAAATGATGTTTCTTCCACAAGAATATTTTCTAAAAGTGAAGCCTAAACTCCGCACACTTCTCCATAGTGTAGTTTTTGATACATCAATACTGGTGTTCTTTTTAAGCCAAATCTTAAGTTTCCTTATGGTAACTTCTTCCCCTAAGTCAAACATTTTACAAATCTCTCTGCGGACAAGTTCTCTGTCAAAACTGTCTAACAAATGTTTTCTTCCTCGACTTCTTTCTTTCCTTGAACATTCACATTGAACATTTTTCACTGATCTATGAAACGACCGTTTACTTAAACCTAACACGTGCATCGTTCTCTTTTCAGGATTTGATATGCTGTGATATAGACTCCCTCGTTTTGCCTCTCTACAAAAATATAAATATAATTTCTTTGTAATATTTTGTTCAGTAACAAATTTCAACTTTAAACTCATTGTTAAGGGCACAACTCACAAAACACGCCTATGTAAATAATTTGATTTTGTATTTTTGGTGACGTTATACTAATGACGTGATACAAAAAGTTGACAATTTTAATCCAGTAAGTGCAAAACCAGAATTGCGCACCGAATATAAGAGAAATTTGCTACACATATGTGCAAATATTGACAAAAATCTGACATTTGCAATTCAATAGTGTAAACCGGTGCCTTTACCCACCAACATATAAAGGAAATTCCCAAATGAAGATGTTTAAATCATTCTTGAAGTGATATGGAAGGGGTAAATACTCTTAAATTTTGATTCAAATGTGCCCAAGTTTAATCATACTTTTATCCTCCTGGTAAGCAAGCGCACAAGAAAAACCAGCAGTTTGTTTGCAATGAATTTATTTTTTCTATTACGTTATGAGATTCAGTAGGTTACATGCAAAATATCAGCACTGTAGCACAAATGGTTGCTGAGCTGTGGTTTTTTGAAGTGAGGCAAAAAATCTGAAGCGAACTATAAATCTATTGCTTATCATTATATAATCAATTTGATTACGTGCGTTGTCCCGTGGGCTTTTCCATGTCCACAGACATCTTGGATGTTGCTTAAACCAGGTGTTTCCTATCATCATGTTGTGTGTTCTTGCCCAGTCAATAAGTTTCTCGCCTCTTTCATTCCTCTCGCCTAAACCCATAATGACCAATTACTTCCTAAACTCTTTCCTTTCCTACTTTTGCGTTAAAATCCCTAGAACTATGGTGTTTTCATGTGGTTTGCATTTATGAAGTGCCTCATTTAACTCGTTGTAAAATTTATCAATTGTTTCCTCTAGACTGTCTGCTGTTGGTGCATAAACTTGTAAAAGATTTATGTCTATTGGCTTTCCATTCAATTTCACTAAAAGGACTATGTCAGATATTGGGTAAAAGAATTTCACTGTTCTTGCGCTTTCTGCATCCAAGATGATACCTACTCCTCTTTGGTGTTCAGTACCTCCAGAATAGATTATTTTATGTTTATCAGTATACATCTCCCCTGATCCGGTGTATCTCATTTCGCAAAGTCCCAGTAATTGTAAACCCATTCTTTTCATTTCTTGTATGATGTTTTCTAGTTTACCCTTCTGCATGAGTGTTCTCACATTCCAAGTACCTATCTTTAGAGTTTGTTTTAACTTTATTTTGCTTACAGTAGCTTGATGACGATCGGGTATCACCTGTAGCACATGATGTCCCCTAACGAACGAGGGTTTTCATTTGGAATCACCCTTAACGTTGTTGTCGTTATTTCTATTGTTGTGGCGATTCATGATTGTACAAAGAAATTACGAAGGTGGTTTTCTGTTGCCTTCCGTCGGTTTGTTTACGGTTGGATCCGCTAACGTTTGACTAAAAAGTCTCACCCACAAGGCAATGGGGTTGTTTTACTTCGGGGTACCCTCCCTTAGCCTTTTACTCTCCCGAGCTTACCTGCAAGGCAGCAGGGCAGGCACAGGTTGTACTGTTTACTGCCAATAAACATACATAGAAAATTAAGGGGCGCGAGCTAAAAGAATATGTTCTACAGTAAATGAGTAACCCCACGGGTACTTTATTTAAACTAGTCCTCTACACTAAAAGTTGTTACTAAACGTTTTGTCTAATACACTGCTCTATTAGTTCCTAGCAATTTGCTTACTTCATTCACTGACTTGAGGAAGGATTGATGCTTTACTTACTGATTTGGGGAAGTATTGCTACACCGTTCATTGAGTTTAGAAAGATTTATTATATCGTTTAAAGAGTTGGGGAAGTATTGCTACACCGTTCACTGAGTTTAGAAAGAATTGTTATATCGTTTAAAGAGTTGGGGAAGTATTGCTACACCGTTCATTGAGTTTAGAAAGATTTGTTATATCGTTTAAAGAGTTGGGGAAGTATTGCTACACCGTTCACTGAGTTTAGAAAGACTTGTTATATCGTTTAAAGAGTTGGGGAAGAATTGGTAGAGGATCTATAGAAGTGCACAATGGTCTATGATTTAGTAAGAATTGGTACATCTCTCGGTGAGTTGTGAAGAACTGGTGCATTGATTATTGAGTTGTAGAAGTATTGACACTTTGTTCACTCAGTTGGTTAAGATTTGATACTTTATCGTTTGGTGGTTGGTTGGTTGGTTGCGTTTGCACGATGACTAAAGTATTCTAGAGTATCATGGCAGACTAGAATATTCATCCTCATCATCCGCTCTTACAAGAACGTAGTGGACGTGTCTGCGTTGTGTTGTGGTTTGCAGTATAACTGTTATATATGCGCCTTTCGGCCCAACACATCCGACTTCAGCACGACATTTTTGAGTACCGGGTTGTCTTCCCTCTTCGATCCCTGCACGCTAGGCCAGACTAGACAGGTTAGTCTGTTACTGGAGGCACCACGGAGAGGTGGAACAGGGTCTGGATGGTTTTGGTTCACCGATCCTGGCGCAAGCCATCAGCTGGGGGTCGTTGACAACTTCCAGCTCTGGTGCTGGCACTTTATCGTTTAATGGGTTGTGTAAGAAGGATTGACACATTGTTCACTCAATTGTTTAAAATCTGCAATATCGTTCAACGAGTTGGGAAAGAAGATTTGACACATTGTTCACTCAATTGTTTAAAATCTGCAATATCGTTCAACGAGTTGGTAAAGAGGAACTGACACATTGTTCACTCAATTGTTTAAAATCTGCAATATCGTTCAACGAGTTGGTAAAGAGGAACTGACACATTGTTCACTCAATTGTTTAAAATCTGCAATATCGTTCAACGAGTTGGGAAAGAAGATTTGACACATTGTTCACTAAGTTGGTTAAGACATGCTATATCATTCAATGGGTTGGGTAACTAGAATTGACACTTTGTTCACTACGTTGAGGATTACTCATCTTTATAATTTATATGTTACCTGATATCCTTACTCCCAACCATAACAAATAAGCTAAGTATCTTTTGTGCTAAGTGAGTAATCCGCCCGTTCTATTAACCATCCGTCATGCTACCTCGGATATAGTAACATACCAGTTTAAACATTGTGTTTTTGTAGCGTAGCGTTTCTTTTGTTTGTTTAGTTTAAATAGACGACGCTAAATGTAGAAAACAAAATTGATTGTTCACGTGGGCGTGGCAGCTTGAGTAGAATATGAGCTAGTCCAGGATAGAATGTACAACCTGGAAAGTGGAAAAGTAACTTCAGCTAAGGTTTGTCATGAGTTTGACGGCGAAACCGTGTGTAAAACATTGTGTGAACTTTGCGATGTAGGTATGACTCAACTACGGCTGAACAGCTGCGCCAGCAGCTATTTCAATTTGCTCAGCTGGCAGCAAGACTTTGAATTCTCTGAAGGATTTCACATTTAAAGGATTACCCACAAGTTCTACGATGAAATGTACAACTCGGTAGACTGTGTCAGGTTTTATTATTTTAATTTGTAAAATTTCAGTTACGTTTAAAAGTGACAGGAATAACGTTTCAGTTATGTATCGGAATTTATCGTTTACTTTAATGCAATGTTTTATTTCTGCGAAGGATTGATTGAACAGTACAGCTGTGCAAAGAATATTATCGTGATCTATGTGATAGTAACTGAGTAAAGTGGTTTTATAATTATGTTTAACACATACATGATATTACTTGTTCATGGGACTGTCAGATAAATTGTAATGCGTAAGCTGTATTGTTCATGTAATGCGTGCATAGCTTTATTGTTTATGTAATGCGTACATAGCTTTATTGTTTATGTAATGCGTGCATAGCTTTATTGTTTATGTAATGCCTACATAGCTTTATTGTTTATGTAATGCGTGCATAGCTTTATTAGTCATGTAATGCATACATAGCTATATTGTTTATGTAACGCATATATAGCTATATTATTTATGTAATGCGTACATAGTTTTATTGTTTATGTAATGCGTACATAGCTTTATTGTTTATGTAATGCCTGCATAGCTTTATTGTTTATGTAATGCCTACATAGCTTTATTGTTTATGTAATGCGTACATAGCTTTATTGTTTATGTAATGCGTACATAGCTTTATTGTTTATGTAATGCCTACATAGCTTTATTAGTCATGTATGACTAATTGAGTTATTGAGTTAAAATAACTCAATAACTCACTTAATCATGTAATGCATCTTCTTCTTCTACCTTTTAGCTCCCATTGGAGCATAGGTCTTCAACAAACACTTTCCAAGTCGTTCTGTTTTTTGTCATTCTTTTAAGATCATTCCCCATGTCTTCCCCATCATCTTCATCTCTGCTTCGATCTGTCTTCTCCAAGAATTCCTTGGTCTTCCTCTTTGTCTTTTCCCCTGGGGATTCCAAAAAAGGGCCTGTTGTGTAATACTCTCAGTTGGCTTCCGTAGTGTGTGTCCTACCCATCGCCATCGTCTTCGCTGTATCTCTTTATCCACTGGTATTTGACCGGTACATTTCCATAATTCCACGTTAGTGACTTTGTCCTGCAATTTCCATCCCTTTATTCTGCGTAAGCATCCATTAATGAAAGTCTGTACCTTCGTGATTGTCAATTTTGTTATTCTCCATGTTTCACATCCATATAATAGGACCGACTTAACATTTGAGTTGAAAATTTTTATTTTTTTTATTTAACCTAATTTCTTTGGATTTCCATATGTTTCCCAGTGCAATGAATGCTCCTCTTGCTTTTGATATCCTTATTTTGGTATCATTTTCTGTTCCTCCCTCTTTATCTATATTACTGCCCAGATATATGTAAGATTGTACGTCTAGTAGAGGTATTTCTCCTGGTTTTATTTGGTTATTGCCAAATGCATTAATTCTCATAATGTTGGTCTTATCTCTATTAATCTTTAGTCCTAGCTGTTGTGATCTCTCATCTAATATACTCATTTTATCCTGCATCTGTTGATGGCTGTGTGATAGGAGAGCTATGTCATCAGCAAAGTCTAAATCATCAAGTTGTTTGGTCAGTGACCACTGGATCCCATTTCTGTTGTTTTGAGTTATTTTCATAATCCAATCTATGGCCAGTAGAAAGAGAAATGGGGACAGAAGGCATCCTTGCCTTACTCCTGTTCTTATTTCAAATGCTTCTGTAAGCCATGTAATGCATACATAGCAATATTGTTTATGTAACGCATATTTAGCTTTATTGTTTATGTAATGCCTACATAGCTCTATTGCTCAAATGAATGTAAAAGTGATTACATGTTGATACAGTTCTACAGTATGCACACTGGTGTAAATTATATACACAAACTTTACTGTTTCACAGACAGTTAAAATATTATACGTGTGTGTATTAATAAATTATTCAATGCACTGCAAAGTTGTTTATGTACATGACTGTACCGTTCTAAGCACTTCATTATTATTTCAATTCTGGAATACATCGTCAGCAAATCGTTAGCAAAATTATTTAATGTCACTGAGTACTTTGACAATTCAGTGAACAGCACAACTATTTGATTTCAGTATTTATATAATTGAAGCAATCGAGGTACAAGTCTGTTCACCATTTATTCTGTATGGAATTCAGATTTCAAAGAAGGGAATTCAGAGTACAAGGGAATTTCAGAGTTCATATTTCAAAAACAAGAGTTCATATTTCAAAAACAAGAGTTCATATTTCAAAAACACTCTGTTTGGTTCTATCGCAAACGTCGCGATACAGATGTTAAGAGTCCAGTGTAAAGTCATTCATTCAATAAACCGTTTGACAGACAATGTCTTTTAAAGAAAACCCAACCCAGGAACTGATGTCGGAATAGAACATCTAGCGCCCAATGAAACTGTGCTTGCCTCAGTGCTTGGGTGGCCAAGCATGCACTCGCTGTAGTGGACGAGCAGGGACATTGACCTCTAATAATGGGGGTTTCCCAAACGGTGAGACTTTTTCATCTGTCTTCAATTTTGTTCATGTTGTTAGGTTTTGTTACCTCTTTATCACTCTCATGATTGTGGTTTTTTTTTTTTTATTTGGTTATTAAATTCATATTTTTAAATACTAGTTGTATGTAATTTAGTGATGTCCGCTATTCAAGAATGATATAAACAAAAATGAAGATGGGTATTTAGAATATAATACCATAGTAAAAAAAATGTAAAGTGCCGCGTCACGCCAAGTGGCGTATAGAGAATATGGTGCCATAATTGACCATAATTTTTACAAACCTTCAACGCCATCTTTTTTGGGGTAATGTGGGCAGTATTACGCCCGTGTCACTTCCCCCCCCCCTTTTTGTACTCCCGTCACGCCAAGTGGCGTATAGGGAATATGGTGTTAGTGACCATAAATTTTACAGACCTTCGGCACATGAATTTTGGAGTAATGTGGTCGGTATTACGCCCGTGCCGATTTACTTTCCCAGAAAAAAATCCGGTACCCATTAAAGGCTGGGTGAACCGGAAGCCGTCGGTTTGAGATCGAACCCTACCTCTTGTCCTTTGTAGTCCAGTTCACTAACCACTGAGCTATCGCGGCTCCCCCGTGGCGCTTTACTTTCCATAAAAATCCGGTACCCATTAAAGGCTGGGTGAACCGGAAGCCGTCGGTTTGAGATCGAACCCGACCTCTTGTCCTTAGTAGTCCAGATCACTAACCACTGAGCTATCGCGGCTCCATGTGATCTTAATGGAGACAAATAATAGTAAATGAATGTTAAATAGAGGGAAACTTCCGAGGCGATAATCAGCGAATCATTTCAGAGAAAGAAGTATGTTTACAGCACTCAGAAAAAATGGGAGCCGCGATAGCTCAGTGGTTAGTGAACTGGACTACCACGGACAAGGGGTAGGGTTCGATCCTAATCGACGGCTTCCGGGTTCACCCAGCCTTATATGGGTACCGGATTTTTTTCTGGGAAAGTAAACAGCACGGGCGTAATACTGACCACATTACCCCAAAAATCATGTGCTGAAGGTCTGTAAAATATAGGGTCACTAACACCATATTTCCCTCCCTATACGCCACTTGGCGTGACGGGGGTACTTTACTTTTACTCGAAAAAATGACAAATAATCATCAACAGAAAAAAAACAAAGAACAATATATGGTCCGAAGCAGGATCGAATCCGTACTCCTTGGCACAGCGCCTTGCCACGAGAAGCCTATGTGATCTCACTGATTGGTTCTGTTGGAAGGTACAGACACAACAGGCTCATTAAATGAGAGAAATAAGGTAACAGGTGAGCCAATGGCTTCAATGGTGATTGTTGTGTCTGGAGTCCGCTTCATGCAAGGAGATTAGCCACTTTACTTGTTGATTGACAGGAACATGCTTTGCTCTCATCTGGAACACTAGACGTCTTTTAATTCTATGATTAACACTAGCAATAATAGTAATGTGAGGGTGGGTAGCGGAGTTGTTAGAAAACACTAGCAATAATAGTAATGTGAGAGTGGGTAGCGGAGTTGTTAGAAAACACTAGCAATAATAGTAATGTGAGAGTGGGTAGCATAGTTGTTAGAAAACACTAGCAATAATAGTAATGTGAGAGTGGGTAGCGGAGTTGTTAGAAAACACTAGCAATAATAGTAATGTTAGAGTGGGTAGCATAGTTGTTAGAAAACACTAGCAATAATAGTAATGTGAGAGTGGGTAGCATAGTTGTTAGAAAACACTAGCAATAATAGTAATGAAAGCGTTGGTAGCATATTTGTTAGAAACCACAAGAAATAATAGTAATCTTAGAGGGGGTAGCACAGTTGTTAGAAACCACAAGAAATAATAGTAATGTGAGAGTGGGTAGCGGAGTTGTTAGAAACCACAAAAATAATAGTAATCTGAGAGTGGGTAGCATAGTTGTTAGAAACCACAAGAAATAATAGTAATCTGAGAGTGGTTAGCATAGTTGTTAGAAACCACAAGAAATAATACTAATGTGAGAGTGGGTAGCATAGTTGTTAGAAACCACAAGAAATAATAGTAATCTGAGAGTGGGTAGCATAGTTGTTAGAAACCACTAGAAATGAAAGTAATCTGAGAGTGGGTAGCATAGTTGTTAGAAACCACTAGAAATAATAGTAATCCGAGAGTGGGTAGCATAGTTGTTAGAAACCACAAGAAATAATAGTAATGTGAGAGTGGGTAGCATAGTTGTTAGAAACCACTAGAAATAATAGTAATCTGAGAGTGGGTAGCATAGTTGTTAGAAACCACAAGAAATAATAGTAATGTGAGAGTGGGTAGCATAGTTGTTAAAAACCACTAGAAATAATAGTAATCTGAGAGTGAGTAGCATAGTTGTTAGAAACCACAAGAAATAATAGTAATCTGAGAGTGGGTAGCATAGTTGTTAGAAACCACTAGATATAATAGTAATGTGAGAGTGGGTAGCGGTAGAGGAGTTGTTAGAGCCGCTAGAAATAATAGTAATGTGATAGTATGTAGCATAGTTATTAGAGCAAATAACAGTGATAGTAATGAATGAGTATGTAGCGTAATTGTTTGAGTGTTGGCTTTGCGACAAAGTGAACATGGAATGAATCCACCTTGACAGTCTTAAGTGTACCAAACCCGAAAGAAAAATGTGTACCTGCCTCGTTTGGGGTGGGCGGGAGGAATCAACAGTGAGGAAGAACACTGGTGATCTCACCTCCAAAAACGGTGCCTTAGTGCGGGAAAATTAATACTTTGCTACCCTTAGACATCCTATGTTACTTCTTCCATTCAGCTCCCTGTGGAGCATAGGTATTCAGCAAACACTTGTCAAGCCGTTCTGTTTCTTGCAGTTCTGTTAAATTTACTCCATGTCTTCCTCATCATCTTCATCTCTGTTTCCATCTGACTTTTCCCAATAATATTTTAGTCTTCCTCTTTGTCTTTTTGTTTGGGGATTCCAAATAAGGGCCAGTCGTGCAATACTCTCAGTTGACTTTCGCAGTGTGTGTCCTATTCTGCACCATCGTCTTTGCTGTATCTCTTTATCCACTGGTATTTGGCTGGAACGTTTTCATAATTCTATGTTTGTGATTTTGATTCACGTCCCATATAGAACATCTGTGCCAAATTCGTTAATGCACTGGCCCGCTAGCAAAGTGATTAAGCACCTAACTCTAAACTGTAGTGACTTTTCTCTTTTTAAAAGCATTGGATAATGGTTGACATTTTCTCTGAAAAAGTAGGGCGGGGTGGCAGAATGCTGACGGTAAAGCCCATTCATATTCTGATGGTCAATTAAAATTATTAACAATATACAAAATATTATTGCCTCGACTGTCAACCTTTATCCATCACTGACAAACTTCATGCATGACTTACAACCAACCTTCACCCATGACTGACAACCTTCATCCATGACTGACAACCTTCATCCGCGACTGACAACCTTCATCCGTGACTGACAACCTTCATCCACGACTGTCAACCTTCATCCACGACTGACAACCTTCATCCACGACTGTCAACCTTCATCCATGACTGACAACCTTCATCCACGACTGTCAACCTTCATCCATGACTGACAACCTTCATCCACGACTGTCAACCTTCATCCATGACTGACAACCTTCATCCACGACTGTCAACCTTCATCCACGACCAACAACCTTCATCCACGACCAACAACCTTCATCCACGACCGACAACCTTCATCCACGACCAACAACCTTCATCCACGACTGACAACCTACATCCACGACTGACAACCTTCATCCACGACCGACAACCTTCATCCACGACCAACAACCTTCATCCACGACCAACAACCTTCATCCACGACCAACAACCTTCATCCACGACCGACAACCTTCATCCACGACTGACAACCTTCATCCACGACCGACAACCTTCATCCACGACCAACAACCTTCATCCACGACCAACAACCTTCATCCACGACCGACAACCTTCATCCACGACTGACAACCTACATCCACGACTGACAACCTTCATCCACGACCAACAACCTTCATCCACGACCAACAACCTTCATCCACGACCGACAACCTTCATCCACGACTGACAACCTACATCCACGACTGACAACCTTCATCCACGACCAACAGCCTTCATTTACGACCAACAACCTTCATCCACGACCGACAATCTTCATCCACGACTGACAACCTACATCCACGACTGACAACCCTCATTTTAGAAACAATAAAATTTAGCCTCGGACAAGAAAAAGAACATTACACGACCGTGAATATGTTGAAGAGACTACACTACGCGACCAGATGGGGTAGGATGGTCTCAAAAAGTGCAAGTCCATAAATAAGTGTGGTCCCGATACAGGTACGATGCTTCGGTGACGTTCACTGCCCGAAATTAGATCTGCTGCAAAGAAAACATGTTAGACTAGAATTAGGGAGCTTAACCCCGAAAGGAAAAAAAAAATCAAATTAAGAAGGGGGAATAATGTCAGCCTCATCTGGAACAGAACTAAAACTACGCAGAATTGAAGATAAATTATGGAAATGTCTAGCATACTCTCTCTATCTTTCTCTCTCTATCTTTCTCTCTCTATCTTTCTCTTGCTGTCTCTCTTTCTCTCTCTATTTATCTTACTTGTAATAACAGTCTCTGATAAAACGCTACACCTGACTGTAGCGAAAGAGAAATGGCAAAGTAAAATAAAGTAATGAAAAGTAAGCCTCAAACAAATTCATGTTTTGGAACAATTCTTTTTATTCTTGTTTCCATTTTGCTCTTCTTTTCTGACTTACTCTTTTTTCACCTGCATTTATTACCGCCGACCATGTTTTTATCAGCTGCATTTAAAATTCTGTCAGGTAATGAAATTTCCCGTAGCATATAATATCGTAGTATAGTGGAGTGTTAAGGTTCACAGTGCGGTGCCACAACATCTGGCACTGAGAGATCCGTGCCCTTTCCTGGCAGTCTTTACTTTCCCACGTGTATCCATTGTTTCAGTTGGGTGGACTGGAGAGCGTCAGGCTGGGTTTGAATACATACTCAGCATGGGGAAAAGAGTAAGACCTTTTTGTTTTTAGACCATCATAGTGCCCTCATTCTTCTTCTTCTTTCCTTCCTCGCTTGTCTTTCAGCACCGAAGGAAGATACAGTGTGCAGCCTTTTACTCTTCTGTTGACTTCTCCGGCTCATGTGTTTCCTATTGTTTTTAACATTTGTTCAGTTCGTGGTCGGGCCTTGGTTCTGGTATTCTCGAAATGTTTATTGTAAGCTCTTTGTGTTTTGATCTTTCTGTCTTATCACGTGGCAAAACCATTTTGTCTGTTTGTTCTTTTCTGTATATATTCAATGCGGAAATTACTCCTAACTTTTTTCTCAATTCCTCATTTCTTATCTAACTGCTCAGGTTATTTCATGCCATACTTCTAACACATTTCACTGCGGTAGTGATTTTTTTTTCTTATAGTTGTAGAGTCTAAATCCTGGGTCTGGTATAGGTATTGCAAGGATGCATTGCAAGGAACGCATTGCAAGGATGGTACTGCAAGGAAGGCATTGCAAGGATGGTATTGCAAGGAAGGCATTGCAAGGATGGTATTGTAAGGATGGTATTGCAAGGATGGTATTGCAAGGAAGGCATTGCAAGGATGGTATTGCAAGGAAGGCATTGCAAGGATGGTATTGCAAGTAAGGCATTGCAAGGATGTATTGCAAGTAAGGCATTGCAAGGATGTATTGCAAGGAAGGCATTGCAAGGATGGTATTGCTAGGATGGTATTGCAAAGAAGGCATTGCTAGGATGGCATTGCAATGATTGCATTGCTAGGATGGGATTGCTAGGATGGCTTTGCGAGGATGGCATTGCAAGGAGGGTATTGCAAGGATGGTATTGCAAGGAAGGCATTGCAAGGATGACATTGCAAGGATGGTATTATGATGATATTGTTGTAGACATCCCGTTTTGATTCTAGAGTTATTTTCATGTTGGACAGCACTGGTGACAGTTCGATAATTTGATGACTCTGTTTCATCTTGAGTCTATTTCTCCTGAAAGTGTACTCTAGCATTTCGATATCTCTCCTGGCAATAGTTATTAGCCCCGGCGATGGCGTCCAGTGTAATGTCAGAACATCTGGTTATTACTTCTAACTTGTTTTTTTTTTTTTTTTTTGTAAACTTTTATTTTTGTTGTTAGAACTGTCGGAGTTCTATTTCGTGCTCACGCGTATATTTATCATCAGTTTCCGATATGCCTATGTACTCAGTCTCACCTGTCTTGGCATCAGGGTTTCACTGATAACAACTCTCTATCATTCCAAATGTGATTCGAACCAGCTACGTTCTGATTGTGAGGTCAGCACGTTAGTCTGACACTACGTGGTTGATCTAAAGCTTAATTTTTTTATTTATTTATTTTTGCGTTCGCCATCTTTTACCTCTGACGAAGTCCCTAGAGACTAGGAAATTAAATTTGCATGTTAATCCATTTTTCCATGACAGTAATTGCACAGTGGTCCCTCGCCGAACAGGCAGATAATGACTGAGGAGGTACTCATATTTTTTTCCCGTCGATGAGTAATTGACGTTTAAAGCCGGGCCTCGCTGCTGAGATCAGGGGTGGTTGCCGTAGAGAGAAATCATAAATAAAAATCCCAACTTGTGTAGCCGGGATTTGAACCCACAACCTGTCTGTCTCGAGGCCGGCGTCTTGCCTCGAGACCAACCAGTCAGTCCCCCCAACTTAATGTTTATGATTCTAGTTTTTGTAATGTTCAGCTTACTGCTCTCGTATCACGTTTATCGAAAAACCAATTTGAACACCGAGTTAAGTCATCGATTTTTCTCTAGTGATAATCGTTCCCAGAGTTGGTAAGATTTACTGCCTAGTCCTATCGGAAAATCGAAGGATTTGTTTTTTATATTTAACATCATCATATGCCACACCGGTTGCTGTATGATATTATGTCCTTCCAGAAGGCGTCAATTCTGTTGTTGACTGCAATAATGGACCATGAAACCAAGCTTTCTAGTATCTTCATTCCTTGTATTTAATAACCGTGGCAAAAAAACATCGATAATTTATATTTGTCAAATCATTTTCTTGTAAATAATGTATCACAATCATCATCATCATAATCATCATCATCATCATCATCATTCAGGGGAAGTAAATAAATGTGAGAAGGCAGGAAACCAATAAGGTATCGATCAACAAATTTCCTCCTTAGATTCGACTACAGGAAGTCAAAATCCCACGTGTTCGGTGACAATTACAACAGAAAAAAAATCCAAATTACATAAACTAATATAAGTAGAAAATTCATTTACGTGAGAAATAGAAACAAAATATAATAAACAATAAAGACCGATTCCATTTAAAAAAAAAAAAAATCAAAATGCATCAGGCTGATATTTTAAGTAAAAAAGAAAAAAAAGCTATCATCTAAGACAGAAGGCAGACTATTCAAAGTAAAATCAAAAGACAAAATGAATAACGTAAAATCAGCAACAGACAAGCTCAGTAACAAAAATAATCAGTAACCAAACTGCTGAAATACAAATAAACAACAACAACAACAACAACAACAAAAAAACAATGTTATTTTCAAAATCAGCAACGAACTCGCTGATTCAAGAAAAATCTACATCACGATTAAAAAAAAAAAAAATGCAGATATGAAAGTGATATATTTGTATTCTTTGCAGTTTTACCAATTTGGTATTGCTGGTTGCAATGTATAAGCTTTTGCTGACAAATTTGGGCTAATTTCCTTGTGTCTTTTTCACAGACTGAACAATTTGTCTTGCCTTTTCTTGTACAAACATCATGAGCTGGCATAGTCATATTAGAAGAGGGTGTTGCTCTTTGCTTGGTGGATTGTTTCTCGACTTCTTGTGCCTAAGTGTAGACGATTGATGTCTTTCAGGTCCCTCCCTACTCTGCTTTCGTAGAACTATACCAGCCCATCTCCACTTTTTTATCAAGGGCATCGAGATGTTTAATGTTGCCAGAGAGTACGATTTTTCTTTGCATAAATTGTTCCAATACAATTAAATTACATACAAATCCGTCACAACATAGTTTTCGTTTTTCTGATATTCATCCTAAGACTAGGTTGGTTCTTTTGTCTATATATACTATTTTATATTTTAATAATACATGTACAATTCTATAGTAAAAAAGTAAAGAGCCCGCGTCACGCCAAGTGGCGTATAGGGAATATGGTGTTAGTGACCATAAATTTTACAGACCTTCAGTACATGATTTTTGGGGTAATGTGGTCGGTATTACGCCCGTGCCGCTTTACTTTCCCAGAAAAAAAATCCGGATGCAATGATGATGATGATTATGATGATGTTTACAAGAACTCAATTCTGTTTCGTCGACAATAGTTATTAACTCTTTCCGTACGTTTTAACGCACCATGTGCCATGCCGATTTCGGTCATGTACGTTTAGCCGCACAGTGCGTCACTCTTAATTTGATTTGTGTAAACTGTCATCAAACTATATTCCTTTTACGTGTCTTGTATCATCTTGGTGAAATATAATTCCTTGTTTAATTATATAAAAGGTAAAGGTAAAGTACGAGACGGGAACCGGCGTCTTAGCACGCGAGTTTACACCCATATGTGCTCGGCCGCCTATCCAGAAATGTTCGGATATTTCTGTATAGTGTCACCTCAAGCATCGAAACTCAGTTGCGAAGCGACATTCCTCACCTTCCCAGGGTAATACCCTGGTACCCATTTCTGCCAACGGCTGGGTCGACCGTGGGTTTTTTTTTTCCAACCACGAGTACAACTCACACTGCTCCCAGCGGGAATCGAACACGGGTTGTCCGAACGTCGGTAGTCCAGTCGGGTGGTTTTCCCAACTAGACTACCGAGGCCCCCAATTATATAACAACTCATATATAATATATTAAGTGTTAGATACATATACACATGTAGATTAATATTTAAAAAACACGAACAATTTTGTTTCTGAAATCTCTACCGTTAAATTGATTAAAAAAAACCTTCCAAACTGAAAGAGTTAAACCTCACGATCAAGTTATTTGCTCGGAGATCACTTTCCGTTTCGTTGAGTTGGTTGTTTGTAATAGAATCAACTTAACTCTACATGAGGCGGGTGTGCAGGTGTTCAGTTCCTCTTCATTAGCTGACAAATAGCTTGTATGCAGATGATACCAGTCCTGGCTGGTTAATCGATGTACATGACGATGTGAGAATCACGTGTGGTGCCTGTAGGAAAGGGTGCTATTGGAGGAGCTATTAACAAGTTGTATATTTAATCAGTGAGTTACTAAGATAATCCGCTTAAATAGTTGTAGTCACATATTTTTGGTGGTGGGGGGGGGGAGGTGAGGACTATTGGGGTGATTTCTGCTGACGTAATGATTGGTTGTAAAAAAAAAAAAGAAAAAAGTTAAGTACCCCCGTCACGCCAAATGAAGTATAGGGAATATGGTGTTAGGAACCATACATTTTACAGAAATTCGGTACATGAATTTTGGGGTAATGTGGTTGGTATTACGCTGGTGCCGCTTTACTTTCCCAGAAAAAAATCCGGTACCCATTAAAAGCTGGGTGAACCGGAAGCCGTCGGTTGAGATCGAACCCTACCTCTTGTCCTTTGTAGTCTAGTTCACTAACCACTGAGCTATCGCGGCTCCCTAATGATTGGTTGCCTGGTGTCTAAATCGACTCATTGACGAACTGAACGAACGGTTTTAGCGGTTGGATTACTAGCATGAAGACGTCACAGTTTAGAAGAAAAAGATATGGTGCTCATCTCGTGGAGTCCCGAAACAGTCCATCCAATGGTGGTTTCCTTCCTTCGTGCTGTGGAGTCCAGGCACAGAGAGAAAGGGCAAGAGCTATTGAAAAAAAAAACATAAACACTAAAAGGGCTCCAGTGTCCGTCACCGGTACTATACTGGTAAAGATAAAGGTCAAGTACGAGACTTGAACCGTCTTAGCATGCGAGTTTTTACCCAATTGTGCTCGGCCGCTTATCCAGAAGTGTTCGGAGACTTCTGGATAGTGAAGCATCGAAACTCATGATGCTAGGCGGCATTCCTCACCTTTCCAGAGTACTACCCTGGTACCCACTTCTGCCAGAGGCTGGGTCGACAGCAGGGGCATTTTTTTTTCCCAACCACGAGTACAATTCACACTGCTTCCAGCGGGAAGCGAACATTGTTTGTCCGAAAGTCGTTAGCCTAATCTTGTGGTTTTCTCAATTAGGCTACCGAGGTCCCCGAAGTACCAACAGATGCAAGCTGTATAGAGATTTCATCCGCCTTATCCTAACGAACGATTTCTTCCAACATGTTAATATTGACGTCTCAATGTGTACGTAGAAGAAGAGGAAGAAGAAGAAGTAAAGATGAAGGATTACTTCTTAGCTGCTTCCCTGACCGGCTATTTTTTTAACATTTAATTACTAAACGCCGTGCTTCTACTGAGTCAGGCATAATAAATTGAAGATTTGTTGCGGTTACAAAACTGTTTTATCACAGGCCGTTATTTGGAATCCCCAGGGAAAAAGACAAAGAGGAAGACCAAGAAATTCTTGGAGAAGACAGACAGAAGCAGAGATGAAGATGATGGGGAAGACATGGAATGGTCTTAAAAGAGTGGCAAGAAACAGAACGACTTGGAAAGTGTTTGTTGGAGACCTATGCTCCACAGGGAGTTGAAAGATAGAAGAAGAAGAAGACAAAGCTGTTTTATTTTATTTTGAAATATCATTTCACCATTTGTATCCAGGGTTTGAAACACGACCTTCTGTCCACTCAGCTGAAAACAAAACGCGTTTCAAGAAACAAGTTCTTGATCCTTGGCTTTTGATCAAGGCGTCCGAGAACATACATTAGACAACGCTCTCCAAAATAGTATACCCGGGTGAAGCAGAGTCCCGAACAAGCACTTACATGGAGCAGTAATATTTTACCTAGTTTAATGAGAACACACTCAAATGAAATGTGTTTCGCCAGTCTCATATTTAACTATTGAAAGATGAAACATTTTTTAACCAAAAACGCTGTGTTCAATCATAAACCGATTTTTTTTTTAAAAAGGAGGTTGGTTGTACAAAATTATTTTAAGTAATGGATTTCTCAACGTCAGTTACGAACAGTGATTCCCAACTTTATTTCACGTGCACCACACGCATGTTAATTTCCACCAAATTATACCTTCTATATTAGGAAAATGCTTGTAGATAATTTGGTTGCTCTTGTTACTCATGTATTTGTTAAAACACTATGTACATGTAACATAAAACAAGAGATTGCAGTGACATAATATTGTGAGCAATGAGTGTATTTATATTTACATTCAAAACATAACAAATGCATTATCATCATCATCAAGTACCATGCCTTGTGGCTTAGGTGATCATGACTCTCCACAACTTTCGATCTCGATAATTATGTATCTTTTCTGCTGTTGACCTTCTTCCAAGCCATTCTCTTAAGCTGTTTGTTATCTTTTCTCTTTGCTTCCCTCTATCTCTTCGTCCCTCAATTTTCCCAATTGTTACAGTATATTCCATCTGTTCCCTTCTCATTACATGGCCACACAATGATGATTGTTTCTTCCTAATATTTGAAATTAGCTCTCTTTTTGCTTTGACCTCTTTCAGAATGTTTTCATTACTCTTCTTAGCTGTCCATGGTATTCTCAACATTCTTCTGAAAAACCACATTTATACAGACTCCAGTGATTTTCTTGTCAGTTGTCCTATTGTCCATGCTTCACATCCATTATGTTAAGACTGACTCTACATAACATTTAAGAACTCTCTTTCTTCTTTCGATTGTCAAAAATGGTTTGCTTGCGTTCGCCCGATGACTTAAGGAGTGTACCTTGTTATCATCCGCCCTTAAAAGTACGTTAAGTAGGTGTGTCTGCGTTGTGTTGTGGTTTGCAGTACAACTGTTATATTTGCGCCATTCGGCCCAACACATCCGACTTCAGCATGACATTCTTGAGTACCGGATTGTCTTCCCTCTTCGATACCTACTCGCTTGGCCAGACTAGACAAGTTAGTCTGTTACTAGAGGCACCACGGAGAGGTGGAGCAGGGTGAGGATGGTTCTGGTTCACCTATCCTGGCGCACACCATCAGCTGTGGATCGCTGACAACTTTCATTTTTGCATATTATCTTCCTCATTTTTTGGAAAGCAGCTTTTCCCTGAGCAATTCTGAATCTCACGTCTTTTATACATCTTCCGTCTGAGGTTATTTTATCTATTTTATTTTATTATATTATTCTATTTCTTTATTATTAATCTCCAGTGATTTTCTTGTCTGTTGTCATATTGTCCATGATTCACATCCATATGTTAAGACTAGCTCTACATAACATTTAAGAACTCTTTTTCTTGTTTTTATTGTCAAAAAGGATTGCATAATATCTTCCTCATTTTCTGGAAAGCTGCTTTTGCCTGAGCTATTCTGCATCTCACCTCTTTTGTACATTTTCCGTCTGAGGTTAACAAAGTTCCCAAATGTTTAAATTCATTTACCTGTTTAAATGTTATTAACTAAATTACTTACAGATACTTGAGTAAGGTTCTAGATGGCCATCATACCTGAACAAGGCTGTAATGGGGATGTCACCATCCTTGAGGTGCCCAGTGCTTTCTTTGATATATTAAAATTTACACCTAAAGGTGTACACACAATGAGAAGAAGAGTGAAACGCCCAACTACACCTCAGCTGAATTCGACCAGCGACTCATAGTTGACTACTTGTGTTCGGACCAGCAAACCAAAATTGATTAAGATCCTGTGTCATCTCACCTGGTAGCCAACTATCCAGTCTGGTTAGGCAATTAGCGATCGATGAGGGAAGGCAACCAATGTCCAAAAATACAATGCTGAAGTCGGATGCGCTGGGCTGGTATCTCAACGTGATGCAAAAAACACAGCGGAGGATTTTTGGTCTCGAAACAAGACACCGATCTGCACCTGATGGGGTTTTTTATTTATGATTTCTCTCTGCGGTAACCACCCCTGGTTTCAGCAGCGAGGCCCGGCTTAAAACGTCAATTGCTCATCGACGGAAATAAAATATGATTATTTCCGAAGTCGGAGTTGTCTGCCTGTGCGGCCAGGGACCCCTGTGCAATTACTGTCATGGAAAAGCGGATTAACACACAAATTTCAGGAACTTCGCCAGAGGCGAGAGCTGGCGAAAGTTAAAAAAAAAAAAACAACAACAACACAACGCAACGCGACAACGCAGATTTAACATTCTTTTATTCTAGGGCGTTGACCATGAGTATTCACGGGGCCAATCTACATATATTTAACTTTTTGGAAATAACTTTTATTTCTCTTTTTTAAAAAAGACACAAAACACAGCAAAATCGTCGCACCTGTACATAGCAAATAGGGAGCCGCGATAGTTTAGTGATTAGTGAACTGGACTACAAAGGACAAGTGGTCGGGTTCGATCCCAACCGTCGTCTTTCGGGTTCACCCAGCCTTAAATGAGTGCCGGATTTTTTTTCTGGGAAAGTAAAGCGGTACGGGCGTAATACCGACCACATTACACCAAAAATCATGTGCTGAAGGTCTGTAAAATGTATGGTCACTAACACCATATTCTTTATACGCCACATGGCGTGACGGGGGCTTTTTACTTTACTTTTACTGAACATAAAAAATAGTTATTGCAACACTCACGTGCACTAAATAAGACTTGGATCTTTGTTTAAAAAATAAATAGTTTAAATAAATTATGTAAAATCTGAAGTATGGGTCTGCATTCGGCTTAGTGCGGGATTTATTTCTTCTCTGGCCCCTGTACTGGCTTATTCTTATTGGGGTACTGCTATCAATGTTTGAAAACTACTGCGCTGGAATATCACTGTCCGGTATTTGGCAACGATGACTAGCCTGTGAGCAATGTCTTCCTCCTCAGGTATATAGTTCTCTTTCTGTTTTATGCTTGCAGTAGTAGAAAGGAAAATAGAAAACGTCACGAGATGGTGACGGTAGAGGGAATTTTTGAAGGAGATAGGGAGGTAGAAGAAAAAAAGGTGGGTTTGGGTAGGAGAGAAGGTAGTGATCAACAGAGAAAAGGCAATAATATTAGAAAGTGTAGTAAAAGAGAGAGAGAGAGAGAGAGAGAGAGAGAGAGAGAGAGAGATTGCGATTTGGATATATCGTTATCTCTGCTAATTTAAATCGCTGCCAAAGTGTATATAGTATTCTATCTATCTATTGTCCTTTCGAGTCGAAGACGGCACATAGGGCAGAACCACAATCTCAGAAACAGAAACCTGTGCCAAAATGACAATATTGCAGAGATCACTGCTTCTAAAATCTATGGCCCTGTTTCCATAATAATACTTTTTACAATGACAGCTTGTCAAGCCATCGATCGACCTCCTTAGTCGCCTCTTACAACATGCCTGGAAGGTCACAGTGTCACTATTCTTTACTTCCCTTATATTGAGGCCCCGGTGACGCGCTGGTATTTATAGTATTAACTTTAATATTTTCTCTTGTAATAATCAAGATAACAATTCTGCGTACTTTGTTAGAGATAATACAGTACTCAGTATAATAATACCACTTACGATATTCATCATCATGTGCCGTACCGGTTGGCGTAGGCGATCATGTCCTTCCACAATTCTCTATTCACAGTACATTATATAAATTCTGTTGTTGACTGTTTTCCATGCCATGACACAAAGCTATCCAGTATCTTTTCCCTTTGTCGTCCGTGATCTCTCTTTCCCGGTATTTTGCCAATTGTAACCAAGAATTCCAAATTTCCTCTTCTCATGATGTGCCCAAAAAATGTTGATTATTTCTCCCTGTGGAGACATTATTGTTTTTAAGAGCTCCCTTTTTGTGTTGACCTCTTTGAGACCTCATTGGTCTTTTTAGCTGTCCAAGGAACTCTCAACATTCTTCTGAGAAATCCAATTTCTGTGACCTGTAATCATCTTTTCACTTGTTTGTCTACTGTCCATAATTCGCTTCCATAGGTAAGAATTGGCTCAATGTAGCACCGATGAACTCTCATCATTCTCACCTCTACTGATATAGACTCTACTTGTGATGTTCTGTCTGTGGGGGCGATCAACACACTTAACCTGACAGCTGACTTCATGTGAGAGTCTGGAATCCTACTCTGATTGAGTCCCGATCGCAGAGAGAGAGAGAGAGAGAGAGAGAGAGAGAGAGAGAGGCTTGTTGCATAAGTCGTTTTTCATTTTCTGAAATTATATTTTTGCCTGAGCTATTCTACTTTTTATTTCTGTGCTTACGATATTAAATATACTAATTTCTCTTGCACTATTCATAGTTATTATTTAGCAATGAAGAAAATAATCATTCATCCTACATTATTCAAAACAATAATGTCCTTTAAAGCATTAAAGATATAATCTATCTTACAATATTGGAGATACTAATTTCTCTTACAGTATTCAGCTCAGTGGTTAGTGAACTGGACTACAAAGGACAAGAGGTAGGGTTCGATCCCAACCGAAGGCTTCCGGTTCACCCAGCCTTTACTGGGTACCGGATTTTTTTTTCTGGGAAAGTAAAGAGGCACGGGCGTAATACCGACCACATTCCTCCAAAAATCATGTGCCGAAGGTCTGTAAAATATATGGTCACTAACACCAAATTCCCTATACGTCACTTGGCGTGACAGGTGTACTTTACTTTTATATATATATATATATATATATATATATATATATATATATATATATATACATACATACATGCATGCATGCATACATACATACATACATACATACATACATATTGTATTCATGATAATACTTTTATTACAGAAACAATAAAATCATTTAATTACATTAACGGTATAATGTTAACATTTACTAGCGCATTATCTGAAAATACATTTTTTTTTAAAGAGGGAGAGAGACAAAGACAAATAGAGAAGAAATAGAATAATGGAGTCATGGACAAAATAATAAGGGCTAAGGTCTATTTATTGCTAGAGATCGTGACACTTTGGAAGCTTATGAGGAAACACATTTCCATTAAGTTAATTATGAACTAATAAATTCACATCGCCATCATTATCACCGTCATCATCATCATCAGGGCGCTTGTCCATTGCCGAACGTTGTATTCACTACAGCCACAATATGGGCCATTCACCACATATATGGGCCATTCACCACATATATATTCACCTATCTCATTAAATTAAAATAATGTGATATCGCGTTAGGATGATCTGCATGCACGTTGTATAAAAATAACAACCTACATAGAATAAATTGTTTGTTTCAAGTATAGAGGAAATGAGTGAGTATATGACAAGGATATTATTGAAGAAGCCGATAAGCACTTTACTCAGAAGTGACTCGGAAACAATTACAGAAGCTGTCGCTAAGGGGATTGTGGGTAAACGGTGAAAGGGGAAGGGGATCTATAACAAGGGCAGCATGATGAAAACAGAAGGGGACACTGTTGCACAGTGCGGGCCAAACTTGGTATACTCTGTGATGGATAGTCACGGACGCTGCAAGGAGCAGACGTTTTGCGCTTTTGTTGTTGCCCTAGGCAAAACGTGGGAGCCACGATAGCTCAGTGGTTAGTGACTGGACTACAAGGAACAAGAGGTAGGGTTCGATCCCAACCGACGGTTTCCGGGCTCACCCAGCCTTAAATGGGTACCGGATTTTTTTTCTGGGAAATTAAAGCGGCACGGGCGTAATACCGACCACATTACCCCCAAAAATCATGTGCCGAAGGTCTGTAAAATTGATGGTCACTAACACCATATTCACTATATGCCACTTGGCGTGACGTGTGCTCTTTACTTTTCCTTTTTAGACAAAACGTGTCGCTCCTGATATGTTTCGGTTCACTGCTCTTGGAAAGGAAGAGGACTCCGGCAGATGGTGCTCGTAAACCTGGGAGGGCCGACCATCTAAGGGCAGAATCCCCCTACAGAAAAGATCATCTGCTGCCTTGCAGGAAGATTGGGGACAATCAAAGGCTAAGGAATGCAAACTTGAATAAAATGCTGGCTGAAATCGGATGCACTGGGCCACTGTCGCAGAACACAGTGCAACGTTTTAACGGGTGTTCAATCAGAGTGGATCTGGCAGACTCTAATTGTGATGTTCTGCCTGTGGGGGCGATCAACACACTTAACCTGACAGCTGACTTCATGTGAGTGTCTGGAATCCTACTCTGATTGAGTCCTGATCGCAGAGAGAGAGAGAGAGAGAGAGAGAGAGAGAGAGAGAGAGAGAGAGAGGAAGACAAAGCAAAGGAGTGAAGAAATTATGGAGGAAAACTTGCTAATAATTATAGTGACAGAAACATTATTAAATAATATAAGAGAACGTGTTTACCTGGTACATGTTATATATATAGAACGTCAAATCGGTGCTTTACAGGTGGAAATTTCTCTGGAATCCACAAGGAAAATGGGATTGAGGAGAATTAGAAGAACAGAAGATAGTTAGAAACAGATGTTCGTGCGATAGAAAAGACATGGGCAGTGCTGGAAAGATTATCCCGAGACAGGGGAAGGAATTTACGAGATTTATTGGGCGATAAATGCGGTACAGGGAGCTTAAAATGATCGTAAAATAAGTTGGACATTTGCAACATATCCTATATTTAAGCCAAAGTATGACGTGTCACCTGAAGTTCTTTAACTCCGGGAATATTTTGTTGGTTTGAAAAGAGTTGTCAGACTTCGCATTGTGTTATATAAAACCACAAAGTTCAAGTTTCTCTATAAATTCTGTTTCTGATTCAAACTTATCAAAGCATAAGTATAATTGATAGAAAGAATGTTGCTCAACAGGAACATAAATGAGGCGTAATATTTGGATGTACTACTTTAGAGACGTTATATGTGGATGTACTACTTTAAAGACGTAATATGTGCATGTACTACTTTAGAGACGTTATACGTGGATGTACTACTTTAGAGACGTTATACGTGGATGTACTACTTTAGAGACGTTATACGTGGATGTACTACTTTAGAGACGTTATACGTGGATGTACTACTTTAGAGACGTTATACGTGGATGTACTACTTTAGAGACGTAAAATTTGGATAAACTACTTTAGAGATGCAATATTTGGATGTACTACTTTAGAGAAGTAACATTTGGATGTACTACTTTAGAGACGTAATATTTGGATGTATTACTTTAGAGACGTAATATTTGGATGTACTACTTTAGAGACGTAACATTTGGATGTACTACTTTAGACACGTACTATTTGGATGTACTACTTTAGAGACGTAATATTTGGATGTACTACTTTAGAGATGTAATATTTGGATGTACTACTTTAGAGACCTAACATTTGGATGTACTACTTTAGAGACGTTATATGTGGATGTACTACTTTAGAGACGTAATATTTGGATGTACTACTTTAGAGACGTAATATTTGGATGTACTACTTTAGAGAGGTAATATTTGGATGTACTACTTTAGAGACGTAATATGTGGTTTACTACTTTAGAGAGGTAATATTTGGATATACTACTTTAGAGAGGTAATATTTGGATGTACTACTTTAGAGACGTAATATTTTGATGTACTACTTTAGAGACGTAACATTTGGATGTACTACTTTAGAGAGGTAATATTTGGATGTACTACCTTAGAGACGTAATATTTGGATGTACTACTTTAGAGACGTCACATTTGGATGTACTACTTTAGACACGTAATATTTGGATGTACTACTTTAGAGACGTTATATGTGGATGTACTACTTTAGAGACGTAATATTTGGATGTACTACTTTAGAGAGGTAATATTTGGATGTACTACTTTAGAGAGGTAATATTTAGATGTACTATTTTAGAGAGGTAATATTTAGATGTACTACTTTAGAGAGGTAATATTTGGATGTACTACTTTAGAGAGGTAATATTTAGATGTACTACTTTAGAGAGGTAATATTTGGATGTCCTACTTTAGAGAGGTAATATTTAGATGTACTACTTTAGAGAGGTAATATTTGGATGTACTACTTTAGAGAGGTAATATTTAGATGTACTACTTTAGAGAGGTAATATTTGGATGTACTACTTTAGAGAGGTAATATTTAGATGTACTATTTTAGAGAGGTAATATTTGGATGTACTATTTTAGAGGCGTCATATGTGGTTTACTACTTTAGAGGTACCAAGGGCGTGGATCAGAAATTAAATAGTTCATTTTGTGCTTACTACTACTCCCTCTCTGTTTTCTTTTTTCTTCTCCTTCCATCAAGCTTTTCCGTTATAACGATGTTTTCAAAGCCTCTTTTACAAATATTTTGGAGCCAGTAGAGGGGTGTAACATGCACTCCTACAAGGTATGGTGACAGCTTTACAAAACAGGAATACAATAAAATAATAACGTTTCGGTCTTCAATAACGTTTACCTGTCCCTCATCGTTTGTTATCGTTGTCCACGGTCTCTAAAGAGGCCGCATGCAGGTCCAAACAATATTTTGCTGTTTCTTTTTTTATAAAACTGTCACCATACTTGTAGTAGTAAATATGTAAGCTACACCCCACTATTGGCTCCTTCTTACCAGCTTTACCGCAGCACTATATTTATTTGCCGTACCCGCAAATATTTCGTCTTTGCCGTAAAATAATCTTCACTACCCACAATGCCCTTTAGTGTTCACAAGTCTTCCTGTAACGAAAGCATCCATTAGTTGATCTTTTTATTGTACTGGTACATACGATTTACTTAATATTGGGAGCCGCGGAAGAGCTGTGGTCTGTTTGGAGAAAATGTCGGGTTCAATCCCCTGTCACGGCTTCAAATTTCACCAAGCCTTAAATGTATGGCCCTTTTCGTCTTGTCAGACGGTCTAGTAGAGACTATTGTGTATTTTTTTGAGGCTATGTTTTTGTCGAACAGCTTCTCTCGTGGCTAATTCTACCAACGTTTGACACACACACACGGCCACAGAATGAACAAGTCAGGCCCATTAGTCCACAGGGTTTTCAAGCCTTGAATGGGTTCCGGGTTTTACTAGGAAAGAAAGACAACACTGGAGTAATACTGACAAGATGACACCAATATGGGTCGATGGTAATTAAAAATATATGGTCACTAAAAAAATATTGCTTCTAAGCATGACATGGTGTGACTGAGTTCTTTCTTCTTCTTTCTTTCATAGTGCAGTTGTAAGGGGAGAGAAGGAACGAATTCATTACAGACTGTATATACTAGGGAAAAAGTAGGAAAGTGCACGGACTCCATAGTACCGGTTCGTTCCCCTTCCCTGAGAGTGAATTCTTTACGAAGTTACTGAGTTCATGAGCATTGTTGTTATTTTTTTTCTTTAATCATGACGGTATTCTTGCCTTAATATCTTCGTGATTGCATAATACAACGTGTGTTATTTTACTTTTGTCTAGAAATCACTCCGGCTTACGCGAGGGCAGTGGCAGATAACACCAACGTCGCTGCTCCAGAGAGTCTTGTGTTCAAAGAGGGAGATATCATTACGGTAAGCAGAATTGTAACCGTTCTTGTTCTCACAGCCAGAATTGTAACCGTTCTTGTTCTCACAGCCAGAATTGTAACCGTTCTTGTTCTCACAGCCAGAATTGTAACCGTTCTTGTTCTCACAGCCAGAATTGTAACCGTTCTTGTTCTCACAGCCAGAATTGTAACCGTTCTTGTTCTCACAGCCAGAATTGTAACCGTTCTTGTTCTCACAGCCAGAATTGTAACCGTTCTTGTTCTCACAGCCAGAATTGTAACCGTTCTTGGTCTCACAGCCAGAATTGTAACCGTTCTTGTTCTCACAGCCAGAATTATAACCGTTCTTGTTCTCACAGCCAGAATTGTAACCGTTCTTGTTCTCACAGTCAGAATTGTAACCGTTCTTGTTCTCACAGCCAGAATTGTAACCGTTCTTGTTCTCACAGTCAGAATTGTAACCGTTCTTGTTCTCACAGCCAGAATTGTGTCCGTTCTTGGTCTCACAGCCAGAATTGTAACCGTTCTTGTTCTCACAGCCAGAATTGTAACCGTTCTTGTTCTCACAGCCAGAATTGTAACCGTTCTTGTTCTCACAGCCAGAATTGTAACCGTTCTTGTTCTCACAGCCAGAATTGTAACCGTTCTTGGTCTCACAGCCATAATTGTAACCGTTCTTGTTCTCACAGCCAGAATTGTAACCGTTCTTGGTCTCACAGCCAGAATTGTAACCGTTCTTGGTCTCACAGTCAGAATTGTAACCGTTCTTGGTCTCACAGCCAGAATTATAACCGTTCTTGTTCTCACAGTCAGAATTGTGTCCGTTCTAGGTCTCACAGCCAGAATTGTGTCCGTTCTAGGTCTCAGAGCCAGAATTGTGTCCGTTCTAGGTCTCACAGCCAGAATTGTAACCGTTCTTGGTCTCACAGTCAGAATTGTAACCGTTCTTGTTCTCACAGCCAGAATTGTAACCGTTCTTGTTCTCACAGCCAGAATTGTAACCGTTCTTGTTCTCACAGCCAGAATTGTAACCGTTCTTGTTCTCACAGCCAGAATTGTAACCGTTCTTGTTCTCACAGTCAGAATTGTGTCTGTTCTTGTTCTCACAGTCAGAATTGTAACCGTTCTTGTTCTCACAGTCAGAATTGTAACCGTTCTTGTTCTCACAGTCAGAATTGTAACCGTTCTTGTTCTCACAGCCAGAATTGTAACCGTTCTTGTTCTCACAGCCAGAATTGTAACCGTTCTTGTTCTCACAGTCAGAATTGTGTCTGTTCTTGGTCTCACAGCCAGAATTGTGTCTGTTCTTGGTCTCGCAATCAGAATTGTAACCGTTCTTGTTCTCACAGTCAGAATTGTAACCGTTCTTGTTCTCACAGTCAGAATTGTAACCGTTCTTGTTCTCACAGCCAGAATTGTAACCGTTCTTCTTCTCACAGCCAGAATTGTGTCTGTTCTTGGTCTCACAGTCAGAATTGTGTCCGTTCTAGGTCTCACAGTCAGAATTGTGTCCGTTCTTGGTCTCACAGTCAGAATTGTGTCCGTTCTTGGTCTCACAGTCAGAATTGTGTCCGTTCTTGGTCTCACAGTCAGAATTGTGTCCGTTCCTGGTCTCACAGTCAGAATTGTGTCTGTTCCTGGTCTCACAGTCAGAATTGTGTCCGTTCTTGGTCTCACAGTCTGAATTGTGTCTGTTCCTGGTCTCACAGTCAGAATTGTGTCTGTTCTTGGTCTCACAGCCAGAATTGTGTCCGTTCTTGGTCTCACAGTCAGAATTGAGTCTGTTCTTGGTCTCACAGTCAGAATTGTGCCTGTTCCTGGTCTCACAGTCAGAATTGTGTCCGTTCTTGGTCTCACAGTCAGAATTGAGTCTGTTCTTGGTCTCACTGTCAGAATTGTGTCTGTTCCTGGTCTCACAGTCAGAATTGTGTCTGTTCCTGGTCTCACAGTCAGAATTGTGACCGTTCTTGGTCTCACAGTCAGAATTGTGTCCGTTCTTGGTCTCACAGTCAGAATTGTGTCTGTTTCTGGTCTCACAGTCAGAATTGTGTCTGTTCCTGGTCTCACAGTCAGAATTGTATCTGTTCTTGGTCTCATAGTCAGAGTTGTGTCCGTTCTTGGTCTCACAGTCAGAATTGTGTCTGTTCTTTGTCTCACAGTCAGAATTGTGTCTGTTCCTGGTCTCACAGTCAGAATTGTGTCAGTTCTTGGTCTCACAGTCAGAATTGTGTCTGTTCTTGGTCTAACAGGCAGAATAGTGTCTGTTCCTGGTCTCACAGTCAGGATTGTGTCTGTTCTTGGTCTCACAGTCAGAATTGTGTCTGTTCCTGGTCTCACAGTCAGAATTGTGTCCGTTCTTGGTCTCACAGTCAGAATTGTGTCTGTTCCTGGTCTCACAGTCAGAATTATGTCCGTTCTTGGTCTCATAGTCAGAATTGTGTCCGTTCTTGGTCTCACAGTCAGAATTGTGTCTGTTCTTGGTCTCACAGCCAGAATTGTGTCCATTCCTGGTCTCACAGTCAGAATTGTATCCGTTCTTGGTCTTACAGTCAGAATTGTGTCTGTTCTTGGTCTCACAGTCAGAATTGTGTCTGTTCTTGGTCTCACAGTCAGAATTGTGTCTGTTCTTGGTCTCACAGTCAGAATTGTGTCTGTTCCTGGTCTCACAGTCAGAATGTGTCTGTTCATGGTCTCACAGTCAGAATTGTGTATGTTTTTGGTCTGACAGTCAGAATTGTGTCTGTTCTTGGTCTCACAGTCAGAATTTTATCTGTTCCTGGTCTCACAGTCAGAATTGTGTCTGTTCCTGGTCTCACAGTCAGAATTGTGTCTGTTCTTGGTCTCACAGTCAGAATTGTGTCTGTTCTTGGTCTCACAGTCAGAATTGTGTCTGTTCTTGGTCTCACAGTCCGAATTTTGTCCCTTCTTGGTCTCACAGTCAGAATTTTGTCTGTTCCTGGTCTCACAGTCAGATTTGTGTCTGTTCTTTGTCTCACAGTCAGAATTGTGTCTGTTATTGGTCTCACAGTGAGAGCTGTGTTCGTTCTTGGTCTTACAGTCAGAATTGTGTTCGTTCTTGGTCTCACAGTCAGAATTGTGTCTGTTCTTGGTCTCATAGTCAGAATTGTGTTCGTTCTTGGTCTCACAGTCAGAATTGTGTCTGTTCCTGGTCTCACAGTCAGAATTGTGTTCGTTCTTGGTCTCACAGTCAGAATTGTGTCTGTTCTTGGTCTCACAGTCAGAATTGTGTTCGTTCTTGGTCTCACAGTCAGAATTGTGTTCGTTCTTGGTCTCACAGTCAGAATTGTGTCTGTTCTTGGTCTCACAGTCAGAATTGTGTTCGTTCTTGGTCTCACAGTCAGAATTGTGTCTGTTCCTGGTCTCACAGTCAGAATTGTGTTCGTTCTTGGTCTCACAGTCAGAATTGTGTCTGTTCTTGGTCTCACAGTCAGAATTGTGTCTGTTCTTGGTCTCACAGTCCGAATTGTGTCCGTTCTTGGTCTCACAGTCATAATTGTGTCTGTTCCTGGTCTCACAGTCAGATTTGTGTCTGTTCTTTGTCTCACAGTCAGAATTGTGTCTGTTATTGGTCTCACAGTGGAGAATTGTGTTCGTTCTTGGTCTCACAGTCAGAATTGTGTTCGTTCTTGGTCTCACAGTCAGAATTGTGTTCGTTCTTGGTCTCACAGTCAGAATTGTGTCTGTTCTTTGTCTCACAGTCAGAATTGTGTTCGTTCTTGGTCTCACAGTCAGAATTGTGTTCGTTTTTGGTCTCACAGTCAGAATTGTGTCTGTTCTTGGTCTCACAGTCAGAATTGTGTTCGTTCTTGGTCTCACAGTCAGAATTGTGTCTGTTCTTGGTCTCACAGTCAGAATTGTGTCCGTTCTTGATCTCACAGTCAGAATTGTGTCTGTTCTTGGTCTCACAGTCAGAATTGTGTCTGTTCTTGGTCTCACAGTCAGAATTGTGTCTGTTATTGGTCTCACAGTTAGAATTGTGTCTGTTCCTGGTCTCACAGTCAGAATTGTGTCTGTTCCTGGTCTCACAGTCAGAATTATGTCTGTTCCTGGTCTCACAGTCAGAATTGTGTCTGTTCTTGGTCTCACAGCCAGAATTGTGTTCGTTCTTGGTCTCACAGTCAGAATTGTGTCTGTTCTTGGTCTCACAGTCAGAATTGTGTCCGTTCTAGGTCTCACAGTCAGAATTGTGTTCGTTCTTGGTCTCACAGTCAGAATTGTGTCTGTTCTTGTTCTCACAGTCAGAATTGTAACCGTTCTTGTTCTCACAGTCAGAATTGTAACCGTTCTTGTTCTCACAGCCAGAATTGTAACCGTTCTTGTTGTGTCCGTTCTTGGTCTCACAGTCAGAATTGTGTCTGTTCTTTGTCTCACAGTCAGAATTGTGTCTGTTCCTGGTCTCACAGTCAGAATTGTGTCTGTTCTTGGTCTCACAGTCAGAATTGTGTCTGTTCTTGGTCTCACAGTCAGAATTGTGTCTGTTCCTGGTCTCACAGTCAGAATGTGTCTGTTCATGGTCTCACAGTCAGAATTGTGTATGTTTTTGGTCTGACAGTCAGAATTGTGTCTGTTCTTGGTCTCACAGTCAGAATTTTATCTGTTCCTGGTCTCACAGTCAGAATTGTGTCTGTTCCTGGTCTCACAGTCAGAATTGTGTCTGTTCTTGGTCTCACAGTCAGAATTGTGTCTGTTCTTGGTCTCACAGTCAGAATTGTGTCTGTTCTTGGTCTCACAGTCCGAATTTTGTCCCTTCTTGGTCTCACAGTCAGAATTTTGTCTGTTCCTGGTCTCACAGTCAGATTTGTGTCTGTTCTTTGTCTCACAGTCAGAATTGTGTCTGTTATTGGTCTCACAGTGAGAGCTGTGTTCGTTCTTGGTCTTACAGTCAGAATTGTGTTCGTTCTTGGTCTCACAGTCAGAATTGTGTCTGTTCTTGGTCTCATAGTCAGAATTGTGTTCGTTCTTGGTCTCACAGTCAGAATTGTGTCTGTTCCTGGTCTCACAGTCAGAATTGTGTTCGTTCTTGGTCTCACAGTCAGAATTGTGTCTGTTCTTGGTCTCACAGTCAGAATTGTGTTCGTTCTTGGTCTCACAGTCAGAATTGTGTTCGTTCTTGGTCTCACAGTCAGAATTGTGTCTGTTCTTGGTCTCACAGTCAGAATTGTGTTCGTTCTTGGTCTCACAGTCAGAATTGTGTCTGTTCCTGGTCTCACAGTCAGAATTGTGTTCGTTCTTGGTCTCACAGTCAGAATTGTGTCTGTTCTTGGTCTCACAGTCAGAATTGTGTCTGTTCTTGGTCTCACAGTCCGAATTGTGTCCGTTCTTGGTCTCACAGTCATAATTGTGTCTGTTCCTGGTCTCACAGTCAGATTTGTGTCTGTTCTTTGTCTCACAGTCAGAATTGTGTCTGTTATTGGTCTCACAGTGGAGAATTGTGTTCGTTCTTGGTCTCACAGTCAGAATTGTGTTCGTTCTTGGTCTCACAGTCAGAATTGTGTTCGTTCTTGGTCTCACAGTCAGAATTGTGTCTGTTCTTTGTCTCACAGTCAGAATTGTGTTCGTTCTTGGTCTCACAGTCAGAATTGTGTTCGTTTTTGGTCTCACAGTCAGAATTGTGTCTGTTCTTGGTCTCACAGTCAGAATTGTGTTCGTTCTTGGTCTCACAGTCAGAATTGTGTCTGTTCTTGGTCTCACAGTCAGAATTGTGTCCGTTCTTGATCTCACAGTCAGAATTGTGTCTGTTCTTGGTCTCACAGTCAGAATTGTGTCTGTTCTTGGTCTCACAGTCAGAATTGTGTCTGTTATTGGTCTCACAGTTAGAATTGTGTCTGTTCCTGGTCTCACAGTCAGAATTGTGTCTGTTCCTGGTCTCACAGTCAGAATTATGTCTGTTCCTGGTCTCACAGTCAGAATTGTGTCTGTTCTTGGTCTCACAGCCAGAATTGTGTTCGTTCTTGGTCTCACAGTCAGAATTGTGTCTGTTCTTGGTCTCACAGTCAGAATTGTGTCCGTTCTAGGTCTCACAGTCAGAATTGTGTTCGTTCTTGGTCTCACAGTCAGAATTGTGTCTGTTCTTGTTCTCACAGTCAGAATTGTAACCGTTCTTGTTCTCACAGTCAGAATTGTAACCGTTCTTGTTCTCACAGCCAGAATTGTAACCGTTCTTGTTCTCACAGCCAGAATTGTAACCGTTCTTGTTCTCACAGCCAGAATTGTAACCGTTCTTGTTCTCACAGTCAGAATTGTGTCTGTTCTTGTTCTCACAGTCAGAATTTTAACCGTTCTTGTTCTCACAGTCAGAATTGTAACCGTTCTTGTTCTCACAGTCAGAATTGTAACCGTTCTTGTTCTCACAGCCAGAATTGTAACCGTTCTTGTTCTCACAGCCAGAATTGTAACCGTTCTTGTTCTCACAGTCAGAATTGTGTCTGTTCTTGGTCTCACAGCCAGAATTGTGTCTGTTCTTGGTCTCGCAATCAGAATTGTAACCGTTCTTGTTCTCACAGTCAGAATTGTAACCGTTCTTGTTCTCACAGTCAGAATTGTAACCGTTCTTGTTCTCACAGCCAGAATTGTAACCGTTCTTCTTCTCACAGCCAGAATTGTGTCTGTTCTTGGTCTCACAGTCAGAATTGTGTCCGTTCTAGGTCTCACAGTCAGAATTGTGTCCGTTCTTGGTCTCACAGTCAGAATTGTGTCCGTTCTTGGTCTCACAGTCAGAATTGTGTCCGTTCTTGGTCTCACAGTCAGAATTGTGTCCGTTCCTGGTCTCACAGTCAGAATTGTGTCTGTTCCTGGTCTCACAGTCAGAATTGTGTCCGTTCTTGGTCTCACAGTCAGAATTGTGTCTGTTCCTGGTCTCACAGTCAGAATTGTGTCTGTTCTTGGTCTCACAGCCAGAATTGTGTCCGTTCTTGGTCTCACAGTCAGAATTGAGTCTGTTCTTGGTCTCACAGTCAGAATTGTGCCTGTTCCTGGTCTCACAGTCAGAATTGTGTCCGTTCTTGGTCTCACAGTCAGAATTGAGTCTGTTCTTGGTCTCACTGTCAGAATTGTGTCTGTTCCTGGTCTCACAGTCAGAATTGTGTCTGTTCCTGGTCTCACAGTCAGAATTGTGACCGTTCTTGGTCTCACAGTCAGAATTGTGTCCGTTCTTGGTCTCACAGTCAGAATTGTGTCTGTTTCTGGTCTCACAGTCAGAATTGTGTCTGTTCCTGGTCTCACAGTCAGAATTGTATCTGTTCTTGGTCTCATAGTCAGAGTTGTGTCCGTTCTTGGTCTCACAGTCAGAATTGTGTCTGTTCTTTGTCTCACAGTCAGAATTGTGTCTGTTCCTGGTCTCACAGTCAGAATTGTGTCAGTTCTTGGTCTCACAGTCAGCATTGTGTCTGTTCTTGGTCTAACAGGCAGAATTGTGTCTGTTCCTGGTCTCACAGTCAGGATTGTGTCTGTTCTTGGTCTCACAGTCAGAATTGTGTCTGTTCCTGGTCTCACAGTCAGAATTGTGTCCGTTCTTGGTCTCACAGTCAGAATTGTGTCTGTTCCTGGTCTCACAGTCAGAATTATGTCCGTTCTTGGTCTCATAGTCAGAATTGTGTCCGTTCTTGGTCTCACAGTCAGAATTGTGTCTGTTCTTGGTCTCACAGCCAGAATTGTGTCCATTCCTGGTCTCACAGTCAGAATTGTATCCGTTCTTGGTCTCACAGTCAGAATTGTGTCTGTTCTTGGTCTCACAGTCAGAATTGTGTCTGTTCTTGGTCTCACAGTCAGAATTGTGTCTGTTCTTGGTCTCACAGTCAGAATTGTGTCTGTTCCTGGTCTCACAGTCAGAATGTGTCTGTTCATGGTCTCACAGTCAGAATTGTGTATGTTTTTGGTCTGACAGTCAGAATTGTGTCTGTTCTTGGTCTCACAGTCAGAATTTTATCTGTTCCTGGTCTCACAGTCAGAATTGTGTCTGTTCCTGGTCTCACAGTCAGAATTGTGTCTGTTCTTGGTCTCACAGTCAGAATTGTGTCTGTTCTTGGTCTCACAGTCAGAATTGTGTCTGTTCTTGGTCTCACAGTCCGAATTTTGTCCGTTCTTGGTCTCACAGTCAGAATTGTGTCTGTTCCTGGTCTCACAGTCAGATTTGTGTCTGTTCTTTGTCTCACAGTCAGAATTGTGTCTGTTATTGGTCTCACAGTGAGAGCTGTGTTCGTTCTTGGTCTTACAGTCAGAATTGTGTTCGTTCTTGGTCTCACAGTCAGAATTGTGTCTGTTCTTGGTCTCATAGTCAGAATTGTGTTCGTTCTTGGTCTCACAGTCAGAATTGTGTCTGTTCCTGGTCTCACAGTCAGAATTGTGTTCGTTCTTGGTCTCACAGTCAGAATTGTGTCTGTTCTTGGTCTCACAGTCAGAATTGTGTTCGTTCTTGGTCTCACAGTCAGAATTGTGTTCGTTCTTGGTCTCACAGTCAGAATTGTGTCTGTTCTTGGTTTCACAGTCAGAATTGTGTTCGTTCTTGGTCTCACAGTCAGAATTGTGTCTGTTCCTGGTCTCACAGTCAGAATTGTGTTCGTTCTTGGTCTCACAGTCAGAATTGTGTCTGTTCTTGGTCTCACAGTCAGAATTGTGTCTGTTCTTGGTCTCACAGTCCGAATTGTGTCCGTTCTTGGTCTCACAGTCAGAATTGTGTCTGTTCCTGGTCTCACAGTCAGATTTGTGTCTGTTCTTTGTCTCACAGTCAGAATTGTGTCTGTTATTGGTCTCACAGTGGAGAATTGTGTTCGTTCTTGGTCTCACAGTCAGAATTGTGTTCGTTCTTGGTCTCACAGTCAGAATTGTGTTCGTTCTTGGTCTCACAGTCAGAATTGTGTCTGTTCTTTGTCTCACAGTCAGAATTGTGTTCGTTCTTGGTCTCACAGTCAGAATTGTGTTCGTTTTTGGTCTCACAGTCAGAATTGTGTCTGTTCTTGGTCTCACAGTCAGAATTGTGTTCGTTCTTGGTCTCACAGTCAGAATTGTGTCTGTTCTTGGTCTCACAGTCAGAATTGTGTCCGTTCTTGATCTCACAGTCATAATTGTGTCTGTTCTTGGTCTCACAGTCAGAATTGTGTCTGTTATTGGTCTCACAGTCAGAATTGTGTCTGTTCCTGGTCGCACAGTCAGAATTGTGTCTGTTCCTGGTCTCACAGTCAGAATTATGTCTGTTCCTGGTCTCACAGTCAGAATTGTGTCTGTTCTTGGTCTCACAGTCAGAATTGTGTTCGTTCTTGGTCTCACAGTCAGAATTGTGTCTGTTCTTGGTCTCACAGTCAGAATTGTGTTCGTTCTTGGTCTCACAGTCAGAATTGTGTTCGTTCTTGGTCTCACAGTCAGAATTGTGTCTGTTCTTGTTCTCACAGTCAGAATTGTAACTGTTCTTGTTCTCACAGTCAGAATTGTAACCGTTCTTGTTCTCACAGTCAGAATTGTAACCGTTCTTGTTCTCACAGCCAGAATTGTAACCGTTCTTGTTCTCACAGCCAGAATTGTAACCGTTCTTGTTCTCACAGTCAGAATTGTGTCTGTTCTTGGTCTCACAGCCAGAATTGTGTCTGTTCTTGGTCTCACAATCAGAATTGTAACCGTTCTTGTTCTCACAGTCAGAATTGTAACCGTTCTTGTTCTCACAGTCAGAATTGTAACCGTTCTTGTTCTCACAGCCAGAATTGTAACCGTTCTTCTTCTCACAGCCAGAATTGTGTCTGTTCTTGGTCTCACAGTCAGAATTGTGTCCGTTCTTGGTCTCACAGTCAGAATTGTGTCCGTTCTTGGTCTCACAGTCAGAATTGTGTCCGTTCTTGGTCTCACAGTCAGAATTGTGTCCGTTCTTGGTCTCACAGTCAGAATTGTGTCCGTTCTTGGTCTCACAGTCAGAATTGTGTCCGTTCCTGGTCTCACAGTCAGAATTGTGTCTGTTCTTGGTCTCACAGTCAGAATTGTGTCCGTTCCTGGTCTCACAGTCAGAATTGTGTCTGTTCCTGGTCTCACAGTCAGAATTGTGTCCGTTCTTGGTCTCACAGTCAGAATTGTGTCTGTTCCTGGTCTCACAGTCAGAATTGTGTCTGTTCTTGGTCTCACAGCCAGAATTGTGTCCGTTCTTGGTCTCACAGTCAGAATTGAGTCTGTTCTTGGTCTCACAGTCAGAATTGTGTCCGTTCTTGGTCTCACAGTCAGAATTGAGTCTGTTCTTGGTCTCACAGTCAGAATTGAGTCTGTTCTTAGTCTCACAGTCAGAATTGTGTCTGTTCCTGGTCTCACAGTCAGAATTGTGTCCGTTCTTAGTCTCACAGTCAGAATTGTGTCTGTTTCTGGTCTCACAGTCAGAATTGTGTCTGTTCCTGGTCTCACAGTCAGAATTGTATCTGTTCTTGGTCTCATAGTCAGAGTTGTGTCCGTTCTTGGTCTCATAGTCAGAATTGTGTCCGTTCTTGGTCTCACAGTCAGAATTGTGTCTGTTCTTGGTCTCACAGCCAGAATTGTGTCCGTTCTTGGTCTCACAGTCAGAATTGAGTCTGTTCTTGGTCTCACAGTCAGAATTGTGTCCGTTCTTGGTCTCACAGTCAGAATTGAGTCTGTTCTTGGTCTCACAGTCAGAATTGAGTCTGTTCTTAGTCTCACAGTCAGAATTGTGTCTGTTCCTGGTCTCACAGTCAGGATTGTGTCTGTTCTTGGTCTCACAGTCAGAATTGTGTCTGTTCCTGGTCTCACAGTAAGAATTGTGTCCGTTCTTGGTCTCACAGTCAGAATTGTGTCTGTTCCTGGTCTCACAGTCAGAATTATGTCCGTTCTTGGTCTCATAGTCAGAATTGTGTCCGTTCTTGGTCTCACAGTCAGAATTGTGTCTGTTCTTGGTCTCACAGCCAGAATTGTGTCCATTCCTGGTCTCACAGTCAGAATTGTATCCGTTCTTGGTCTCACAGTCAGAATTGTGTCTGTTCTTGGTCTCACAGTCAGAATTGTGTCTGTTCTTGGTCTCACAGTCAGAATTGTGTCTGTTCTTGGTCTCACAGTCAGAATTGTGTCTGTTCCTGGTCTCACAGTCAGAATGTGTCTGTTCCTGGTCTCACAGTCAGAATTGTGTATGTTTTTGGTCTGACAGTCAGAATTGTGTCTGTTCTTGGTCTCACAGTCAGAATTTTATCTGTTCCTGGTCTCACAGTCAGAATTGTGTCTGTTCCTGGTCTCACAGTCAGAATTGTGTCTGTTCTTGGTCTCACAGTCAGAATTTTGTCTGTTCTTGGTCTCACAGTCAGAATTGTGTCTGTTCTTGTTCTCACAGTCCGAATTTTGTCCGTTCTTGGTCTCACAGTCAGAATTGTGTCTGTTCCTGGTCTCACAGTCAGATTTGTGTCTGTTCTTTGTCTCACAGTCAGAATTGTGTCTGTTATTGGTCTCACAGTGAGAGCTGTGTTCGTTCTTGGTCTCACAGTCAGAATTGTGTTCGTTCTTGGTCTCACAGTCAGAATTGTGTCTGTTCTTGGTCTCATAGTCAGAATTGTGTTCGTTCTTGGTCTCACAGTCAGAATTGTGTCTGTTCCTGGTCTCACAGTCAGAATTGTGTTCGTTCTTGGTCTCACAGTCAGAATTGTGTCTGTTCTTGGTCTCACAGTCAGAATTGTGTTCGTTCTTGGTCTCACAGTCAGAATTGTGTTCGTTCTTGGTCTCACAGTCAGAATTGTGTCTGTTCTTGGTCTCACAGTCAGAATTGTGTTCGTTCTTGGTCTCACAGTCAGAATTGTGTCTGTTCCTGGTCTCACAGTCAGAATTGTGTTCGTTCTTGGTCTCACAGTCAGAATTGTGTCTGTTCTTGGTCTCACAGTCAGAATTGTGTCTGTTCTTGGTCTCACAGTCCGAATTGTGTCCGTTCTTGGTCTCACAGTCAGAATTGTGTCTGTTCCTGGTCTCACAGTCAGATTTGTGTCTGTTCTTTGTCTCACAGTCAGAATTGTGTCTGTTATTGGTCTCACAGTGGAGAATTGTGTTCGTTCTTGGTCTCACAGTCAGAATTGTGTTCGTTCTTGGTCTCACAGTCAGAATTGTGTTCGTTCTTGGTCTCACAGTCAGAATTGTGTCTGTTCTTTGTCTCACAGTCAGAATTGTGTTCGTTCTTGGTCTCACAGTCAGAATTGTGTTCGTTTTTGGTCTCACAGTCAGAATTGTGTCTGTTCTTGGTCTCACAGTCAGAATTGTGTTCGTTCTTGGTCTCACAGTCAGAATTGTGTCTGTTCTTGGTCTCACAGTCAGAATTGTGTCCGTTCTTGATCTCACAGTCAGAATTGTGTCTGTTCTTGGTCTCACAGTCAGAATTGTGTCTGTTCTTGGTCTCACAGTCAGAATTGTGTCTGTTATTGGTCTCACAGTCAGAATTGTGTCTGTTCCTGGTCTCACAGTCAGAATTGTGTCTGTTCCTGGTCTCACAGTCAGAATTATGTCTGTTCCTGGTCTCACAGTCAGAATTGTGTCTGTTCTTGGTCTCACAGTCAGAATTGTGTTCGTTCTTGGTCTCACAGTCAGAATTGTGTCTGTTCTTGGTCTCACAGTCAGAATTGTGTTCGTTCTTGGTCTCACAGTCAGAATTGTGTTCGTTCTTGGTCTCACAGTCAGAATTGTGTCTGTTCTTGGTCTCACAGTCAGAATTGTGTCTGTTCCTGGTCTCACAGTCAGAATTGTGTCTGTCTCTGATCTCACAGTCAGAATTGTATCTGTTCTTGGTCTCACAGTCAGAATTGTGTCTGTTCTTGGTCTCACAGTCAGAATTGTGTTCGTTCTTGGTCTGACATAGTTCCAAGATGTTTTGTGAACGTAAATCTGGAGATTTAGTGTTTGGTGCACGATCTAGCGTCCAGTCGTTGTGCTGTTACTTAATGCTCTTACTTTCAAGTGTGTCGTTATTGTATGTGTTTTTTTAAATTTTCTTTTATTTCATGCAATTGCTGTTTTATATGTTTTACATTTTTTAAAATGTACTTTGCTATCTTATATGCTTTACAATTTTTATGTACTTTGCTATCTTATATGCTTTAAAGTTTTTATGTATTTGTCATTGTATATGCTTTATATTTTTTTATGTACATTGCTATCTTATATGCTTTACATATTTATGTACTTTACTATTTTAAAAGCTTTACATTTTGTATGTGATTTTGCTATTTTATGTGATATTATAGTTTTTCTCCGCACGCCAGCCAGTTTTAGAAAATGAACACAAAATTATAAGGCTTTGAGGCAAAGGGCAGTGACTTACATGCAACAGGGTCAAGAAAAATTCATGAACCTATCATCACACGTGATTTTTCCTGTTTTTTGTTTTCGTCTTTACTAATCGCCTTCATAATGTGGCGTCTTCGCATCAAAGGTTGGTTACTATGGATCACCATTTCGCTTTGTCTATTGTTTTGATGATCTTATGTTCTTGTGTCCATCTCTTAATGATGTCATTTCATTTTAGTCTTTTTCTGCCTTTTGAGCTGTATACTCATTATCTTCTCTTCCAAGATGATCTTTAGCTGCTCATTTTGTCTTTTTATGTGTCAATTTGTTTCAAATTGCAAATTTAATGAAGTCATATACATCGATTCTGTGTTCTACTTTTGCTTTTGGAATTTTGCCATATATTTTTTTTATGTTGACTATAGCGTTAAGTTTTTGTATTTTCAATGTTGATTTTTTTCCCTTAAGTAACCACTTCACCTCTCTTCTCTCTCTCCTACCCCCCCCCCCCCAACCCCGCCCCAAACCACAAGCATCTCTAGTAAATTCCAGTAATGAAAACGTGCTTAATATATCGTCTTTATATTTGTAATTGTACCTTTCACAGTTGGATATAACTTAATGTGCATATCACAAAATGCGTTTTTTAAACATACATATTTATAACATACATGTTTTCCCCCTATTTCTATCAATTTGTATTTTCCCCTATTGCTATCTGCTGTTATTTCCCTCTGTTGCTATCAGTTTGTATTTTCCCCTGTTGCTATCTGCTGTTATTTCCCTCTGTTGCTATCAGTTTGTATTTTCCCCTGTTGCTATCTGCTGTTATTTCCCTCTGTTGTTATCTGCTATTATTTCCCCCTGTTGTTATCTGTTATTATTTCCCCCGTTGTTATCTGCTATCATTTCCCCCTGTTTCTATCTGCTATTATTTCCCCCTGTTGCTATCTGCTATTACTTCCCCCTGTTTCTATCTGCTATTATTTCCCCCCGTTGTTATCTGCTATTATTTCCCCCTGTTGCTATCTACTATTATTTCCCCATGTTGCTATCTGCTATTATTTCCCCCTGTTTCTATCTGCTATTATTTCCACCCTGTTGCTATCTGCTATTATTTCCCCCTGTTGCTATCTACTATTATTTCCCCCTGTTTCTATCTGCTATTATTTCCACCCTGTTGCTATCTGCTATTATTTCCTCATTTTGCTACCTGCCGTTGCTTTCTCCTATTTCCTGCTGTCTTCTATTGTTACATTTTTAAATTCTGAGTTTTCGCATGACGCCGATTGCTTACTATTTTCTTCTCTAAATTAATCCAGGTTGTTTTATGCACCGGTGATTGGAATATTTCTTATCAAACTTTCTGCTTTTATTTACGCGCCATTTCTTATTCACTATAAATGACTCCAGTAGAGTCAACTTCAAGAGGATATAATGTCATGTAGCGGAAGACTTCATGCAACATTCCCAACACAAGACTTACCAGAAACTCTCAAACGCAACCAAAACAAAATTGATCAGGCAGAAAGAAAATTGGCGCCGTAAAAACATAACTGGAAACTGTAGCGGCCTAATCCTGGCCACATGTCTCCCATACAAATTATGTGAAGTTTTTATGTTCAAGCAGGGTTTATGGAAAGAATGGCTCCTACAAAAATAGTAAATCCATACACGAAAATAATGTGGAACAAAGTAGTATCAATAACAGTTGGAGACAGAGGTCTCCTAGACTGTATTGATTACACATCGGTTTACTGTAGTCTCTGTGTGATATTTATTTCTGATAATCCCATCAATTGTGTCGCATTTACAGATGATGATGTCCCAAGTCTACAGCACTCCACTTATTCTTTTAACTGATATTATATAGCAGTGTTTTAAATTTGTGACACCACACAGAAATGCACACTATATAACATTTAATTTTTCATGAAAGTGATATTTTGGTAATTAATATTTTTGGTAAGAAACAGGTTTTAGAAAAGTTAACCTAACAAATGTGATAATTTCTGGTCTGATGTAAAATGTGACAATTTCTGGTCTGAAGTAATCAAATTTTAGTCACAGATTTTCGCCAAGGCGCCATTCAACAACATAGCTGAACGCTGTCAGCAAATAATATGATGGATCAGTGAACCAGTACTATCCAGACCATACTCCACCTCTCCGTGGTGGCTATAGTAACAGACTAACCAATCTAACAATGGCAAACGAATAGGAGTCGAGAGCGAAGGCAACCCGGTACTCAATAAGTCATCCTGAAGTCGGATGTGTTTGGCCGAAAGGTGCAGATATCGCAGTTTGACTGAAAACCGCAACACAGCGCAACTATGCCCACTTAACGTCCTTTTAAGGGCGGATGATGAAGAGGGCTAGCTAGTCATTTAGTCATCTGGTGACTGCAAGAGAAAGCCACATATGTTTTAGTATTGGAATCATCATCATCATGTGCCATACCAGTTGGCGTAGGTGATCATGTCCCTCCACAAACTTCTATCCACAGTGCATTGTATCAGTTCTGTTGACTGTTTTCCATGCCATGACACCAAGCATCCAGTATTTTCTCTCTTTGTCATCCGCGATCTCTCTTTCCTTTTATTTTGCCAATTTTAACCAAGTATTCCAACTTTCCTCTTCTCATGATGTGCCCAAAAAATGTTGATTGCTTCTTTCTGATGTTTTTTTAAGAGCTCCCTTTTTGTGTTGGCCTCTTTGAGAACTTCCTCATTGGTCTATTTAGCTGTCCAGGGAGCTTTCAACATTCTTCTGAGAAATCCCATCTCTGTGGCCTCTAATCGTCTTTTCATTTGTTTGTCTACTGTCCATGATTCGCTTCCATAGGTCAGAATTAGTTCTATATAGCACTGATGAACTCTCTTTCTCATTTTTATTGACATAGATTTGTTGCATAAAATATTTTTCATTTTCTGAAATGCTATTTTGGCCTGAGATATTCTGCTTTTTGTTTATGTGGTGCATCTCCCATCTGACGTTATTGTTGTGCCCAAGTATTTGAAACGTTGCACTTGTTTCAGATTTGTCTCGTTTATTTTTATGCTGCATGAATATTGGAATAGTGACGTCTAATCAGTCTGTGACAGAATAATATACGTTTTGGCTTTTCAATAGAGTGTTTTAACAAGACAATTAGTATATAATTGGTAAACAATGTGATCTGTCATGCTGTATGGAATAATGTCATAATTTGTTTCCCTTCGCTTTCTGCTATTGAGAAATTTAGATATCACTAAAGGTTTCAAAAATTGTAGATACCATGATGTAGATTTCAGCAATTTGTAGTCGTCGATGTAGATTTAAGCAATTTTTAGTCGTCGATGTTTATTTCAGCAATTTTTAGTCGTCGATGTTTATTTCAGTAATTTTTAGTCGTCGATGTAGATTATAGAAATTTTAATCGTTGATATACATTATAGAAATTTTAGTTGTCTATGTAGGTTTCAGCAATTTTAGTCGTCGATGTAGGTTTCAGCAATTTTAGTTGTCGATATAGATTTCAGCAATTTTAGTCGTCGATGTAGGTTTCAGCAATTTTAGTTGTCGATATAGATTTCAGCAATTTTAGTCGTCGATATAGATTATAGAAATTTTAATCGTTGATATACATTATAGAAATTTTAGTTGTCTATGTAGATTTCAGCAATTTCAGTTGTCAATGTAGATTTCAGCAATTTTAGTTGTCGATGTAGATTACAGAAATTTTAGTTGTCGATGTAGATTACAGAAATTTTAGTTGTCGATGTAGGTTACAGAAATTTTAGTTGTCGATGTATATTACAGAAATTTTAGTTGTCGATGTAGATTACAGAAATTTTAGTTGTCGATGTAGATTACAGAAATTTTAGTTCTCGATGTATATTACAGAAATTTTAGTTGTCGATGTAGATTACAGAAATTTTAGTTGTCGATGTAGATTACAGAAATTTTAGTTGTCGATGTATATTACAGAAATTTTAGTTGTCGATGTAGATTACAGAAATTTTAGTTGTCGATGTAGATTACAGAAATTTTAGTTGTCGATGTAGTTTACAGAAATTTTAGTTGTCGATTTAGATTTCAGCAATTTTAGTTGTCGATTTAGATTACATAAATTTTAGTTGTCGATTTAGATTTCAACAATTTTAGTTGTCGATGTAGTATTCAGCAATTTTAGTTGTCGATGTAGATTACAGAAATTTTAGTTGTCGATTTAGATTACAGAAATTTTAGTTGTCGATTTAGATTTCAGCAATTTTAGTTGTCGATGTAGATTTCAGCAACTGTAGTTGTCGATGTAGTTTTCAGCAATTTTTGTTCTTGATGTAGATTACAGAAATTTTAGTTGTCGATTTAGATTACAGAAATTTTAGTTGTCGTTTTAGATTACAGAAATTTTAGTTGTCGATTTAGATTTCAGCTATTTTAGTTGTCGATTTAGATTTCAGCAATTTTAGTTGTCGATGTAGATTTCAGCAATTTTAGTTGTCGATGTAGTTTTCAGCAATTTTAGTTGTCGATGTAGATTTCAGCAATTTTAGTCGTCGATGTAGATTTCTGCAATTTTAGTCGTCGATGTAGATTTCAATATTATATTTTTTTGTATTCCGTGAGACTTGTCTTAGAAATAATATTATGACAGTTTATAGAAGGGACAGACAATTCAGGTTTTTGCTTTATTGACCAGACATTATCTAGTGCTGGATAATCGAGGGAGAACTTAAAAATGAACAAAAAAATTTAATAACAAAAAGTATAATTATTAAAAATTAAAATAATTTTATGCATTTATTTGCACATTAGGAAAAAAAATGTGCAAATAAATGCATGACATTGTTTTATTTTTTAATTATTATACACTTTGTCATTTCTTTTTTTTTTCATTTTTCATTTTTCATTCACATTTATTTAGCTTTACCGCAAGCTTCAAAATTGTATGCATTTATTTGCATTTCGTAGCCTTGACCTCTTAGGAATAATCGACAGCTTAAATCAGGACAGAATGTTGAAAGTTCCCTGGACAGCTAGAAAGACCAATGAGGAAATTTTCAAAGAGGCCAACACAAAAAAGGGAACTATTAAAAAACATCAGAAAGAAGCAATCAACATTTTTTGGGCACATCATGAGAAGAGGAAAGTTGGGATACTTTGTTACAACTGACAAAATAAAAGGAAAGAGAGATCGCGGACGACAAAGAGAGAAATTACTGGATAGCTTGGGTGTCATGGCATGGAAAACAGTCAACAACAGAACTCATACGATGCACTGTGGATAGAAGATTGTGGAGGGACATGATCGCCAACGCCAACCGGTACGCCACATGATGATGATGATGATGATAAATCAGGACTGGTCTTGGCATGGCAAATTCAAAGGTGTACAATTTGAAATTTTGGAATTAAAATTGGTTATGTATATTGAGTGTATATTTGGGAATTTCTCTTTAATTTTGGTCAGTGATAGGTCTTACCCTCGTCAAAGACTTGATTAATCACGTTAACTTCAGTAATATTCACGATCCAAAATAGTACTGGAACAATGAACGCTGATTTCTTCAGATTGACTCCCATGTGGTTAGATTATAGAGATTACTATCTTGTCTGTGTTCATCAATCACTAAAGAGGGCCTCTTCTTTATCCATCTGAACATGGGCATCGCTGCGTTGTGATTTGTAGAACTGTGATATTTGCGTCTTCCAGCCCAACGCATCCGATTTCGGCACGGCAATATAGCGTACTGTGTTGCTTCCTTCTCGATTCCTATTCCAGACTTCTCCAGATTGGACTGGTTAATCTGTTTCTAGGGACACCTCGATTAGGTGGAGTAGGATGTTGAATCTAGATAGTTCTGGTACATCGATCCTGGCGCAAGCAATCAGTCAAAGAATCACTGGCAGCTTTGTTGCTGAAGGGCGCCTTGTTGTTGCACCGGTAACATTTATAGTAGACAACTTTGTTGCTGAAAGGAGCCTTGTTGTTATACCGGTAACATTTATAGTAGACAACTTTGTTGCTGAAGGGCGCCTTGTTGTTATACCGGTAACATTTATAGTAGACAACTTTGTTGCTGAAGGGCGCCTTGTTGTTGCACCGGTAACATTTATAGTAGACAACTTTGTTGCTGAAAGGAGCCTTGTTGTTATACCGGTAACATTTATAGTAGACAACTTTGTTGCTGAAGGGCGCCTTGTTGTTGCACCGGTAACATTTATAGTACACAACTTTGTTGCTGAAAGGAGCCTTGTTGTGATACCGGTAACATTTATAGTAGACAACTTTCGTGCTGAAGGGCGCCTTGTTGTTATACCGGTAACATTTATAGTAGACAACTTTGTTGCTGAGGGGCGCCTTGTTGTTGCACCGGTAACATTTATAGTAGACAACTTTGTTGCTGAAGGGAGCCTTGTTGTTATACCGGTAACATTTATAGTAGACAACTTTGTTGCTGAAGGGAGCCTTGTTGTTGCACCGGTAACATTTATAGTAGACAATTTTGTTGCTGAAGGGCGCCTTTTTGTTGCACCGGTAACATTTATAGTAGACAACTTTGTTGCTGAAGGGCGCCTTGTTATACCGGTAACATTTATAGTAGACAACTTTGTTGCTGAAGGGCGCCTTGTTGTTGCACCGGTAACATTTATAGTAGACAACTTTGTTGCTGAAGGGCGCCTTGTTGTTATACCGGTAACAATTATAGTAGATAACTTTGTTGCTGAAGGGCGCCTTGTTGTTGCACCGGTAACATTTATAGTAGACAACTTTGTTGCTGAAGGGCGCCTTGTTGTTATACCGGTAACAATTATAGTAGACAAATTTGTTGCTGAAGGGCGCCTTGTTGTTGCACCGTTAACATTTATAGTAGATAACTTTGTTGTTGAAGGGCGCCTTGTTGTTACACCGGTACCATTTATAGTAGACAACTTTGTTGCTGAAGGGCGCCTTGTTGTTGCACCGTTAACATTTATAGTAGACAACTTTGTCGCTGAAGGGCGCCTTGTTGTTATACCGGTAACATTTATAGTAGACAACTTTGTTGCTGAAGGGCGCCTTGTTGTTACACCGGTAACATTTATAGTAGACAACTTTGTTGCTGAAGGGCGCCTTGTTGTTACACCGGTAACATTTTCAGTAGACAACTTTGTTGCTGAAGGGCGCCTTGTTGTTGCACCGGTAACATTTATAGTAGCCAACTTTGTTGTTGAAGGGCGCCTTGTTGTTACACCGGTAACATTTATAGTAGACAACTTTGTTGCTGAAGGGCGCCTTGTTGTTATACCGGTAACATTTATAGTAGACAACTTTGTTGCTGAGGGGCGCCTTGTTGTTGCACCGGTAACATTTATAGTAGACAACTTTGTTGCTGAAGGGAGCCTTGTTGTTATACCGGTAACATTTATAGTAGACAACTTTGTTGCTGAAGGGCGCATTGTTGTTGCACCGGTAACATTTATAGTAGACAATTTTGTTGCTGAAGGGCGCCTTTTTGTTGCACCGGTAACATTTATAGTAGACAACTTTGTTGCTGAAGGGCGCCTTGTTATACCGGTAACATTTATAGTAGACAACTTTGTTGCTGAAGGGCGCCTTGTTGTTGCACCGGTAACAGTTATAGTAGATAACTTTGTTGCTGAAGGGCGCCTTGTTGTTATACCGGTAACAATTATAGTAGATAACTTTGTTGCTGAAGGGCGCCTTGTTGTTGCACCGTTAATATTTATAGTAGACAACTTTGTTGCTGAAGGGCGCCTTGTTGTTGCACCGTTAAAATTTATAGTAGATAACTTTGTTGTTGAAGGGCGCCTTGTTGTTACACCGGTACCATTTATAGTAGACAACTTTGTTGCTGAAGGGCGCCTTGTTGTTGCACCGTTAACATTTATAGTAGACAACTTATCGTGCTGAAGGGCGCCTTGTTGTTTCACCGGTAACATTTATAGTAGACAACTTTGTTGCTGAAGGGCGCCTTGTTGTTACACCGGTAACATTTATAGTAGACAACTTTGTTGCTGAAGGGCGCCTTGTTGTTACACCGGTAACATTTTCAGTAGACAACTTTGTTGCTGAAGGGCGCCTTGTTGTTGCACCGGTAACATTTATAGTAGCCAACTTTGTTGCTGAAGGGCGCCTTGTTGTTACACCGGTAACATTTTTAGTAGACAACTTTGTTGCTGAAGGGCGCCTTGTTGTTACACCGGTAACATTTTTAGTAGACAACTTTGTTGCTGAAAGGCGCCTTGTTGTTACACCGGTAACATTTATAGTAGACAACTTTGTTGCTGAAGGGCGCCTTGTTGTTACATCGGTAACATTTATAGTAGACAACTTTGTTGCTGAAAGGCGCCTTGTTGTTACACCGGTAACATTTATAGTAGACAACTTTGTTGCTGAAGGGCGCCTTGTTGTTACACCGGTAACATTTATAGTAGACAACTTTGTTGCTGAAAGGCGCCTTTTTGTTACACCGGTAACATTTATAGTAGACACCTTTGTTGCTGAAGGGCGCCTTGTTGTTACACCGGTAACATTTATAGTAGACAACTTTGTTGCTGAAGGGCGCCTTGTTGTTACACCGGTAACATTTATAGTAGACAACTTTGTTGCTGAAGGGCGCCTTGTTGTTACACCGGTAACATTTTTAGTAGACAACTTTGTTGCTGAAAGGCGCCTTGTTGTTACACCGGTAACATTTATAGTAGACAACTTTGTTGCTGAAGGGCGCCTTGTTGTTACACCGGTAACATTTATAGTAGACAACTTTGTTGCTGAAAGGCGCCTTTTTGTTACACCGGTAACATTTATAGTAGACACCTTTGTTGCTGAAGGGCGCCTTGTTGTTACACCGGTAACATTTATAGTAGACAACTTTGTTGCTGAAGGGCGCCTTGTTGTTACACCGGTAACATTTATAGTAGACAACTTTGTTGCTGAAGGGCGCCTTGTTGTTACACCGGTAACATTTATAGTAGACAACTTTGTTGCTGAAGGGCGCCTTGTTGTTACACCGGTAACATTTATAGTAGACAACTTTGTTGCTGAAGGGCGCCTTGTTGTTACACCGGTAACATTTATAGTAGACAACTTTGTTGCTGAAGGGCGCCTTGTTGTTACACCTGTAACAATCATAGTAGACAACTTTGTCGCTGAAGGGCGCCGTGTTGTTACACCTGTAACAATCATAGTGGACAGTTACTGATTGAACTATTCCGTATGTTGTGCATCTACGACCGGACATTAATATCTTTCCCACGTTGAGATTGACTGACCTATCTTAATTCCGTCGCATTTACTTTACTTGTGATCTTGAAAGAGTTTCGGTAGCTACGCGATTAATGCGCTCGCTTTCTTATCAAAATTGTCCGTGTTCAATTTACACAAGTGACTAATTTTTTTTATTTTCTGACCAACAATGCTCCGCGGTTCACCCAGCCAAAAAAACATGGGTACGAGAATTTTTTTTTTCTGGGGAAATAAAGGTCGCCGTGTACGATACCAGCTGTATCACTCCCCCCCCCCCCCCCCACCACCACTAAAAATAAAAAAAATAATTAATTAATAAAAATGTAAAAAAAAATAATGCCGTTGGTCATGGTTAAATGTGATAAAGAAAATTGTACCCACATACATCTAGCAAGAGGAGGGAGGCAATTTTCACTTTAAATAGCACATTGTAGTTACTGTTCCAAAAAGGGAGCTGTTAAAAAACATCAGAAAGAAACAATCAACATTTTTCGGACACATCATGAGAAAAGGATAATTGGAATACTTGGTTACAACTGGCAAAATAAAAGGAAAGAGAGATCGCGGACGACAAAGAGAGAAAATACTGGATAGCTTGGTGTCATGGCATGGAAAACAGTCAACAACAGAACTGACACGATGCACTGTAGATAGAAGATTGTGGTGGGACATGATCACCTATGCCAACCGGTATGGCACATGATGATGATGATGATGAGTTACTGTTCATTTCCTCTACCTTTCTTTCCATTATTTGTGTGTATGTGATCTCAGGTGGGAAATGTAGCCAAGGCGTGCAATGCTGAGGTTTTCTGCTACGAAATAAAAATCACACGCAAACATATGCTTAAGAAAATTATGCTGTTGGATTCATAGCAATGATGTATCCACACACGCTTTGGCCGTGGTAATAGAAAAAAAAAGTAAAATAAAGGTTCCCTCCACGCCTTGCTAGGTATATGGGGAATATGGTGTTAGTGACCATATTTTTTCTATGACCGCGGCACATCTTTGGGTGATGTGGTCGGTATCACGCCAGGCCGCTTTTACTTACCAGAAAATTTTCTGGTACCCATTTTTAGAGGCTGGGTAAACCCCGGAGCCTTGTCAGTTCGAAATAAAATCCGCCACTGCTGGGGATCGAACCCGGACCCTTCTGGTAAGGAGGCGAGCACACTAACCACTCAGCCACCGAGGCTCCAGGTGGTATAGCTAGCTTAAAAAGACCAAATAGACTACACCAAATAAAAAAACGCTTCAACATTTCTATTTGTTTTCTGGTTTTATTCGAGGTGGCTTTATTCGTCATCATTGAGTGCTGTCTTCTCCGCATCGAAGGTTGGCTACCATGGAGCGCCATACCACTCTGTCTCTTGCTTTGATGGTGCAGATTGCCATAGGCTGTCTTGTCCATCTTTTGGTGTTACTCGTCCATGTTAGTCTTGGTCTGCCTCTGCCTCTTTTACCTTGTATTTTCCCTTCTAATATTACTTTTATTAGACTGTTGTGTCTTTTAACATGACCAAAAAATTTCATTTGTCTTGCTCTAATTGTGTTTAGTAGTTCTTTCTTCATTTTTAGTTGTTTTAAAACTTCCTCGTTTGTTTTCTTTTCTTTCCATCCAATTCTACATATTCTTCTATAAATCCACATTTGAAAGGCCTCAATTTTCTGTTCTGTTTTCTGGTCTAATGTCCATGTTTCTGCACCATACAGGAATATTGAGAAGATGTAACATTTTGCTATTCTTAGTTTCAGCCCTGGTGTTATTTGTTTTGATGTTAGCATATTTTTCATGACATTGAAATTAGCTTTATTCAAGGTGACTTTATTCAATGTGGCTTTTTTACTTATTTTCCCAGTGTTCTCAGTATGTGATGTTATGTTAAATTAGAAACATCATCACTGCACTGCAGGCACATCCACTGTGTTTTCTGTATTATTTTGTTGGACGTTTCTGTCGCTGGCAGTTTTTTAATTAAAAACAAAAATTGTTCATTGACTATTCCTGTTAATGAAACTATTTTTTTCAGAAAATGATTACCGTCTTATGCAACCCAGCCTATGTCAATAGAAGTGAGAAAGAGAGTTCATCGGTGATATATAGAGCCAAATCTGACCTATGGAAGCGAACTATAGACAGCAGACAAACAAATAAAAATATGATTATAGGCCAATGAGATGAGATTTCTCATAAAGAATGTTGAAAGTTCCCTGGACAGCTAAAAAGACCATTGAGGAAACTCTCAAAGAGGCGAAAACAAAAGGAGCCCCTAAAAACACATAAGAAAGAAACAATTAACATTTTTCTGGCATATCACTGGGTAAGAGAGATCGCGGACGAAAAAGAAAGAAGATACTAATTTGGTGTCAAGGCATGGAAAACAGTCAACAACAGAATGGATACAATGCACTGTGGAGATTGTAGAAGATTGCACAAGGACATGATCGCCTACGCCAACCGGTATGGCACATGATAATAGTGATTGCCACCCAGTTTTCTCCATTAAAGCAAGTAGATATGATCGTAGTGTAAACACATAAAAGGCGAAAGCGAATATAAAACGAAGTTTCCTAACAATATGACATTTTAAATTTAAAACATAAGCGAAAATCTTAACCTAAACAAAATATGCCAGACTTGTTTTCCAAAGAGAGGTAACTGGCTTCAGCATGTGCAACCTTTATAAATGCAGTTACGTCCCCATAATCCTGCCCGCTTCAGCAAACCAATCTCCATAACCCAAAATCAAATTATCGATTAAATTCAGAGAAGTATTAACTTTGCCTTCACTGAACCGAGCGCGACACAACAAAACCTGGCAACCAACATGGAGCCGGTTCTCAATTACCGTCTAATTATTTTGCTGTTATTTTTCTCTAAAAAGAAAATTGGGGGGATGGTAATTTATGATGCTTGTTTTTGTTGCTATTTTAACCCTGTTACGTGTTGCTGTAGAGTAGACGCTTGTAACAGGTAATCGCTGTGGCGAGAGTGGTTCGTAAACTGTGTCGCGGGAGGGACCACATAATCCTATTTTATTTTCCATTGTCTCCATTTTATTTTTCCCCTTTAATTCCCCCTACCTTCCATATTGTTACTAGATTTCCGATTTTTTGTCTTTCCCACCAAATAAATTGTTCCAGTCCCTTTCTCCCCATCAATAGATGTTTTCATTTGCGTTATCATTACGATCATTATGATTGGGACCTTTTCATGACATACGGTGTCGGCCTCAGGACAGGAAGAATCAGGGTCAAAGCCCACCTGAAGCTGTAGTGAATTTTCCAAACTATGAAAACATAAATACCTGGTTTCTTATTGGTGTTACCCTGATCTCTTGGGGAACAAGATCCGATGTCTAGTCCTCTTGAATCTTTTTCTTCTTTCTTCTTTTCTCTTTTCACTGATACCTGAAAGGTGTCGTGGTTTATATCATTTGTCGTTCTTGAGCTGCTCGAACTGTCTGAATTAGTGAGTTTACTTTGTTGTTACATGTCTCTGTCACTGCATCTATCCATCTTCTGGGTCTTCCTCTTGGTCTTTTTCCATGCATTCTCGAGAAGAACGCCCTTGATGGTGATTGGTGAGGATTCATTCTGACCAGGTGGCCAAACCATTTAAGTTGTTATTGTTGTATATATTCTTGGCATGGTTTTGTTCCCACCATTTTTCATTTTGCATTTTTGTTTGTGATCGTAATGGCCTAATGGATGACAATTCTACTTATATCACACAAACTGTAAATCACAAATAAATCACAAATTAATCAGTTCGAAATTACACACGAGAACACTTGAATTTCTTTTTACTACGGGCATTGAAATTCATTTATAACTTAAATTTGACTCCCATCGAAAATTGCATCATGTTGCCAGCTAAGTCAGGCACCGGAAGTCGTGGCGTTATCCTCCAGGATAACGTAAATAAATAGGAAAGCACGTTAAAGATCCCTTAATAGTTAATATCGAAAAAAGTAGCTCATAAACATGACCGCTGCCCAGGCAAAATTGTCGGTAACAAACTACCCACAACTTGGATCCTAGGCCGTGCTATTGAGTTCGTGCAAGTAGGTCAGGATTCTCCTTGGATTTTCTCGAGATTCTCGCGGGATATATCGAAGCACCGTGGGTTCGTCCCGTGTGCAGGGATGATGATGATGATCTTAACAACAAAACATGCAAACAACACTGTAATGATAAGGCTTATTTGCATTATTTATTACATGACTCATTTATTAGTTACCTATCATCATCAAGTGTCCACTCGTGCAAAGCCACTCTTATATGGCTGTTAGACATGGAGAACAACAATATTGACAATCATGAAGATACAGACTTTCATTAATGGATGCTTACGCAGAATAAAAGGATGGAAATGGCAGGACAAAATAGCTAACGTAGAATTATGGAAACGTAAAAGTCAAATACCAGTGGATAAAAAGATACAGCGAAGACGATGGCGATGGATAGGACACACACTGCGGAAGCCAACTGAGAGTATTACACAACAGGCCCTTTGTTGAAATCCCCAGGGGAAAAGACAAAGAGGAAAACCAAAGAATTCTTGGATAAGACAGATAGACGCAGAGATGAAGATGACGGGGAAGACATGGGATGATCTTACAAGAATGGCAAGAAACATAATGACTTGGAAAGTGTTTTGTTGAAGATCTATGCTCCACTGGAAACTGAAAGGTAGAATATTATTTGTATTATTTTTACATGATTTATTTATTAGCAACCTATCATCATCAATTGTCCACTCGCGCAAGGCCACTCTTTTAGCTGCAGTCAAAATGATTCTCGTTGTCTGTCTCATTTAAGATACTATGAAATCCATTTTTCACAATATAAACAACAAAAAGAGTTCTTAAACATTATGTAGAGCCAGTCTTAACATATGGATGTGAATAATGGACTATAGGACAACAGACAAGAAAATCACTGGAACCTGTAGAAATGTGGTTTTACAGAAGAATGTTGAGAATACCATGTTCAGCTAAGAAGAGTACTGAAGACGTACTGAAAGAGGTCAAAGCAAAAAGAGAGGTATTTTCCAATATTAGGAGGAAACAATCATCATTTTTTGGCCACGTAATGAGAAGAGAACAACTGGAATATATTGTAACAACTGGGAAAATTGAGGGACGAAGAGATAGTGGGAAGCAAAGAGAAAAGATACCAGACAGCTTAAGAGAAAGGCTTGGCAGAAGTCAATAACAAAAAGGATAAATAACTGTCGAGATCGAAAGTTGCAGAGAGACATGATCACCTAGGCCAGCAGACCCGGTACTTGATGATGATGACGATACCCTCCATTATTACTGTCGCTTGATATGGCCGAATCCGTTTACGTTCTTTAAACCATTTAACCCAATTTGCGCTATTGTGAAGTTCTCTTGAAATACTTTTGATCTATTCTCTTTCCTATCCATGATATTTGCAGAATTTCTCTTTAGCATTTTATATCAACCAGCCTTAAATAGAAACCTTTTGTTTTTCTGTGAAAGTAAAGCGGCACGGACGTAATAGATAACATATTAATCCAAAAATCATGTACCGAAGACAGTAAAAATTATGGTCAATAATACCATATTCCCTATATGCCACTTGGCGTGACGGGGCTCTTTACTTACTTATTTTATATCAAACTATGAGTTTTCTTTCAAGTTACCTCTGTTAGGTGTCCTGACGTGCCATCCGCAGACAATAATTAGAAAGAAAAAGTTATGAGTATTGAGTTATAGTTAAGTGCACATCGAACATGTCCGTAGGTGCTCAGATCCCCTCTTCAGCAAGTCCCGCAGTGTCCAGCGACTGACGACTCCAGTTCTATGTTGTTTGATAAGTCTTCTTACACGCCCACTAAGTTTCTCGTTTCTGGCTGTGCCCATCTTAACTCCCATCTCTTTCATTCGATGGAGTGACGTGCACTCATGGTACACGAAGTCCTGTACCCTTCCCACATCTCGGAGGGAATTGATGACGTCTGCCCGATCCATTAGTTGACCGTCTTCAACGACAGCACAGCTAGCCAACCTACCCGCTCTTTCATTTTCCCGGTCTCCCGCATGTCCAGGAATGTAGACAAAGGTGACCTTACGTATTTTTTACTTCTGCAATGATTCTACCTATTGCATGCCTACAGAGCCCACATCCATTTTTCTTATCATGCTCATCGAACCACGTAGTATGCCGGCGTAACTTATGAGTAGCTTCATCTTAATAAAACATGTTGTTTTTTTTTCCCCTGTAATACAAGTTTCGTTTTTAGAAATTCCAAAACTCAGTCTTCAATTGTAGAGATCAAACGCTTTAACGATAGCGAGCCGTAAATAGAACACGAGATACTACTCATTGTTGAGCATCTCACTTGCGCTAAGTGATCTGTCGATTGTTTATTGATTGACCGTGACTTACATCAATAAAACAACGATAGTTCTATTTAGCACTAAAAGATTATCTTTCATTCACAAAGCCAGGCCCAGATTCTGTTAATATATTTTACATTATCCTGGGGCTTGGCTATAACAATAACACAATAGCAATACTTTAACACTTACTGTTTTTACTGCTAGCAGTAGTTTATATCTCCAATAGATCTCTGCACGCGACAGCTGATTTATTCCTATAAATACATAATGCACTATTAGTAGTTCCCAACAATTAGCAGAATTGTAAAAGAAAATCTGTTCAGGGGGCAATGACAGGCATTGTCAAATGTGGAGGACTAAAACATACAATGGAGGCTCGTGGATCGAACGTTCCAGAGTTCGAACACTAACTAAATCCGGGAGAATTTTTATCCAGACTTCCAACAATGCTTCTGTATTCGAACTGCGCGTGCACAGTTTTAGGGTTAGAATGGCATATGTAAATGGATTCTTTGGTTCTTTGGTTATGGAAGGCCCCGGTATCACTGGAAACGAATTAAAATTCATAATTGCTCAACCGCCCGTGCCAGTGGAATCATCCGAATTACTAACTCAACTCCCAAACAAAGAAATCTAGCCGTAGTCCCCATCATAACAGTCTCAGCACACGTCAAAAGACACAAAGCGAAACCGCACAGAAAGTGAACACAACCAACTGTTTCATGTCGCACGATATCATCATTCATAGTAAACAATTGGAATATCGAAACATTATTAAAATGGATGAAACACACAGCTCACGGTGTGCACAGAGCACCTAACTCAGTAGCTCGTGCAACAAACCGGACTTGGAAATGGATTCTATTATGCGCCAACGTCTTGTTAATGTGTCTCATTGCATTTGTTTCCCTTTATTTTTGGTCTGCATCGATCCCTATTAACTATAGCATCCAAGAAAAGTCTGGAAACAAGGAATCCTCTAAGAGAACAGTTGTAATGTCAACAATCCACTTAATATGAACGTATCGAAAAGCGTGAAAATGGTACGTGTGTTATTGATATGGAAAAATGAATGAAAATGAACCTAAACACACAAACCAATAGCGTGAAGAGTCAGAGTAGAGAGAGAGAGAGAGCGAAAGAGAGAGAGAGAGAGAGAGAGAGAGAGAGAACACCATAAGTACAGTTATATATTTGTGACATTTAGGTTTCTCTCCACATGTCACGCGGAACATCACCACTTTTCATTGAGTTACAGTGAAGGCAATTTTCATATTATTATTATATAGTATTTGGGGGAGTCGCGATAGCTCAGTGGTTAGTGAACTGGACTACAAAGGACAAGAGGTAGGGTTCGATCCCAACTGACGGCTTCCGGATTCACTCAGCCTTTAATGGGTCATCATAATTGAGTGCCGTCTCCGCATGGTTGGCTACCATGGAGCGTGATTCTGCTCTGTCTCTTGCTTTGATTCGGATTAATTCTGATTTTGGCCTGAGCTATTCTGCTTTTTATTTCCGTGCTGCATCTTCCATCCGTTGTTATTATTGGGCCCAAGTATTTGACGCGTTGCACTTGTTTCAAATTTGTCCTGTTTATTTTTATGCTGCATGCTGGTGATGATTGTTCCTTCGATATGACCATTACTTCTGTTTTCTTACTATTCAGAATTAATTAATTCGGATTAATTCATTATCCATTATTTCTAATTGGATATATATATATATATATATATATATATATATATATATATATATATATATATATATATATATTCGGATTTCGAACAATTCACAGTTCAAACTATTTCCTAGAAGAAGCTAAATTGCACTCCGTACTATGAAAATGAATATCAAAACAATCATCATCATTATCAGGTGCCGTGTCTGCTGGCGTAGGTGATCAAGTCTCACCACAACTTTCGATCTCGACAGTTATTTATCATTTCTGTTGTTGACCTTCTGCCAAGCCATTCTATTAAGCTGTCTGGTATTTTTTTTTCTTTGATTCCCTCTATCTCTTCCTCCCTCGATTTTTCCAGTTGTCACAATATATTCCAGCTGTACCCTTCTCATGACATGACGAAAGATGATGATTGTTTCTTCCTAATATTAGAAACAAAAAACGGACACCAAAAAAAAAAAACAGGAGGATACGGTGGGAGAAAAGTATGAAACACGGAACGAAAACCAAGCAGAGAGAGAGAGTGAATTATTGGTTAACATAATTTAGCTCACAGCACTCATGGCACAGCTATAGTTGTTCAGCCTTGCCCAACAAATGACACCACAACAGTCTGTGTCCACTAATAATTGATAAGACTTGCTGTTAGGAAAATATTTCCAATCCAACATTTCAGTCAATCAATTCTACTCCCACCCAGCGTGATTCCTGATCCTTCGAGACTCATAATTATATTGTTTGGCGTCAGTATTTCTTCTCTCCCTGGATGTCATCGAAACTGTCATATTAGTGACTGTTGGGGACTGGTTGGTCTCGAGGCAAGACGCTGGTCTCGAGACAGAGAGATTGTGGGTTCAAATCCCGACTGCACAAGATGGGATTTTTATTTATAATTTTTCTCTGCGGCAACCACCCCTGGTCTCAGCAGCGAGACCCGGCTTGAAATGTCAATTACTCATGGACGGAAAAAAATATGAGTACCTCCAAAGGCGAAGATATCTGCTAGTGCGATTAGGGACCCCTTGTGCACACGGCTACCTCGGAAAAATGGATTAACACGCAAAATTCAGTTCCTAGTCTCTAGGGACTTCGTCAGAGGCAAAGCTGGCGAACGTAACATATATATATATATGGTTTACCATCAAAAATCATAAATATTATCAAAGACATGTATGATGGTTACACATGTGCAGTTCGAACAGAGGAAGGACTCAGCGAATGTTTCCCAATAGAAACTGGGGTTAAACAAGGATGTATTTTATCGCCCTTTTTATTTGGAATTGTTATGGACTTCATAATGAAGAAATGCTGCACTGGTAATAAAGGCATCGAATGGATACAAGGAGACCATTTGGAGGACCTCGACTTTGCTGATGACATAGTTCTCATCAGCAGTCAGATAAAAACGATACAGGAAAACACAAATGAACTATCATCAATAGCCAGCAAAATTGGGCTTGAGATCAATCATGAAAAGACTAAAGTCATGAAAAGTTTAATTCCAACAGGTGACAAAATATACATGGAAAACAAACCAGTAGAAGAGATCGATCACTTTATCTATCTTGGAAGCCACATTGATCGAGAAGGGGATACGGGTAAAGAAATTAGAATCAGAATGGCTAAAGCAGCAATGTCTTTCAGAAGCCTTGAAAAGTTGTGGAAATCAAAACTCATCAGCACAAACACACAACTTAGGCTATTCAAATCAAATGTACTATCAACCCTTACGTATGCGTGTGAAAGCTGGAAAACAACAAGAGATATAGAAACAAAGTTGAACGCATTCGAAAATAAATGTCTAAGGAAAATACTTGGTATAGCGTGGAACGAATTAAAAAAAAACGAGGAAATTAGAGAAATCGCTAATCAACCACTGATATCTTCAGTAATAAAGAGAAGACGATGGTCACACGTTGGACATGTGATGAGAAGAGATAATAACCGAATAGCAAAGCAAGCCCTCATATGGGAAACAACAGGTAAAAGAAAAAGAGGAAGACCCAGGGAGACACTGAGAAAAACATTGATGAGAAAGGCAAGAGCAGCAGGAATCGGCTCCCTCAATGAGATAGAACTGCTTGCACAGAACAGAGACAGATGGCGAGATTTGATAAAATATCTTTAAAAGAAAACTGCTAGAACAAAAAAAAAAAAAAAAAAAAAAAAAAAAAAAATCATATAGGAGGTGTATCTTGGTCTACGCCCTATGGGCCGGTTACGGCTCGAAAGGTCAATATATATATATATAACTTTCTTTGCTTCTATCGTTTAGAGCAGCAAAGACATACAATTGCGTTCTTGTAGACCAAAGGCCCCCGATAGATATGGCCACTTGTGAGGAATCCTGCCATTCCAGGCCTTGTGAAGTATGACATGAGAATCTGAAACAGTAACATGACTCTTAAAATGGAAAATCTGTACAGAATGACAGAGTTTGTTTCTCTCTCTCTCTCTCTCTCTCTCTCTCTCTCTCTCTCTCTGCGATCAGGACTCAAATCAGAGTAGGACTCCAGACAGCTGTCTGTTTAAGTCTGTTAGATACACTCCGATTGAATACCTGTTAAAACGTTGCACTGTGTTCTGCACCAGTGGCCCAGTGCATCCGATTTCAGCCAGCATTTTGTTCAGGTTTGTTTTCCTTAGCCTTTGATTGTCCCCAATCTTGCCGCAAGGCAGCAGATGATCTTTTCTGTAGGGGGATTCTGCCCTTAGCTGGTCGGCCTTTCCAGGTTTACGAGCACCATCTGCCCGAGTCACTAGAGGTGACTAACACAGACATGCCACTTGTAATATGAGGAAACTGCAACAAGGAACACTTTTCATGCACAGCCTCCAACTGTTCCCGCCGCCTATCCCCATATACCGGTAAGTCACGTCCTCTTGAAAATGATGATCGTCGTAGCACTTGATGATGTCAGGTCATCCTTGATGACTCCAATTCCGAACATGGAGACACACAGTCAGACGTCAAATTTTCCTCGTCGCACATCAAACAGCAGACTGCAAGATTTGCGCACGGCCGGTTTAGCGAACCATTACGATGACGTAGCACACACCAATGTCGCCGAACAAATAATCTCGATCCCTTTAGATTTCTGTCTGATTACTCAAGTGTAAGCAGCCTACGACGAATAAAACATGAAGCAAATTCCCCAAAGAGATAAATCTGCGGCTGACGAAGTAGTTTACATTAATGTGTAACATGAAAATAACTTGCGTCAAAGAATTTCAACAACGGTCATGAACAGCACCAATGTGACGTAAAGCGCAGATCAAGTCTAGACGGTGGAAGGTCTCACTCACAACACTTGATTCATCAAAAACAGACTGTTGTCGGCCTACGACCTCGCTTTAGCGACACAGATGTATCAAGCATATCATCATTTTGACTTTAACGCAGAAAAGTGCAATGAAGATCCGAAATTAATCAGACCCTGTGTGCATTTTCTGCAGCGACTGAGAGGACGTGGACTAGATCCGCCATTTTGGAGACGGAACCGAGTTTGTTTCAACATTCATTCTTTTGGGTGAGGGAGGGGGAGTTCTTGCTTTCTTTCTTGCTTTCTTGCTTTGTTTCCTTGTTTGTTTGTTTGTTTCTCTCTTTCTTCCTTTTCTTTCTTTCTTTATATCTATCTTTCTTTCTTTTTCTTTTTTCTTACTTTCCTTCCCTCCTTCTTTCGTTCATCCTATTGCGTGTGATGTATAGATCACTTCTAAAATCCACCGTCCCACCGTCAACTACAGCTCTCTTGATATTAAATCCACCGAATTCGTTGACTACATTTCTCCATCCTAACGGGCAGCGAATTGTTTGAGTTGACGAAATCGGAAGGAGAATAAAAGAAAAGGTAACCAAAGGGGAGAAACGAAAAGGAAAAAGGGGGGGGGGTGGAGGGAGAGAGAGGGGGGAACCAGGGAATGTAATACAGGAACGTTAAAAAGATGGAACTTCTGCCAAATAAGAATTAATATTACAATACGAATACTTGTATCATCGGTTCCCTACTGCTGTTCCTGCAGTTCCCTGCCCTGTCTGGTTGTCACTCATATTGTTCTCTTCAGACGTTACTAAACGTCTACAGCACCCTTGAATCTAGCTATGCTATTAGGTGAAGGCGCGCCTCCCAGCACCAGAGCTGGAAGTTGTCAGTGACCCACAGCTGATGACTTGCGCCAGGATTGGTGAACCTAAACCATCCAGACCCTGCTCCACCTCTCCGTGGTGCCTCCAGTAACAGACTAACCCGTCTAGTCTGGCCAAGCCAGCAGGGATCGAAGAGGGAAGACAACCCGATACTAAAAAATGTCGTGCTGAAGTCGGATGTGTTGGGCTGAAAGGCGCAAATATAACAGTTATACTGCAAACCACAACACAACGCAGACACGCCCACTTAACGTCCTTTTAAGGACGGATGACGAAGAGGAATTCTACAGTCTACGAATACTCTAGAATACTTTAGTCATCGGGCGAACGCAAGCAAGCAAGAACATTTTCGTTTTGAGATTGTCAAAGCTAACTGTCCATAAACTGAAAATAACCACTAGAGTTATCATGTTTATCTTTTTCTTCGGTTAATATTTGGAGCCCATGTGGTTTAACTGAGAAGGGAAACTTTGTAAGATGGTAAACCTGTAGGATATAAATCCATCTTCGTGTGAAACCAGCTGTGGGACTCGTGATATGGTTAACCTAGTTGAGCTTTCACGAGAGTATGAAAGAGATACAGGAAATAGTATCACTTGAAGTAGTTCATTTTGTAGTCTTTGATCTTCTGTGGTAATTTTGTATACGTATGCCCATTTCACGCTGAAATAAAATAAATAAAAAATATAAAAATAATCAGCTTAGAAATTAAGTGTGCTGGTCATATAGAAAACAGATGGTTTGGCCACGTGATTAGAAAAACAAAATTGTTACACATACTCAGCTGTTTGTCAATGATACTTTAGTTGGTTTGCTCATTTGTGTCTGTCCTGGGAGATCAATAAACGAGCCTTTGACATGTGGATTTATAGAAGAATAGGTAGAATTGGATGGAATGAAAAGAAAACAAACGATGACGTTTTAAAACAACTAAAAATGAAAAGAGAACTACTAAACACAATTAGAACAAGACAAATGAAATTTTGGGGGCATGTTAAAAGACACAACAGCCTACTAAAAGTAATATTGGAAGGGAAAATACAAGGTAAAAGAGGCAGAGACAGACCAAGACTAACGTGGACAAGTAACAACAAAAGATGGACAAGTCAGCCTATGACAATCTGCCCTATCAAAGCAAGAGGCGGATCGGAATGGCGCTCCATGGTAGCCAGCCAACCTTCGATGCGGATACGGCACCCAATTATGATGATGAAATACACATGTTTCTTCTATTGTACATTTAAAGTGTTGAGAAGAACCTGTATCTGTTTAATTTAAGTATTTTTGTGGGTACAAATTGAATATTGAATCCTCCGAAACTCTCAGATTTTCCAATTTGTTATTATTTTATTGCGAGCAGTAACTACTAAAATATTAGTACATAATATTACCTTTAACTAGAAATTCAGAGCTACAACTACCTTGGACATACTATACCCAGTGATGGAAAATGTACAACTGAAATAAACAAAAGAATAGGAATGGCAAAAAGTAATTTATTTTAATGTCATGAAGAACATACTTACATCGAAACAAATAACACCAGGGATAAAACTAAGAATAGCAAAATGTTATGTCTTCTCAATATTCCTGTAAGGTGCAGAAGCATGGACATTAGACAAGAAAACAAAACAGAGAATTAAAGCCTTTGAAATGTGGATATATAGAGGAGTAGGTAGAATTGGGTGGAAGGAAAAGAAAACAAACGATGAAGTCTTAAAACAACTAACAATGAAAAGAGAACTACTAAGCACAATTCAAACACGACAAATGCGATTTTTGGGCTATGTTAAAAGACACAACAGCCTACTAAAAGTAATCCTGGATGGGAAACTACAAGGTAAAAGAGACATAGGCAGACCAAGACTCACATGGATGAGTAACATCAAAAGATGGACAAACCAGCCTATGACAACCCACACCATCAAAGCAAGAGACAGAGCAGAATGGCGCTCCATGATAGCCAACCTTCGATGCGGAGATGGCACTCGATGATGATTGAATTATAAATTGTACGATTTATGTGTGGTGTTACAAATTGAAACCACTTCCATCAAATATCGATTTTAAGAATGAGTGGAATGTACGAGTAAAAAAGTAAGTAAAGTACCCCCGTCACGCCAAGTGACGTATAGGGAATATGGTGTTACTGACGATACATTTTACAGACCTGCAGCACATGATTTGTGGGGTAATGTGGTCGGTATTACGCCCGTGCAGCCTTACTTTTCCATGAAATAATCCGGTACCCGTTTAAGGCTGAGTGAACCTGGAAGCTGTCGATCAGGACCTCTTGTCCTTGTTAGTCCTGTTCACTAACCATTGAGTTATCGCGACTCCCATATGTTCTTACGTAGAAGCACAAAGATATTTTCTCATATAAAAATTAATAGAAGTTCTTATATAAAAGTTAATACATGTTTTTACATAAGTTAATATGTTCTTATCGACATTGTTATGTGTGCTACGTCATCGTAATGGCCCATCGTAAATCCCTAGACCCGCCGCACGCTAATCTTATGGTCTGTTGTTTGATGTGCGACGGGGATAATCTGACGACTGTGTGTTTATATGTTCGAAATTGGAGTCAACAACGATGGCCTAACATCATCAAGCGCTATACATTTTTAAAGAAATATGACGATCATCATTTCGGGAGGACGTGAACTTCTATATATGGTGAATAGGAGGCAGGAAGCATTGCAGGCTATGCATGAAAAAGTGTTCCTTGTTGCAGTTTCCTCATATTCCAAGTCCATGGGGGACTTGTTGGTCTTGAGGCAAGACGCCGGCCTCGGGACAGTGAGGTTGTGGGTTCAAATCTGGCTACACCGTTTGGGACTTTTATTTATGATTTCTCTCTGCGGCAACCACCTCTGGTCTCAGCAGCGAGGCCCGGCTTGAAACGTCAGTTACTCATCGACGGAAAAAAAACATGAGTACCTCCGAAGTCGGAGTTATCTGCCTGTGCGGCGAGGGACCCCTGTGCACACGGCTGCCAGGGAAAAATGGATTAACACGCAAAATTCAGGGTCTCTAGGGACTTCGTCAGAGTTGAAAGCTGGCGAACGCAACAACAACAACAACATATAAAAGTTAATATTTGTTCTAATATAAGGTCTGATATATGTTCTTATATGTGTTAATATCTGTTCTTATAATGGAGTTGATTTATGTTCTTATATAACACTTATATACGTTCTTTAATAAAGTTTATCTATGTTGTTATATTCTTATATAAGTATTAATATATTTTTATAATAGAGTTTATAAATGTTCTTTTATAAGCAAAAAAAAAAAAAAAGAAAAGAAAGTAAAAGTTCCCTCCACGCCGTGTTAGACGTATGGGAGATATAGTGGTAGTCATATTTTTCTATGACCACAACACAAGTTTGGATTATGTGGTAAGTATCACGAAAGGTCTGCCTATCTTCCTCTTCTACATAGAGGTAGGTAAAGGTAAAGTACTAGACTTGAATCGGCGTCTTAGAACACGAGTTTTCACCCATATGAGCTCAGCCGCCTATCCAGAAGTGTTTGGAGTCCTCTGAATAGTGTGGCTTCAAGCATCGAAACTCACGATGCGAGTCGGCATTCCTTATCTTCCCAGAGTACTACGCTGGTACTCTTTTCTACCAGCAGCTGGGTCGACCGCGGGGGTATTTTTCTTCCAACCAGGAGTAGAACTCACGCTGCTTTCAGCGGGAATCGAACATGGGTTGTCCCAACGTATGATCATTCCATGTCTTCCCCATCGTCTTCATATCTGCTTCCATCTGTCTTCTCCTAGAATATTTTGAACTTCCGCTTTTAGGCTGTCTTTACCTCCCAGAAAATTCAATGGTACCCATTTTTAAAGATTGGGTGAACCCAGAGACTTATTAGACCGAAAAAAGCCGCCAGTTCTGGGAATTGATCTCCAACCCTTTTGATCAGGAGCGAGCATACTAACTACTCAACCATATGCATGTCCTTATTCTTATATAGGACCTTGATAGAGCGTCTTGTTGTATTGCTGGTCGGGTTAAAGGTCGTGGCTCAGTCCCGTCCTGACACTCCCCAAATCCGCCATTTTTTAACATAAGGAATTTCTAGTTTTCTCAGTTGGTGAAGACATTAACAGTGATGAAGACATTAACAGGGATGAAGACATTAGCAGGGATGAAGACATTAAGAGGGATGAAGACATTAACAGGGATGAGGACATTAACAGTGATGAAGACATTAAGAGGGATGAAGACATTAACAGGAATGAAGACATTAACAGTGATGAAGACATTAAGAGGGATGAAGACTTTAACAGGGATGAAGACATTAGCAGTAGTGACTATAGTTCATTCACAGTTCACTCACTAACGACAAGACATACTCTGTTTATCACTGAAGGTTTCCACTTCTTACTTCTACTGACATCGATTTTCTGTCGTAGATTCATCATCACTGCACACCGAACGAATCCATATCTGCTCCGACATCTCCCTCGAGGAAATCCGAGGAAAGTCCTGGTTCACGTGCACGAACTCCGTAGCACTGCCTGGGATCAATGGTGTGGGAAACCTTTATAGACAAGTATGCCCGGACAGCGGCCATATTTATGGCGTACTCTTTTTTTTTTTATTTCAACCCCCCCCCCAATGGATCTTTAACGTGCGCGAGTGCACACCGGCACCCCGGTTTATTGCCGATATCCGATCGGGCTAGATATCGGATCTCACTACCAAAGATATCAGGGGAGAGTAACGTCATAAAGAAACCAAGGATTCATTTTTTTTTCATGGTTTTGAAAAGTCACTACTACTTCAGGTGGGTTTCGAACCCCAGTCTTTCCTGTCCACTGGCCGACGTCGTACCTCTAAACAACCCACCGCACCCCCAGCCCCTCACCGATATTTTCAGCCAAGCAGTAGAGGGGGATAAAAAGGCTGAAACTTCAGGTACAGCTAATGAGATGATTGTGTTAGCTTGTCTGATGGCAAAACATGAGGTGGTGGTGAGGGTTAGTTCCATTCTTTTTCGAGAGTGCCTGCTATTTTAAGCATTTTCTTTATATATTTCATTCTTGCAGTTTTTTAGGTGTTCGAAGGCCCTGGTATCACCGTAAATGAATGGAAATCCATTTATTGCTGTATCTCCATACAGTTTGTTATACATAATAGCCTGTCATACAACTTGTCATACATACCAGCCTGTCATACAACTTGTTATACATACCAGCCTGTCATACAACTTGTCATACATACCAGCCTGTCATACAACTTGTCATACATACCAGCCTGTCATACAACTTGTTATGCATAATAGCCTGTCATACAACGCGTCATACATACCAGCCTGTCATACAACTTGTTATACATAATAGCCTGTCATACAACTTGTCATACATACCAGCCTGTCATACAACTTGTCATACATACCAGCCTGTCATACAACTTGTCATACATAACAGACTGTCATACATCTTGTCATACATAACAGACTGTCATACATCTTTCATATATAACAACCTGTCATACATCTTGTCATACATAACAGCCTTTCATACATCTTGTTATACATAACAGCCTGTCATACATCTTTTCATACATAACAGCTTGTCATACAACTTGTTATACATAATAGCGTGTTATACATCTTGTCATACACAACAGCCTGCTATACATCTTGTCATACACAACAGCCTGGCATACATCTTGTCATACACAACAGCCTGGCATACATCTTGTCATACACAACAGCCTGGCATACATCTTGTCATACACAACAGCCTGGCATACATCTTGTCATACACAACAGCCTGGCATACATCTTGTCATACAAAAACAGCTTGTCCCTATATGGTTCCGATTATGGTCACTAGAGACTTATCTGTTCATGTTTGGGCGTGACTGTAGTAGACGTTCAGCTGTCATTTTACCTGATGCACTGTCGTGTTAACCTCAGCATAGTCCCTACCCATAGGTTGTTGAACAGATAGCTATACAGACTGCTCGTTACCCAAGAATTGTTACATGATCTTTGATTAAGCTGGTAGCTCGTTGTAATTTCTCTGGTATTCCTGTTGTTCTGTATTCCATTTGTTCATATATTTGTTCCTGACAAACCTCTTAGATTCCTCATAAATTGCTAAGTATTTTTCATCATCATCATCATCATTGAGTGCCGTCTCCGCAACGAAGGTTGGCTACCATGAAGCGTCATTCCACTCTCTCTCTCTTGCTCTGATGGTGCAGGCAGTCATAGGCTGACTTGTCCATCTTTTGATGTTACTCATCCATATTAGTCTTGTTCGACCTCTGCCTATTTTACCCCGTATTTTCACTTCCAAGATTACTTTTAGTATTTCTAGTGCTCGTATTTTCCAGTCTTAATTTTATTACTTTATTTGTGTGTCTGTTTATTATTCGCTTCTTATTTGTATTTCACGTATTAATTTATTTGTATTTGTTTGTGTAAGTTATTAATTTATTTGTAATTTTATTTGTAAATTCTTGAACTGGAGTCATCAGTCGCTGGACGCTGCGGGACTTGCTGAGGAGGGATCTGAGCACCAATGAACAGGTTTCAAAGTGCAATGATGGTGAGCCGCAAATAACTCAATAACTGAGGAGGGGATCTGAGCACCAATGAACAGGTTTCAAAGTGCAATGATGGTGAGCCGCAAATAACTTAATATTTGTAATACTGAATGGTATTTGTTATTGCCTTACAGGTACTGGAACAGCGCGCTGGCGGCGTGTGGCGCGGTTGTGTTCATCAAGAGGGCCGGGAGATCAGGGCTGGGTTGTTTCCGGCAGACAGTGTCGTTCTCGTGGACAGGAAAGGTGGGTAGGGGTCTAAGATGTGTTTTGCTGTGGGTCACCTCCTGATGTTGCTTCTGTTAGCGATGACAGGTCGGAATGTTCTGTTGTCGTTGCAGCCGTGTTACCGGTAACGAGATTGTTGTGATGTTGTCGTTACGGTCTGGTTAGTGTTAGCGGTGTGAAGGTGGTTTTACTGTGCTAGTTGTGTTATGGTTAGTGTTAACGGCGTGAAGGTGGTTTTACTGTGCTAGTTGTGTTATGGTTAGTGTTAACGGCGTGAAGGTGGTTTTACTATGCTAGTTGTGTTATGGTTAGTGTTAGCGGTGTGAAGGTGGTTTTACTATGCTAGTTGTGTTATGGTTAGTGTTAACGGTGTGAAGGTGGTTTTACTGTGCTAGTTGTGTTATGGTTAGTGTTAGCGGTGTGAAGGTGGTTTTACTATGTTAGTTGTGTTATGGTTAGTGTTAGCGATGTGAAGGTGGTTTTACTATGTTAGTTGTGTTATTGTTAGCTTTAGCGACATGAAGGATATTTCACTGTGCTGGTTGTGTTATTGTTAGTTTTAGCGACAGGAAGGATATCTCACTATGCTGGTTGTGTTATTGTTAGCCTTAGCGACAGGAAGGATATCTCACTGTGCTAGTTGTGTTATTGTTAATTTTAACGACATGAAGGATATCTCACTGTACTAGCTGTGTTATTGTTAGCTTTAGCGATATAAAGGCTATCTCACTGTGCTAGTTGTGTTATTGTTAGCTTTAGCGACATGAAGGCTATCTCACTGTACTAGTTGTGCTATTGTTAGCTTTAGCGACATGAAGTATATCTCACTGTGCGAGTTGTGTTATTGTTAGCTTTAGCGACATGAAGGATATCTCACTGTACTAGTTGTGCTATTGTTAGCTTTAGCGACATGAAGTATATCTCACTGTGCTAGTTGTGTTATTGTTAGCTTTAGCGACATGAAGGATATCTCACTGTGCTAGTTGTGCTATTGTTAGCTTTAGCGATATGAAAGATATCTCACTGTGCTAGTTGTGTTATTGTTAGCTTTAGCGACATGAAGGATATCTCACTGTGCGAGTTATGTTATTGTTAGCTTAAGCGATATGAAAGATATCTCACTGTGCTAGTTGTGTTATTGTTAGCTTTAGCGACATGAAGGCTATCTCACTGTACTAGTTGTGTTATTGTTAGCTTTAGCGACATGAAGGATATCTCACTGTGCTAGTTGTGGTATTGTTAGCTTTAGCGACATGAAGGATATCTCACTGTACTAGTTGTGTTATTGTTTGCTTTAGCGACATGAAGGATATCTCACTGTGCTAGTTGTGTTATTGTTAGCTTTAGCGACATGAAGGATATCTCACTGTGCTAGTTGTGTTATTGTTAGCTTTAGCGACATGAAGGCTATCTCACTGTGCTAGTTGTGCTATTGTTTGCTTTAGCGACATGAAGGATATCTCACTGTACTAGTTGTGTTATTGTTAGCTTTAGCGACATGAAGGCTATCTCACTGTGCTAGTTGTGTTATTGTTAGCTTTAGCGACATGAAGGATATCTCACTGTGCTAGTTGTGTTATTGTTTGCTTTAGCGACATGAAGGCTATCTCACTGTGCTAGTTGTGTTATTGTTAGCTTTAGCGACATGAAGGCTATCTCACTGTGCTAGTTGTGTTATTGTTAGCTTTAGCGACATGAAGGCTATCTCACTGCGCTAGTTGTGTTATTGTTAGTTTTAGCGACATAAAGGCTACCTCACTGTGCTAGCTGTGTTTTGGTTATTTTCAGCGACATGAAGACCATTCTATTGTAGTCAATATGTTAGTGATATTTTATATTAGGAGCGGCAGTATCTTACCTACTGTCGTTATTGACAGGTAAAGTAGTGTAACCTGTTTCTTGCACTCTCTCTTTTGAGCGGGTCTTTAAACCCGTTAGTGATTCCTTCCAGATCACTTGCACCATCTTCTCCAATCAGATGTTGCAACGAAACGAAGCATGATTGTGTTCCTGTTTTTAATAAACCAACGAGATTGAAATTGGATTGTGAGGCCAGTGCAACACAGAATCAACCTTCACCTTGTCACGGCTTGTGTTAGTGAAAGGTCATTGCTGTGTTTGCTTTTAAGCTAATTTTTTTTTAGAGCACGTCGATTTATCCTTTCCAGATAGAATGCCTATATTGTACTATTATGACTGTTGTTGTTGTGTTAATGTTAGCATTCAGAATGTTACTTTACCTTGAAGGCCGTTTAATGTTAGCATTCAGAATGTTACTTTACCTTGATGGCCGTTTAATGTTAGCATTCAGAATGTTACTTTACCTTGATGGCCGTTTAATGTTAGCATTCAGAATGTTACTTTACCTTGATGGCCGTTTAATGTTAGCATTCAGAATGTTACTTTACCTTGATGGCCGTTTAATGTTAGCATTCAGAATGTTACTTTACCTTGAAGGCCGTTTAATGTTAGCATTCAGAATGTTACTTTTCCTTGATGGCCGTTTAATGTTAGCATTCAGAATGTTACTTTACCTAGATGGCCGTTTAATGTTAGTTTTCAGAATGTTACTTTACCTTGAAGGCCGTTTAATGTTAACATTCAGAATGTTACTTTACCTTGATGGCCGTTTAATGTTAGCATTCAGAATGTTACTTTACCTAGATGGCCGTTTAATGTTAGTTTTCAGAATGTTACTTTACCTTGAAGGCCGTTTAATGTTAACATTCAGAATGTTACTTTACCTTGATGGCCGTTTAATGTTAGCATTCGGAATGTTACTTTACCTTGATGGCCGTTTAATGTTAGTTTTCAGAATGTTACTTTACCTTGATGGGCGTTTATTGTTAGTTTTCAGAATGATACTTTACCTTGATGGCCATTTAATGTTAGTTTTCAGAATGTTACTTTACCTTGATGGGCGTTTAATGTTAGCATTCAGAATGTTACTTTACCTTAATGGGCGTTTAATGTTAGCATTGAGAATGTTACTTTACCTTGATGGCCGTTTAATGTTAGCATTCAGAATGTTACTTTACCTTGAAGGCCGTTTAATGTTAGCATTCAGAATGTTACTTTACCTTGATGGGCGTTTAATGTTAGCATTGAGAATGTTACTTTACCTTGAAGGCCGTTTAATGTTAGCATTCAGAATGTTACTTTAGCTTTATGACCGTTTAATGTTAGCATTCAGAATGTTACTTTACCTTGAAGGCCGTTTAATGTTAGCGGCACATATATGTTTCTTTTACTATGTCCGTGCTAGATTTAAATGGGAATGGTACTGAGTTACTTTGATCCTGTCACTATTGTTTTCATGCCTGTGTACATGACCTGTATTTTGCTACTATTAACCCCGTGAGACAAGAATGTATTCCACAATTTATTGTTAGTTTTGTGTTAGAAACAATCGTATTGATTTAACTGTTTTTAAAACTTATTTGTTAACGGTATGTCTGTCCTTTTTCCTTATAATTATTGGCTGCGTGTATTCATCTTTTATAGATGTAGATAGAATAAGCTTCTCTCGTGTGTTAGTTAAATCAGACTAAATTTCTTATAATTAATTTGTTAGTTTGAAAACCATTTCTTTCTTTAAATTTATTGATTGAAGACAGGTCATTGCCTTTTATTCTTTATTTATCATTTGAGAATAGGTCGGCATCTATTTATTACATTTAATTCAACAATATTATTATATTACATAATTTCAGCATTATTTATTATATGACGATAGGCCACACTTATTTCAGTTATTAAGCGACGCAATGCAATACTTATTTCAGTTATTAAACAACGAAAGGCAACACTCATTTCAATTATTAAACAACGAAAGGTAACACTTATTTCAGTTATTAAACAACGAAAGGTAACACTTATTTCAATTATTAAACAAAGAAAGGTAACACTTACTTCAATTATTAAACAACGAAAGGCAACACTTATTTCAATTATTAAACAACGAAAGGCAACACTTATTTTAGTTATTAAACGACACAAGGCAACACTTTTTTCAGTTATCAAACGAAGTCAGGTCAGAATGTGTTCGTTAATGAGAATCTAAACATTTTATTTGTTAAATAAACAACGGAATATGTAATTCTCTTTTTTTTCGAAAATAAATTAAGAGTTTTCAATTTTTTTTATTTTAAGCGTGATTTTGAGTCAGGTTAACATTAGTGAGTTATCAGATCATTCTTGGTTGAGTATCTTATAAATCAATAAATGTTCACATCAATTCCTCAACATGTCCATCAGTGTTTTCAGACTGAAGATCCCAACTCTGCTTTGGATTATGTGTCTTTTTATTTCTCTTCATTGTGCTCTTTCTTGTCTGTCTTCTAACCTTCTTTGACTTGATCTTCTTTCGGTCCGGTCATGGCCCCAGATTCAAAATCATTACTGAAATCCTCTAATCATTCTGTCTCCCTGAGTTCAGTTAGAAGATCAGACGAATATTTGTTCCTTTATTCTTCATCGCAGCTGTACTGACAAATCTGCCACGGTTCTCTTATGTTATGTTATATTATGTTATGAAATGTTATGTTATGTTATAAATGTTATGTTATGTTTTAAATGTTATGTTATGAAATGTTATGTTATGTTATGTTATATTGTGTTATGTTATGTTACGTTACGTTATGTTACGTTATCTTATGTTATGTTATGTTACGTTACGGTATGTTATGTTATATTTTATATGTTATGTTATGAAATGTTATGTTATGTTGTATTATGTTATGTAATGTTACGTTATGTTATATTATGTTACGTTATTTTATAAATGTTATGTAATGTTATGTTACGTTAAGTTATGTTATGCCACGTTACGTTATGTCATGTTGCGTCATGTTACGTTACGTTACGTTACGTTATGTTACGTTATGGTATGTTATGTTAGTTACGTTACGTTATGTTACGTTACGTTATGTTATGTTATTATGTTATGTTATGTTATGTTATGTTATGTTACGTTTCGTTGTGTGTTGTTATGTTATGTTATGTTGCGTTACGTTGTGTTATGTTATGTTACGTTACGTTATGCTATGTTACGTTACGTTATGTTACGTTGCGTTACGTTATGTTATGTTACGTTATGTTACATTATGTTATGTTACGTTATGTAATGTAATGTTATGTTATGTTGCGTTATGTTATGTTACGTTATGTTACGTTATGTTATGTTATGTTACATTACGGTATGTTATGTTACATTATTTTATGTTACGTCACGTTACGTTATGGTATGTTATGTTACGTTAAGTTACGTTACGTTACGTTATGTTATATTATGTTATGTTATGTTATGCTACGTTACGTTACGTTATGTTATGTTACGTTATGTTATGTTATCTTACGTTACGTTATGCTATGTTACGTTATGTTATGTTATGTTACGTATGTTATGTTACAATCATCATCACTGCACATCCAGGCGAACCCATGGGTGATTCAAAATATAGAGAAAACTGGGGGCCTCGGTGACCTAGTCGCGACAACCGCCCGACTGGGCTACCGACGTTCGGACAACCCGTGTTCGATTTCCGCTGAAAGCAATGTGAGTTGAACATGTAAAATAAATGTAAAGTACCCCCATCACGCCAAGTGGCGTATTGGGAAATATGGTGTTAGTAACCCTATATTTCACAGACCTTCAGCACATGATTTTTGGGGAAATGTGGTCGGTATTACGCCCGTGCTGCTTTACTTTCCCAGACAAAAATCCGATACCCATTTAAGTGTGGGCGACCGCGGAAGCCGTCGGTAGGGATCGAACCGTACCTCTTGTCCTTTGTAGTCCAGTTCACTAACCACTGAGCTATCGCGGCTCCCGAGTTGCACATGTGCTTGGAAAAAAAAACCTCGCGGTCGACCCAACCGCTGGCTGAAATGGGTACCAGGGTATAGTACTCTGGGAAGGTGAGGAATGCCGCCTCGCATCGTGAGTTTTCGATGCTTGAAGCGGCACTATCCAGCACATTTGGGTAAAAACTCGCGGGCTAAGACGCCGATTTAAGTCTCATACTTGTACTTGACCTTTATTGAGAAAACTCCGAAGAGAACCCTGCGCACGATCATGAACTCTGTACCCATCTGTGTTGGTAGATGTTGCTGAAAATTTTGCAAAGGCAGCAGCCATTTTTTTGGGCCCCTCTTTTCCATTTTCAACTGTCAAGAGTTCTTTAACATGCGCGAGTGCACACGGACCTTCTCTTTTTTTGAGCCTTTATCTGAGAGTGCTAGTCCACATCCAACTATAGATTTACTAATCCCCGCGGGCAGAAAATAAAACCGGAAAAAATTCCAACTAGCGTGACGTTTTCGGCTGTAGATGCGGACGTCATTTTTCCCACAACCGACCCTGCTCGCAAAATTGAAATGACATCACGCTAGTTGAAGATTTTCCGGGAATTCCGTTTCAGTTCGCAGATCTAAGTAAATCTATAGTTGGCTGTGGGAAGTTATCGGACCTTATTACCCAGAGACTAGTGGTAGGTAACGTCGCGAAGAAATAACGGATTCAATTTTTGATAAATGTCCACCGCCTGTCCTGGTGTGTGAACTCGGGGCCTTCCTGTCAGCATTATTCTTCATGAGTGTTTGTTTAATAGAAAAAACAATTATTAGTGTTTGTTTAATGGAAAACACAATTATTAGTGTTTGTTTAATGGAAAACACAATTATTAGTGTTTGTTTAATGGAAAACACAATTATTAGTGTTTGTTTAATAGAAAAAACAATTATTAGTGTTTGTTTAATGGAAAACACAATTATTAGTGTTTGTTTAATGGAAAACACAATTATTAGTGTTTGTTTAATAGAAAAACAATTATTGGCGTTTGTTTAATAGAAAACACAATTATTGGCGTCTGTTTAATAGAAAACACAGCTATTAGTGCTTGTTTAATAGAAAACACAATTATTAGCGTTTGTTTAATACAAAACACAATTATTAGCGTTTGTTTAATAGAAAACACAATTATTAGCGTTTGTTTAATAGAAAACACAATTATTAGTGTTTGTTTAATGGAAAACACAATTATTAGTGTTTGTTTAATGGAAAACACAATTATTAGTGTTTGTTTAATAGAAAAAAACAATTATTGGCGTTTGTTTAATAGAAAACACAATTATTGGCGCTTGTTTAATAGAAAACACAGTTATTAGTGCTTGTTTAATAGAAAACACAATTATTAGCGTTTGTTTAATAGAAAACACAATTATTAGCGTTTGTTTAATAGAAAACACAATTATTAGCGTTTGTTTAATAGAAAACACAATTATTAGCGTTTGTTTAATAGAAAACACAATTATTACCGTTTGTTTAACAGAAAACACAATTATTAATATTTGTTTAATAGAAAACACAATTATTAGTGTTTGTTTAATAGAAAACACAATTCTTTTAATAATTTCTCTGTAACAATCTTGCTTTGTTCTTGTCTGAACTAACTGAACACATCAGCACTGTTTTCTTCATTGTCTACTTCAGCACTTGCAAGTAAACAAGAACAGATCCAGGGGAGTAGTACGCATGGCCCGGTACCTGACCTGCTTAATAGAGGACCGAGCTACATCTGCAGTAATTACGCCTCAAGCGACCACCAAAGCAGCAGTGGACACATCGACAGCAACCAATCCAGCAGCAGTAGACACATCGACAGCAACCAATCCAGCAGCGGTAGACACATCGACAGCAACCAATCCAGCAGCAGTAGACACATCGACAGCAACCAATCCAGCAGTGGTAGACACATCGACAGCAACCAATCCAGCAGCGGTAGACACATCGACAGCAACCAATCCAGCAGCGGTAGACACATCGACAGCAACCAATCCAGCAGCGGTAGAAATACCGACAGCAGTCAGTCCAACAACAGTAGACATACCGACAGCGATCAGTCTAGCAGCAGTAGATTCATTGACAGTAATCAATGCAACAGCAGTAGATTCACCGACAGCAGTCAATCCAACAGCAGTAGATTCACCGACAGCAGTCAATCCAACAGCAGTAGATTCACCGACAGCAGTCAATCCAACAGCAGTAGATTCACCGACAGCAGTCAATCCAACAGCAGTAGATTCACCGACAGCAGTCAATCCAACAGCAGTAGACATACCAACAGCAGTCAAATCATCAGCTGCAGAAACGGGGAATCTATGGAGAGTTCAAATGACAACCACGCTCCCGCCTCTTATAGTTTCCCTGCCACCCCGTCATCGAATTACCCCCTCAACCCTTCCACTATGCACTCCTCCTACCCTCCGAGAGGAGCTGTCATCATAGGTGAGTTCTAGAATTTATAAAACACCTGTCCTCGTTGTATTTTTCTATTTGTATATTTAGTTTTATTATTTACATGTGACATACTATAACCAGAGATGGAAAATGTACAACTATAATAAACGATATCATTTGTCTTCTATCTTAAAACAGATCAGTCGCCACTGCATCATTTGTCTTCTATCTTAAAACAGATCAGTCGCCACTGCATCATGTGTCTTCTATCTTAAAACAGATCAGTCGCCACTGCATCATGTGTCTTCTATCTTAAAACAGATCAGTCGCCACTGCATCATTTGTCTTCTATCTTAAAACAGATCAGTCGCCACTGCATCATGTGTCTTCTATCTTAAAACAGATCAGTCGCCACTGCATCATTTGTCTTCTATCTTAAAACAGATCAGTCGCCACTGCATCATTTGTCTTCTATCTTAAAACAGATCAGTCGCCACTATATCATTTGTCTTCTATCTTAAAACAGATCAGTCGCCACTACATCATTTGTGTTCTATCTTAAAACAGATCAGTCGCCACTGCATCATTTGTCTTCTATTTTAAAACAGATCAGTCGCCACTGCATGATTTGTCTTCTATCTTAAAACAGATCAGTCGCCACTGCATCATTTGTCTTCTATCTTAAAACAGATCAGTCGCCACTGCATCATTTGTCTTCTCTCTTAAAACAGATCAGTCGCCACTGCATCATTTGTCTTCTATCTTAAAACAGATCAGCGGCCACTGCATGATTTGTCTTCTATCTTAAAACAGATCAGTCGCCACTGCATCATTTGTCTTCTCTCTTAAAACATATCAGTGGGTGTCCGGTTAGCGCAATCGATAGGCGGTTGGCTTACCACGGCAACAGCCGGGGTTCGTACCCTGGCGAGGACACTTGGGTTTTACTAATTCCCTAAAAATTAGTACCTCTGAAGTCGGAGTAAATCTGCCTGCATGGCGAGGGGCATCCTGTAATGGGATAAAACAGACTTTACACGCAAATTTCAGTCCCACAAAATTGAGTGGGTGGGACTTCGTCAGAGGTCAAAGCTGACGAAAGCGAACGAACGAACGAAAACATATCAGTCGCCACTGCATCATTTGTCTTCTATCTTAAAACAGATCAGTCCTCATCAAGGCCAGCTCCTTGTCGTGGGGATGGGGCTTAACAGTCACCAGGGACTGAAAACTAAGACTGGCCAGGCCTTCCTACAACCGAGCAAGACCACAGTCTGCTCTAGCAAGTTCAAGTGCTGAAGTCGGAGGCAACCAGCCAAAAGGCGCACAACAATCAGGATGCCACGCACTCAACGCATATGGAAGTATGTCTATAACTGCAAATCGATATGGCACTCGCCCTGTGATGGGCACTCAGGCAGGTGCAGCGCCGGGCCCTCAGCCTCGAAAGGGCCCAACCTCTATTACTGGATGTCCTTCTCAACCGCCCTGTGGAGTCAGGGGGCGAGAGAATAGAGCTACTGGCCAATCCAAAATAAGACCACTAAAAATAATGCACTGGAATGCTGAAGGCATCAACAGCAAAAGAGATGGGTACAGTAAAAAGATAGAATTAGAAAATATCCTGCATGAAGAACAAATAAGCATATGCTGTTTGCAGGAAACCCATCTAAACAACGACATAGCCTTGAAGATTAGGGGATACCAGTGCTACCGATCTGACATAATAAATAGACAAAAGGGTGGAATACTGACTATTGTAAGGAACAACATTAATGCATGTCAGATTGAAGTGTATATGGATGGGGCGGAATATCAAATACTGCACCTCAGGACAGGAAATACAGACTTCCATCTACTTAACTACTACTGTCCGAGTGACCGCCCACTAGCACTAGACACAATTACATTAAAATAAAGAATAATTGTATGTGGAGACTTTAACAGCCACTCACAGAGCTGGGGCTATGAACATATGGACAAGAGAGGTGAAGAGCTTGAAAATTGGCAGGATGACAATGGGCTTATACTATTAAACCAGACAACAGATCCACCAACATTCTACTCCAGATCATGGCATACCACATCTACACCAGACCTTGCTTTCCATTCACCAGACCTGGATTGGAATATCACACGAATTGTTGGGAAACAACTTGGAGGCAGCGACCACCGACCAGTCTTTTTAGTGGTGCAAAATGAGGCCATCAGGGAGAGCAGCACTCTCTCCAGATGGAATTACAAAAAGGCAGACTGGAAAATGTATCAACACTACACCAGTGTACTGACTAAAGATATAAATACAGATAGAGACATCAACAAAATAGTTGATGAATTCAGTAGACTAATAATACAAGCTGCCAGTGAAACAATACCTAGAGGGGCACGGAAACACTACAAACCATACTGGAGTAGTGAACTAGAGGAACTGCACAATGACATGGAAACATCTCGAAAGCAAGCAGAAAATAACCCTTGCCAAGAAAACCACAACAACTACCAGCATGCTAAAGCCAAATTTCAACGGGCTAAACTACAAGCCAGACGGAGAAGCTGGAAAGAGAAAACAGAGTCCTTGAATCTTGAACGAGACACAAGAAAAGTGTGGAAGCTTGTAAAACAGCTGAATGATGAGGGTACAGAAAGGAACACCAAAATTACACTGAAGAAGGATGGAAACATTCTAACAGGTAACATGCAGCAAATTACTTTGCAGACTCCTTTGCAAATGACAATAATATTGAAATTAGCCTAGAAAAACGACAAGAGACCCGTCTAAAACAACAAAATGCAAGACAAGAAGAGACCACACATGAAGTCATGGAAACACCCATTACACAAAGAGAGCTAGAGCTGGCAATATCCAAATTAAAAATGAAAAAGTCACCAGGCAATGATGGAGTGTCCAATGAAATGATTAAGAACTTGGGAACTGCAGCTAAAGCAAAACTACTGCAGATCTACAACATTTGCTGGATCACAGGTAGAGTGCCACAGGCATGGAAAGAAGCAATTATGATACCATTACTAAAGCCAGGAAAAGATAGTTCAATGACATCCAGCTATAGACCAATCAGCCTTACAAGCTGTTTGTGTAAAACAATGGAACGTATAATCAATCTCAGACTGCAGTGGTACCTGGAAAGTGAAAATCTCCTTGTCCCACAACAAGCAGGCTTTAGACAGTGTTACTCTACCGAAGATCAAGCAACCTATCTTTCCCAGGAAATTGAAGATGCGTTTCAAGAAAAGAAACTGGTACTAGCAGCATGGATAGACCTAAAGAAAGCATTTGATAAGGTATGGAAGGAAGGGCTTTTGAAGAAACTGAGAAATTATGGAGTAAATGGCAGGATGTACAAATGGGTCAAAGCATACCTGCATAACAGGAGAGCCAGAGTGCAACTGGATGGTCTTAAGAGTAAGAAGGTCTTATTGCGCCAGGGCGTTCCACAAGGAGGGGTACTATCTCCAACACTTTTTCTGATCTACATCAATGACCTAGTTACTGAACTACCACATGGCATCAAAGTGGCAATGTATGCAGATGACTTGGTAATGTGGTGCACAGAGGAGTATGCAACAGTGGCCTCCAAATTGCTACAAAGAGCTATGAATGCACTGAATTCATGGACAAATAGATGGTGTATCAGCATCAATACAGACAAATGCAGTACTACACTTTTCACACTCTCCCCAAAACAAAAAGCAGGAGCCATCTACATAAACAATGAGCCTGTGAAAGAAGACATACAAGCTACATATCTCGGAGTTACATTTGATAACAAACTATCTTGGAAACAGCAGATAAATAAGGCAACCCAAAAAGCAAGGAGAAAATTGCTATTCTAAGAAAGTTGTGTGGAACCACATGGGGTGCGAGTGGGAAAATACTCAGTAAAGTTTACCAACAGAGTATACGCCCACATTTAGAATATGGATCATCCGCATGGTGCTCAGCATCAAACACCACATTGCAAGAACTGGATAAAGTACAAAACCAGGCACTTAGGGTCATCACAGGAGCAATGAAATCAACACCAATATTGGAGATGGAGAAATTGTGGAGGATACCAGCACTGAGAGAACGGAGAGACACAAAGGTGCTGATACAGGCAGAAAAATTTGTATGCATGCCGAGACATCCAATGAAGGACAGATTCCAAAATCTTGCATTGGGACGACTTAAGAGAAGCAGCTTTATCCACCAAGCCAAGCGTATTAGTAGACAAACACCAGACATGCCAAGAGTTGTTAAACCCCTTCTGCCCATACCAGAACAGACTCCCTGGACAGATGAATCAGGATTATCAGTTCAAATACGGACAGAAGTGAAAGGAATAGTTGACAAAGAGGAACAAAATAGTCTACAGCGAAAAACAATAGCTCTCAGTTTCCTGGATGAAGAATACCCACAAGACCTATGGATTCGTGTGTACACAGATGGATCAGCACAGAATGCAGTAAAGAATGGGGGAGCAGGTGCATATATAGAGTACCCAAATAACACTAGGGATATGGATAAAATAGCAACAGGGAAATATTGTCACAATTATGATGCAGAAATACAAGCAATAAAGTTGGCAATAGAAAAACTGCTGAACAGTAATCTTAGCCCACAGCCTGTAGTGTTTTTGACAGATGCAAGATCAGTACTCCAGGCACTACAATCCAGAAAATTACCACATCTGCAGACCTTATTGACTGAACTCTGCAAGCACCACAGGGTTGCCCTGCAGTGGATCCCGTCTCACTGTGGAATACCAGGAAATGAGAAAGCAGATCAGTTGGCAAAGGAAGGTTCAACAGGCACACAACTAGATACACCAGTTACATACCATCATAAGAAACAGATAATCAAATCAATCAGAGGACCACAAGCCCCAAATCAGGATGCCTTTCATAATATGAATAGATATGAACAAGTTATCATTATACGCCTAAGAACAGGACACAATCGACTCCATAGTCACATGTATACAAAATTCAAGATCGGCACATCAACTACTTGTACATGTGGACAGGCACCCCAGACTGCTGAACACATACTTCAAGACTGCACTGAATATAGTAGACTGAGGAAAATCCATTGGCCCATAGATACAACACTACAGACAAAACTATATGGGCCACTGCAAGAATTACAAAAGACAGTAAAATTTATACAGGAAACGACATTGCAGATATAGACAATACTTCAGGCGAACGAAAGATAGATAGATAGAAAACAGATCAGTCGCCACTGCATCATGTGTCTTCTATCTTAAAACAGATCAGTCGCCACTGCATCATGTGTCTTCTATCTTAAAACATATCAGTCGCCACTGCATCATTTGTCTTCTATCTTAAAACAGATCAGTCGCCACTGCATCATTTGTCTTCTTTCTAAAAACATATCAGTCGCCACTGCATCATTTGTCTTCTATCTTAAAACAGATCAGTCGCCACTGCATCATGTGTCTTCTATCTTAAAACAGATCAGTCGCCATTGCATCATGTGTCTTCTATCTTAAAACAAACCACATTTAATTGTGTCTTTACCCTGTTGGAAACAAATACACGTTGCGCCATTTTTGTCCTGAAAACACAAATAACCATTACACTTAATTTTGTCTCTTTAATACAATAATAACCATTACACATATCTTTGTCTCTTATTTAAAACATAACCATTACACATATCTATGTATCTTTTATAAACAAATGGAGGGACTAGTTGGTTTCGAGGCAGGACGCGGCCTCGAGACAGAGAGGTTGTGGGTTCAAATCCCGGCTGCACAAGTTGGGATTTTTATTTATGATTTCTCTCTACGGCAACAACCCCTAATACGGCAACCACCATTGTCTCAAAAGCGAGGCCCGGCTTGAAACGTCCAATTACTCATGGATGGAAAAAATTATGAGTACCTCTGAAGACGGAGTTATCTGCCTGTGCGGCGAGGGACCTCTGTGCACACGGCTACCAGGAAAAAAAACGGATTAACACGCAAAATTTAGTTTCTAGTCTTTAGGGTCTTCGTCAGAGGACAAATAACCATCACTCATATCTCTCCTTGTTTAAAGAAACAAATAGCAATTACACATTTCTCTCTCTCTCTCTCTATCTCTCTCTCTCTATCTCTCTCTCTCTTTAACCAGCAAATAACCATTACCTATATATCTCTTTTTTTAAGGGAAGAAATAACCATTACATCATATCTTTGTTTAAAACAGACAAATCATAATGATGCTATTTCAAACATAAGAATCCGCATTATGTTCTTTCAACGTTGTAAACATCATTTCTTCATTTGCCAAAGACACAAAAGCCTCCATGTGCTTCTCAGACTAGCGGTTCATCGTCAAATTGGAGCAGCACGGTTCCTCATCAGATGGATACAGCACGGTTCCTCGCCAGATGGATACAGCACGGTTCCTCGTCAGATGTCTACAGCACGGTTCCTCGTCAGATGGATACAGCACGTTTCTCGTCAGATGGATACAGCACGGTTCCTCGTCAGATGTCTACAGCACGGTTCCTCATCAGATGGATACAGCACGGTTCCTCGTCAGATGTCTACAGCACGGTTCCTCATCAGATGGATACAGCACGGTTCCTCGTCAGATGTCTACAGCACGGTTCCTCATCAGATGGATACAGCACGGTTCCTCGTCAGATGGATACAGCACGGTTCCTCGTCAGATGTCTACAGCACGGTTCCTCGTCAGATGGATACAGCACGGTTCCTCGTCAGATGGATACAGCACGTTTCTCGTCAGATGTCTACAGCACGGTTCCTCGTCAGAAGGATACAGAACGGTTCCTCGTCAGATGTCTACAGCACGGTTCCTCGTCAGATGGATGCAGCACGGTTCCTCGTCAGATGGATACAGCACGGTTTCTCGTCAGATGTCTACAGCACGGTTCCTCGTCAGATGGATACAGCACGGTTTCAGAGGAAGGTGTTAGTCGAATGTGGAAGCTGGTCGTCATTATCTTCATCAATGTGTGCAGAGTTCATGATCGCCACAAGTCATATTTAACGTGAACACAATAACAATGGATGAAGGGGAAGGATATGACCTTTGCTGATGACAATCTGGCATATCAACGAGGAAGAGACATGCGTGTAATAGCTTCTGCACTGCAAAACGAACTCGATCACATCTCTTCCTGGTATGGGGCATCAAGTGCCTTGGTTAATCATAATAAAACATCAGCGGTTCTCTCTAAACAATCATATTGTTAACACGGAAACACTGGTGGTACGAACGGGAGCTGTATATACTGGGGCAGGTTGGTGTCATAACTAGGAGTTAAGTTTGATCGCAGACTGTGTTTTAGGGACCACGTCGATCATGTGATAAGAAAATTCCGCAAAGGATTAGCCGCCATGACGATCATGGTGGCTATCAAAATTAAGCAGAGGCTACTTATATTTCTATTCCAGGGAGTGGTCTTCGCACAAATTGAATATCGTCACCGTCAGTGCAACACAGATCGACAGGCTAGAGAAAGTAAACAATGAAGCGATGCGCATTATCTTGAGCTGTAAGAGGGACACTCCCTGTGTAGCAATGTTCAATCTTCTGGACTTTCCAACTATACATGACAGGATCAAGATCAGGAGTGTGCGAGCATGCCTTCTGATAAGTGCAGATAAAGAGCACCCATTGCAGAAAGAGCTGAACACAAGGAAACGTAGTAAAAAAAAAAAGTAAAGAGCCCCCGTCACGTCAAGTGGCGTATAGTGAATATGGTGTTAATGACCATAAATTTTTACAGACCTTCAGAACATGATTTTTGGGGTAATGTGGTCGGTATTACACCCGTGCTGCTTTGCTTTCCCAGAAAAAATCAGGTACCCATTTAAGGCTGAGTGAACCCTGTAGCCGTCGGTTGGGATCAAACCCTACCTCTTGTCCTTTGTAGTCCAGTTCACTAACCACTGAGATATCGCGGCTCCCACAAGGAAACGTGAGAGGCTAAAAATGGCAAATTATGGGTGAGCCAAGCAGAAGATGTCATCAAACAGGTCTGTGGGTTTTCCAATATCACACTGACAAGGAGTGTATACCAGTTCCTACATCATTAGGGGCACATGCTCGTGTATTGTCACACTCGGCAGGGAATACAGGGAGCAGAACTCAGTCGTGGTCAATGCGGAGGTCAACGGTCTCATCTGGAATAACACCGATAAGAAAGATGCTGTCATCTATACAGACGGATCTGTAATACGACACCAAAGGAGTGCATGGGCATTTACAGTACGCTGGGCAGGCAGAATAGTCAAGGAAGACAGTGGTGCATACGTTATGACCATAAGTAGCATGACGATAGAGGTGAAAACAACGTCCAGGGCATTCATCTGGTTGGAGTCACAAGACTACGCCCACGCCTGTTTATTAAGTGATTCGATGAGATTGTTATTAAAAGTAGAGGCGGGCTCTTTTCGCAGGCAGTGGGTCAAGTCACTGTAGAGAGTCAAGGATACACAGGGTCACTTTTGTATACGTCCCTGGACATGCGGGGAGTCCTGGGAAATGAAAGAGCGGACAGGTTAGCTAGCTGTGCTGTTGTAGAAAGTCAAGGATACACAGGGTCACTTTTGTACACGTCCCTGGACATGTGGGGAGTCCTGGGAAATGAAAGAGCGGACAGGTTAGCTAGCTGTATTTTTGTAGAAAGTCAAGGATACATAGGGTCACTTTTGTATACGTCCCTGGACATGCGGGGAGTGCGGGGAAATGAAAGAGTGGACAGGTTAGCTAGCTGTGCTGTTGTAAATTATAAGGATAAACAGGGTCACCTTTGTATACGCCCCCGGACATGTGGGGAGTACGGGGAAAATGAAAGAGTGGACAGGTTAGCTAGCTGTGCTGTTGTAGAGAGTCAAGGATGCACAGGATCACTTTTGTATACGTCCCTGGACATGTGGGGAGTACAGGGAAATGAAAGAGTGGACAGGTTGACTAGCTGTGCTGTTGTAGAAAGTCAAAGATACACAGGGTCACCTTTGTATACGCCCCTGGACATGCGGGGAGTACAGGGAAATGAAAGAGTGGACAGGTTGACTAGCTGTGCTGTTGTAGAAAGTCAAAGATACACAGGGTCACCTTTGTATACGCCCCTGGACATGCGGGGAGTACAGGGAAATGAAAGAGTGGACAGGTTGACTAGCTGTGCTGTTGTAGAAGACGGTCACCCTATGAATCAGGCGGACGTCATTAATGCCCTCCGAGATACGCGAAGACTTTGACAACCATGAGTCCACATCAATCCTTTGTATAAAGGAGGTGGGATTAAAGATGGGTACAACCAGAAACGAGAGACTAAGGAGGCGCATCAGAGGCCTTATCAACCAAGACAAAACTGAGGTCATCAGTCGCTGAACGCTGCGGGACATGCTGGGGAGGGGATGTGAACACCTACGGACATGTTCTGAGAGTGCTATGATGATAACCCACGAATAACTCGATAACAAAAGCCGATCATGCATTATGTTTCTTTTCTAACGACAACCAACCTTTCAACTTACAGACTAAGACGAGCATGGGCCACCACAACTCCCAGCCCAAAATAAATAATTTGTCAGTCCTGCTTATTAATTTAGTCGTCCTCACAAGTTATGCCCATTATTGTATTTCCATTTATAACATATGGTTGCATTTCCATATATAACATATGGTTGCATTTCCATATATAACATATGGTTGCATTTCCATATATGACATATGGTTGCATGTCCATATATGACATATGGTTGCATTTCCATATATGACATATGGTTGCATTTCCATATATGACATATGGTTGCATTTCCATATGACATATGGTTGCATTTCCATATATGACATATACCTGTATTTCCATATGTGACATATGTCTGTAATTCCATATATGGCATATGCCTGTATTTTCAAAATTAATGTACCTCACCACTACTGTACAACAAGGAAATAACACTAGAGGCGAAAAGGTAACACTACAACACCATCATCATCCCAACGTTGTGCTACCAATGCCGGACCTGGACCCTAGATACAAGAACAATAAGGAAAATAACCTTTACAGAAATAAAATGTGTTAGACTTGATAAGAATTAGTTTGAGAGATAAAATCTTCAATAAAGAACTGAGAAAACCTCTTAGAGTAGTTTCCGTCATGAATACATAAAGAAACAACAGATAAAATGGTTTGACCACGTGATAAGGCAGTGATATCAAAACACAGTATATTGAATCAAACACAACCGTAACGAGAAAACCAGACCCAAGGGCCGACAACGAAAAATATAGACTGAATGAGTATTAGAAACATTAGGAAACATAACAGTCTGAGAAACCAACCAAAAAGCAAAAAAACCGCAAACTATATCTCCTCTCGACGCTGAAAGGTAATTGTCGAAGGAAAGAAGAAGAAGATATGCCTTTTGTTTCGGATTTATTTCTTTTTAACTTTGTAAAAATGTTACTTTTTTGCCACAACACTAACAATTTTTTGTATTCGTCATATAGTCATTAGTTTTCTGTATTGTACAAGAGATTATAAATCTATATTCGAGGTAATAAACCAGTATTATCTACACCTCAGCTGTTGAGGAGATTCTAAATATTTGCTGTATGTAATTATTATGTATATACCATATACATGTTAAAGAATACAAACGAGGAAGTTTTAAAATAACTAAAAATTAAAAAAAAGAACTACTAAACACAATTAGAGCAAGACAAATGAAATGTTTTGGTCATGTTAAAAGACACAACAGTCTAATAAAAGTAATATTAGAAGGGAAAACACAAGGTAAAAGAGGCAGAGGCAGACAAAGACTAACATGAACGAGTAACATCAAAAAATGGACAAGTCAGCCTATGACAATCTGCACCATCAAAGCAAGAGACAGAGTGGAATGGCGCTCCATGGTAGCCAACCTTCGATGCGGAGAGGGCACTCGATGATGATGATACCACATACATGTACATACTATATACATCTTCACGGAATGTTATATCTATGTTGTATTCGCAGTAACTGTTTACTGCAGTAATGATTCTATGTTTCTGTACACTGCTGCTGTTTATTGGTATTACAACTCTGTATCTTATGTACCGTAGCTTTTCGTTCAATTATAATTCTGCGTTGCGTTTGTGTCCAGTGCGGCTGGTCACGTCAGTTATAAATGTAGTGTGAGTATACTGCAGCTATTCGCGGTGTTATAATTAAACGTTGTGTACACTGTAACAGCTCGTGATATACCCTATATATGTTGTGTACACAGTAACTGCTCGTGAGATACCCAATATATGTTGTGTACACAGTAACTGCTCGTGAGATACCCAATATATGTTGTGTACACAGTAACTGCTCGTGAGATACCCAATATATGTTGTGTACACAGTAATAGTTCGTGAGATACCCAATATATGTTGTGTACACAGTAACTAGCTGTCATTGTAAAAAGTATTGTTATGGAAACAGCGCCATAGATTTTAGAGCAGTGATCTCTGCAATATGTGCCACTTTGGCACGCAAGGTTTCTGTTTTTGAGATTGTGGTTCTGCCCTATGTGACGTCTTCGGCTCGAAAGGACAATAGATAGATAGATAGACACAGTAACTGCTCGTGAGATACCTACTATATGTTGTGTACACAGTAACTCGGTAAAGACATCGTCTCAGTGCATAATAAAGACAAGTGGAACAATATTAAAACAGGTAAATGAATTTAAATATTTGGGAACTTTGTTAGCCTCAGATGGAAGATGTACAAAAGAGGTGAGATGCAGAATAGCTCAGGCAAAAGCAGCTTTCCAAAAAATGAGGAAGATATTATGCAATCCATTTTTGACAATAAAAACAAGAAAAAGAGTTCTTAAATGTTATGTAGAGCCAGTCTTAAAATATGGATGTGAATCATGGACAATAGGACAACAGATAAGAAAATCACCTGAGTCTGTAGAAATGTGGTTTTACAGAAGAATGTTGAGAGTACCATGGACAGCTAAGAAGAGTAATGAAAATGTTTTGAAAGAGGGCAAAGCAAAAATAGAGCTAATTTCCAATATTAGCGAAGAAACAATCATCATTTGTTGGCCATGTAATGAGAAGAGAACAACTGGAATATACTGTAACAACTGGAAAAATTGAGGGACGAAGAGATAGAGGGAAGCAAAGAGAGAAAATACCAGACAGCTTAAGAGAATGGCTTGGCAGAAGGTCAACAACAGAAATGATAAATAACGATCGAGATCGAAAGTTGTGGAGAAACATGATCACCTACTCTAGTAGGCCTGGTACTTGATGATGATGACACAGTAACTGTTCGTGAGATACCAAATATATGTTGTGTACACGGTAACTGCTCATGAGATACCAAATATATGTTGTGCACACGGTAACTGCTCGTGATATACCAAATATATGTTATGTACACAGTAACTGCTCGTAAGATACCCAATATATGATATGTACACAGTAACTTCTCGTGAGGTACCCTATATATGTTATGTACACAGTAACTGCTATTGAGATACCCAAAATATGTTGTGTACACAGTAACAGCTCGTCAGATACCCTATATATGGTGTGTACACAGTAACTGCTCGTGAGATACCCTATATATGGTGTGTACACAGTAACTGCTCGTGAGATACCCAATATATGTTGTGTACACAGTAACTGCTCGTGAGATACCCAAAATATGTTGTGTACACAGTAACTGCTCGTGAGGTACCCAATATATGTTGTGTACACAGTAACTGCTCGTGAGATACCCAAAATATGCTGTGTACACAGTAACTGCTCGTGAGATACCCAATATATGTTGTGTACACAGTAACTGCTCGTGAGATACCTAAAATATGTTGTGTACACAGTAACTGCTCGTGAGATACCCAATATATGCTCTCGTACACAGCAGCTGTTCAAGGTATTGTAAATCAATGCTGTGTATACAGTCTATATTCACGAAAGTCGTAAATCTGTGTTGTTTACACGGTGGCTTTCCGCGTGAATCCCCAATTCGTGATGGGTACAAAAGGATTTTTAAAAAAGAACAATGATTCATCATTACAGCATCCATTTCTTCATTCTTATCATTTCTACCTGGACTGTTTCATTTCTCTTCACCGTTTCTATGTTCTGAACTCTTTCACCACTTGTAGCTTCTCAGATCATCACACTACCTTACTCTTTAGATCTCTTCTTAACTTGTCTCTTAACGCCCTTATCTTTCCAGAGTGCATCTTTTTCTGTCTCTCTCTGCTTCTCTCTCTCTCTCTCTGTGTCTCTTTCTCTCTCTGTCTCTCTCTCTGTCTCTCCCTATCTCTCCATATCTCTTTATGTCTCTCCATGTCTCTCTGTCTCTCACTATGTCTCTCCCTGTCTCTCTTTGTCTCTCTCTGTATCTCTCTCTGTCACTCTCTGTCTCTCTCTCTCTCTGTGTCTATTTGTCTGTCTCTCTCTGTCTCTCCCTCTTTGTCTCTGCCTCTCTCTGTCTCTCTCTATCTGTCTTTCACTGTCTCTCCCTGTCTCTCTCTGTCTCTCTGTCTCTACCTCTCTCTGTCTCTCTGTCTATCTCTGCCTCTCTCTGTCTCTCTGTCTCTCTCTCTGTCTGTCTCTCTCTCCCTGTCTCTCTCTCTCTTTTTCACACACACACACCCGTTAACATATCTATATATCTTTCTTCACATTTCTTCTTCATTTGCACATCGAGTTTCGTGTCAGCATTTTCCACGTTGCTATCTGCATCGTCTATCACTAACCGGCATTTATTAAACACTTCTTAATTCGTTCTCTCTCCGACCTTTTGGAGCTAGAGAACCGTAACTGCGCGCTGGCCTGACGGTAACATGTGGATACAGATCAGGCCTGACGTCTTACTTAAGTGAACTCAGCTGGAAAACAATGGACACCTAGCTCGCTGGAGCTCAAGATATTAATAACAACCAAACAACAACAAAAAAAAACACTGGTTCTGTCACTTCCTAATGTTTTTGTGCCGTGGAGATTAATTATGTGTTCCCCTACTCAACATATGTTACTGTACCTCAAAAACACCACTACACATTCTCTTTGTCTTTCTTTCCTTTGTCACTCATTTACACCTATTGTTGTGCCTTCCACTTGGTGTACATTTATTTATTATTTGTTTTCCCATATATTGTTCTCCACCATTTCTTTCTCTCTGCAATGCCCTCTTCTCTTTCTATTCTCGGTTATATATCTATATATTATTCCTCACTGTGCACCCATGGGCGTGGATACGTTCAGTCGCTAGTTTACGACAAGCTGCGATATCTGCGCCTTTTAGCCTGAAAAGAACAGTCTTGGACAGGCGGTCATTTTTGTAATTGCTGAACAGTTTTTTTCACGGAAAACGGCCACTTTGGCTTACTCTTCTCACATTCAGTTGCCAAGAGTTATCTATCGTGAGTAGACTTTTTACTATACCTTTAACGCTGCTTCACGAGAGAGCTAAACTGTTGGATCTCACTACCCAGATAGGGGTAGACATTAGATCTTACAACCCAGAGGGGGCTAGACATCGGATCTTACTACCCAGAGAGGGTTAGACATCAGATCTCACTACCCAGAGAGGGCTAGACATCAGAACTCACTACCCAGAGAGGGTTAGACATCAGATCTCACTACCAAGTGAGGGCTAGACATCAGAACTCACTACCCAGAGAGGGCTAGACATCAGAACTCACTACCCAGAGAGGGCTAAACATCAGATCTCACTACCCAAAGAGGGGCAGGCGTCAGATCTCACTACCCAGAGAGGGGTAGACGCCAGATCGCACTACCCAGAGAGGGGTAGACGCCAGATCGCTCTACCAAGAAACTGAGGGAGAGTAAAACCACATCGATACCACTGATACACAGAAAATAATCCCCCTTCCCTCAAGCCTGTAGCGAGGTTCGAAACCAGGACTGTGTTCAGAGGCTGACATCTTATCTCTATCACCTTTTTACCACTCAGCCTTCTCTTAGCTCTTTCTCTTTGCCCTCTCCTTGCCCTTTCTCTTTGCCCTCTCTTTGCCCTCTCTCTTTGCTCTCTCTCTTTGTCCTTTCTCTTTGTCCTCTCTTTGCCCTTTTTCTTTGACCTCTTTTTATGCTCTCTTTGCCCGTTCTCTTTGCCCTCTCTCTGTACCCTCTTATTGCCTCTATCTCTAGTTTTATTATTCAATATTCTCCACAATTACTAGTCTCCGGGTAGAAAGACTGGCCGCTGTCTTTATATCTACCCTATCAAGCCATCCAAATCATTAAATAGCCATAATATCAAAAACTGTCACTATCACAATGTCCTATTATTTTTCCACCGCACTGCCCATTTTATGACGCGTTTCTTCTTGTATTTGCTCTCCTACAATCATCACCATTGAGACGTTATCGATTTCTCTCAATCCATCTCAATATTGGTGACCTATTTTTTTCCATTCTTTATTTCAACTACGGCGAAGTTCATCTAATAAATTGAAGAAAGTAAATCTATGTCCTGGATAGTGTATTTATATTCTATTCTGACTCTCAACGGTTTATTTCTAGCTCTCCCGCTGGTTTTGAGCCTTGTCTGAAATAAATCGATATTGACGCTGTTCTAGGACACAACTGACAACCCTCGCCTGCCCGCTCGCTATTCTGGTCTGAAACTCGTGGGTCGTGAAATTTCTTGCGTTCTAGAGAAGATGAGAGTATGGGAGACCGTATTGTCTTTATTTGCAAGGATGATTGATACAGGGGTTTTGGAATAGGAAATGGTTGTGGGTGTGGTCTGTGATGAACAGTTTGAAGTCAGAACCGCGGAGCTGGAGTTGACAACTTTAAAAATAATTTTCTTTTTGTGGAGTCACATTTTAAGAATAGAGAAATCAGAGACGGGCGCAATATTTGGTTCAATTCTTGTTGTATTCAGGCACTATTAAGATAGACGTGTTATAAGGGATTTCCAAAAAAATGAGGAAGATACTGTGCAATCCATTTTTGATCATAAAAACAAGAAAAAGAGTTATTAAATGTTATGTAGAGCCAGTTTTAACATATGGATGTGGATCATGGACAATAGGACAATAAGAAGAAGAATAAGATAGACAAAAAAAAATAAATTAAAAAAATAAAAAATATTCACAGTGCGGTGATTCACACTTGATTCACACTTGATTCACACTCGGGTTCTCCTGATTTGGAGGAATAAATCACGACAATTAAACCTTTCAGTGCGGAAGGCTTTTATCAATTCAGCGGTTGAGATTTCAGAGACAAAATTTGTCATGTCTTTTAAATATCAGTCTACATATTTATGTGTATCTAAAACTTAACATATTATATATGGATTTTTATATAATTAAACAAGGTATTAGATTTCACCAATACCAAGATGTATGACATGTGATGAGAAGAGATAATAACCGAATAGCAAAGCAAGCCCTCATGTGGGAAACAACAGGTAAGAGGAAAAGAGGAAGACCCAGATAGACACTGAGAAGAACATTGATGAGAGAGGCAAGAGCAGCAGGAATCGGCTGCCTCAATGAGATAGAGCTGCTTGCACAGAACAGAGACAAATGGCGAGATTTCATAAAATATCTTTAAAAGAATTGAAAACTGCTAGAACAAAAATTTAGATAAGAGAAGGAGTATCTCGGTCTACGCTCTATTGGCCGGCTACGGCTCGAAAGATCGCAAGCAAGCAATACCAAGATGATACAAGACCTATACAAAGAATACGGTTTGATGACAGTTTACACTAATCAAATTGAAAGTGACGCACTGTGCGGCTAAACGTACATGACCGAAATCGGCATGGCGCATGGGTCATCGAAACGTATGGAAAGAGGTTTAGAGTCGAATTAATCAATTTTTAAAGTTTTCTTTATAATAATTTATCAATTTTTTAAGTTTTCTTTATAATAATTTATTAATTTTTTAAGTTTTCTTTATAATAATTAATCAATTTTTGAAGTTTTCTTTACATAATTAATCAATTTTTGAAGCTTTCTCTATAATAATTAATCAATTTTTGAAGTTTTCTTTATAATAATTTATCAATTGTTGAAGTTTTCTTTATAATAATTAATCAACTAAAACACCCTTAACATAAAAATGAATGTAGTTGGAAAATTAAAATGTTTATTTGGTGCTTTAAATTAAATAAGAGAACGTCAGAATGAGCGAAATGTAATAAATGCAAGACATGTTTACGTAAGACATGATAGCAGGTGTGTTTCCTTCACCTTAATGTCCACCGTTATGTGAGCGTGCATGCGTTTGTTGCTAGTTTACGACAATGCAGCGTTTTCTGCGTCTATAGGTCCAATATATTCGTCTTTGGCACGGGTAGATTTGCTTAACAATTTCCCGAGGCACCGGCCATTTTTGGATTACTATTTTCGACCTTTTGTTGCCAAAAAGTTCCTTAACGTAAGTTAGTGCAAACGGGGGTCCCTTGTTTTTTTTTGCCGAGAGGGCTAGACATCGAATCTCACTACCCAGAGCGGGCCAGACATTGAATATCACTACCCAGAGCGGGCCAGACATTGAATCTCACTATCCAGAGAGGGCTAGGCATCCAATCTCACTACCCAGAGAGGGCTAGACATCGAATCTCACTGCCTAGAGAGGGCTAGACATCGAATCTTACTATCCAGGGAGGGCTAAGCATCGAATCTCACTAACCAGAGCGGGCCAGACATCAAATCTCACTACCCAGAGCGGGCCAGACATCGAATCTCACTATCCAGAGAGGGCTAGGCATCGAATCTCACTAACCAGAGCGGGCCAGACATCGAATCTCACTAACCAGAGCGGGCCAGACATCGAATCTCACTACCCTGACACCACAGGAAGGTAAAGCCATGAAGAAGCCAAGAAGATACCACGAACTCGAAGTCAAAGGCTCCCACCAGGACCCTCCAGCCCAAAGGTGAAAGCTTTACCTCTATACCACCTAGTTGCTGAGGTTAAACCTAAAATGTCGTACACAGATTAATACAAACAATCGTGTAACTTTTCTCTCCACAGTTAGCATCCAATCACTGTTATGTTTGAAATTTGAATACAGTTTGTATTTACCTATATTAATCTGTTGGAGTTAATAATGTTTGATAAGTAACTTGTCTCTTAACAGCTCTGAGTTGGTTTATTTCCTTATTCTTTGATCTCTTTAAAACTGAAATAAACAAAAGAATAGGAATGGCAAAAAGTAATTTTAATGTCATGAAGAACATACTAACATCAAAACAAATAACACCAGGGCTAAAACTAGGAATAGCAAAATATTATATCTTCTAAACATTCCTATATGGTGCAGAAACATGGACATTAGACAAGAAAACAGAACAGAGAATTAGACAAGAATAGGTAGAATTGGATGGAAGGAAAAGAAAACAAACGATGAAGTCTTAAAACAACTAAAAATGAAAAGAGAACTACTAAACACAATTCAAACAAAACAAATGCGATTTTTGGGCCAAGTTAAAAGACACAACAGCTTACTAAAAGTAATCCTGGAGAGGAAAATACAAGTTAAAAGAAGCAGAGACAGACCAAGACTAACTTGGACGAGTAACATCAACAGATGGACAAATCAGCCTATGACAACCTGCACTATCAAAGCAAGAGACAGAACAGAATGGCGCTCCATGGTAGCTAACCTTCGTTGCGGAGATGGCACTCGATGATAATGATTATTCGATCGACCTTGACACAGGGAGAAGGTGGATCTCGTATTCATCAACCTGTCCAGTTGGACGACAGTAAATAATGTGTTCTATTTGTGTTAATAATGTCGTGTTGTCTTCACTAGGAGACGAACATATTTGTGTTCATAATGTCGTGTTGTCTTCACTAGGAGACGAACATATTTGTGTTAATAATATCGTGTTGTCTTCACTAGGAGACGAACATATTTGTGTTAATAATGTCGTGTTGTCTTCACTAGGAGACGAACAGATTTGTGTTCATAATATCGTGTTGTCTTCACTAGGAGACGAACAGATTTGTGTTAATAATGTCGTGTTGTCTTCACTAGGAGACGAACATATTTGTGTTAATGTCGTGTTGTCTTCACTAGGAGACGAACATATTTGTGTTAATAATGTCGTGTTGTCTTCACTAGGAGACGAACATATTTGTGTTAATAATGTCGTGTTGTCTTCACTAGGAGACGAACATATTTGTGTTAATAATGTCGTGTTGTCTTCACTAGGAGACGAACAGATTTGTGTTAATAATGTCGTGTTGTCTTCACTAGGAGACGAACATATTTGTGTTAATAATGTCGTGTTGTCTTCACTAGGAGACGAACAGATTTGTGTTAATAATGTCGTGTTGTCTTCACTAGGAGACGAACAGATTTGTGTTCATAATGTCGTGTTGTCTTCACTAGGAGACGAACAGATTTGTGTTAATAATGTCGTGTTGTCTTCACTAGGAGACGAACAGATTTGTGTTCATAATGTCGTGTTGTCTTCACTAGGAGACGAACAGATTTGTGTTCATAATGTCGTGTTGTCTTCACTAGGAGACGAACAGATTTGTGTTCATAATGTCGTGTTGTCTTCACTAGGAGACGAACAGATTTGTGTTCATAATGTCGTGTTGTCTTCACTAGGAGACGAACAGATTTGTGTTCATAATGTCGTGTTGTCTTCACTAGGAGACGAACAGATTTGTGTTCATAATGTCGTGTTGTCTTCACTAGGAGACGAACAGATTTGTGTTCATAATGTCGTGTTGTCTTCACTAGGAGACGAATAGATTTGTGTTCATAATGTCGTGTTGTCTTCACTAGGAGACGAACAGATTTGTGTTCATAATGTCGTGTTGTCTTCACTAGGAGACGAACAGATTTGTGTTAATAATGTCGTGTTGTCTTCACTAGGAGACGAACAGATTTGTGTTCATAATGTCGTGTTGTCTTCACTAGGAGACGAACAGATTTGTGTTCATAATGTCGTGTTGTCTTCACTAGGAGACGAACAGATTTGTGTTCATAATGTCGTGTTGTCTTCACTAGGAGACGAACAGATTTGTGTTCATAATGTCGTGTTGTCTTCACTAGGAGACGAACAGATTTGTGTTAATAATGTCGTGTTGTCTTCACTAGGAGACGAACAGATTTGTGTTAATAATGTCGTGTTGTCTTCACTAGGAGACGAACAGATTTGTGTTAATAATGTCGTGTTGTCTTCACTAGGAGACGAACAGATTTGTGTTAATAATGTCGTGTTGTCTTCACTAGGAGACGAACAGATTTGTGTTAATGTCGTGTTGTCTTCACTAGGAGACGAACAGATTTGTGTTAATAATGTCGTGTTGTCTTCACTAGGAGACGAACAGATTTGTGTTAATATCGTGTTGTCTTCACTAGGAGACGAACATATTTGTGTTAATGTCGTGTTGTCTTCACTAGGAGACGAACATATTTGTGTTAATAATGTCGTGTTGTCTTCACTAGGAGACGAACAGATTTGTGTTAATAATGTCGTGTTGTCTTCACTAGGAGACGAACAGATTTGTGTTAATAATGTCGTGTTGTCTTCACTAGGAGACGAACAGATTTGTGTTCATAATGTCGTGTTGTCTTCACTAGGAGACGAACAGATTTGTGTTAATAATGTCGTGTTGTCTTCACTAGGAGACGAACAGATTTGTGTTAATAATATCGTGTTGTCTTCACTAGGAGACGAACATATTTGTGTTAATAATATCGTGTTGTCTTCACTAGGAGACGAACATATTTGTGTTAATAATATCGTGTTGTCTTCACTAGGAGACGAACAGATTTGTGTTAATAATGTCGTGTTGTCTTCACTAATAGACGAACAGATTTGTGTTAATAATATCGTGTTGTCTTCACTAGGAGACGAACAGATTTGTGTTAATAATATCGTGTTGTCTTCACTAGGAGACGAACAGATTTGTGTTAATAATATCGTGTTGTCTTCACTAGGAGACGAACAGTCATTTCATACCTATTTTACTAAATGTAAAGATTTTCCTGTTTTTCTCTTTCACTGATACCTAAAAGGTTTCGTGGTTTATATCATTTGTTGTTCTTGCGCTGCACGAACTATCTGAATTAGTGATTTTCCTTTGTTGTTACATGTTTCTGTCACTGCATCTATCCATCTTCTTCTTGTCTCTTTTCACTGATACCTAAAAGGTGTAGTGGTTTATATCATTTGTTGTTCTTGCGCTGCACGAACTATCTGAATTAGTGATTTTCCTTTGTTGTTACATGTATCTGTCACTGCATCTATCCATCTTCTTCTGGGTCTTCCACTTGGTCTTTTTCCATGCATTCTCGTGAAGAACGCCCTTGATGGTGATTGGTGAAGATTCATTCTGACCAGGTGGCCAAACCATTTAAGTTATTGTTCTATATATTCCTGGCAGGGTTTTGTTCCTACTATTTTTCTTATGGTTTCATTTGGTATTCTCTCTCTTCTTGTGTTGTTTGTTACTTTTCTCAAGCATCACATCTCACATGTATTGATCTTTCTTAATTGTGATTTAGAAAGTGTCCATGTTTGACTTTCATAGCACAAAGTTGGTATGAAGATGCTATTTATCATTTGTTGTTTAGCTGGCATAGAATTGTTTGGATGTCATAGCAATGGTGAAAGCTGATATGTGACAGCATTTGCCTTTTGTATTCTCATGTCAATTTCTATGTCTCGTTTTCCATCTTATGTGAACATTGTGCCCAAATACTTGAATTCTTCTACTTGTTTTATTTCTTTATCTTTGATCTTAATGTTTATTGGGTGTCTTAATTTGCATATTCTCATAGCCTCTGTTTTTGCTGTGTTAATTTTCATACTGTAGTTTGTGCAGCTTTTATCTAGAGATGTTATATGCTGTTGTAGCAGGTTTTCATCCTCATATATTAGGCATTGATCATCTGCGAATAGTAGCTTGTTGATGTTGGAACTTTCTACCTCTATGTTATTATTTGATTTGTCCTTATTGTTGGTTGTTTCCTGATTTATTTTGTCCATATATATGATGAAGAGGAGTGGTGAGAGGTCACATCCTTGTCTTACACCTGTTGTAACCTGAAACCATTCTGGCAGACCTTCTGATGTTCTAACGGCACTTTGACTTTTTTTTATATAATGCCATTATATTATCTAGTAGTTGTTCTGCTACCCCGTAGGTTTCTAAAGTTTGCCAAAGTTTGTTCCTGTCCACACGATCAAACGCTTTTTCCTGATCTATAAACACTATATTTAGGTTTCTGTCATATTCTATTGTTTTTTTTTCACATAGTTGTCTCAGAGTAAATATAGCATCAGTACAGCTTTTGCCTTTTCTGAATCCGAATTGATTATTACTTAATTGAGGTTCTATTGCGGACGACAAAGAGAGAAAATACTGGATAGCTTGGTGTCATGGCATGGAAAACAGTCAACAACAGAACTGATACGATGCACTGTGGATAGAAGATTGTGGAAGGACATGATCGCCAACGCCAACCGGTACGGCACATGATGCTGATAATGAGGTTCTATTATGTATCTTACTCTCCTCTCCAATATTTTAGCAAACATTTTACCAACTTGACTCAATAGGGATATTCCTCTGTACATTTCACACTCCCTTTTACTTCCCTTATTCTTCCAAAATGGGACAATGGTAGCTTTTTGCCAATCGTCTGGGACTTTTCTATCTTCCCACGAATGTAAAGGTAATCCCATATAATTTGTCGTTGGGTAATGAAGTGTGCAAGAGGAAGACCCAGAAGAAGATGGATAGATGCAGTGACAGAGACATGTAACAACAAAGTAAAATCACTAATTCAGACAGTTCGAGCAGCTCAAGAACGACAAATGATATAAACCACGACACCTTTTCGGTATCAGTGAGAAACAGAAAAGAAGAAGAATGAAGTGTGGGCGGTTTCATTGTATAGTCTCACTTTCATAGCGATGGATGGCCATTTCCCTTCCTCGCTACCTTTCCTGCCCAGGTAATATCTTTGCTATTCATTTGAAGAGTCTGGATGGACCCCAAGAGCATTCGAACATGGAATGTTCATATTGGCCGTACTCTCACTTTTTTATGGCCGGTAATTATATTGTAATCATATCATACAAGACTCTAAGTAGGGATAGGTAACAAATGCATCTGAATATGGATTAACGGGAGTTGCATGCCTGTTTGTCTAACACATTCGTAAAGCTCTTATAAATATATTCCCCAGGTTTCTCCATTTAGTGCAGCATTAGCTAAGACGAATTAACGAACTTTTTCATTTGAAAAAGAAACAGCGGATTGTTTTCATATTGCACTTTATCTTCGTTCAAATTCTTTCTTATTCACATTTTGAGAATGTAGTCTGGAGAATAAACAAAAGAAAAGAAATGGTAAAATGTAATTTCAACGTCATGAAGAACATACTAACATCAAAACAAATAACACCAGGCTAAAACTAAGAATATCAAAATGTTATATCTTCTCAACATTCCTATATGGTGCAGAAAAATGGACATTAGACAAGAAAACAGAACAGAGAATTGAAGTCTTTGAAATGTGGATATATAGAAGAATAGGTAGAATTGGATGGAAGGAAAAGAAAACAAACGATGAAGCCTTAAAACAACTAAAAATTAAAAGAGAACTACTAAACACAATTCAAACAAGACAAATGCGATTTTTGGGCCATGTTAAAAGACACAACAGCCTACTAAAAGTAATCATGGAGGGAAAAATACAAGGTAAAAGAGGCAGAGGCAGACTAAGACTAACTTGGACGAGTAACACCGAAAGATGGACAAATCAGCCTATGACAACCTGCACCATCAATGCAAGAGACAGAGCAGAATGGCGTTCTGTGGTAGCCAACCTTCGTTGCGGAGATGGCACTCGATGATGATGATGATGATGATGATGATGAGCCTGGAGAAAGCAATAAGTTAGAGATCAATACTTCAACACTCTACCACATCGATTTAAGACAGGCCCGGTGTGTTCGACCTTGATATCGATTGTTGGTCAGCTTGAAACTGTTTCCGGGTCTAATGACCACCAGATGGAGCCGCGGTGAAACAGTATTTAATGGCTAGGGACAAGATAGTAGGTTCGATTTCGATCGATGGCTTCTTCAAGCCTTACGTGGATTTTCATTAATCCTGAAAAAAGAAAAACCGCATTGGCATAATGATGATGACAACATTGTCCAACAAGTTTACTATCTGTCTGTCTTACTGTCTGTCTGCCTGCCTGCTTTTCTGTCTGTATGTCTGTCGGTATGTCCATATGTCTGTCTGTCTGTCTTACTGTCTGTCTGCCTGCCTGCTTGTCTGTCTGTATGTCTGTCAGTATGTCTGTCTGCATGTATGTCTGTCTTACTCTCTGTCTATCTGTCTGTCTGTCTGTCTTACTGTCTGTCTGGATGCCTGCTTGTCTGTCTGCTTGCCTGTCTGTCAGTCTGTATGTCTGCCTGCCTGCTTGTCTGTCTGTGTGTATGTCTGTCAGTCTGTATGTCTGTCAGTCTGTATGTCTGCTAGCCTGCTTGTCTGTCTGTCAGTCTGTATGTCTGCCTGCCTGCTTGTCTGTCTGCCTGCCTGTCTGTCTGCCTGCCTGCTTGTCTGTCTGTCTGCCTGCCTGCCTGCCTGCGTACCTGCTTGTCTGTCTGTCTGCCTGCCTGCCTGTCTACCTGTCTGCCTGTCTGTCTGTCTGCCTTTTTGTCTGTCTGTCTGCCTGTCTGTCTGTCTGTCTGCCTGTTTGTCTGTCTGTCTACCTGCCTGCTTGTCTGTCTGTATGTCTGCCTGCCTGTCTGTCTGCCTGTTTGTCTGTCTGTCTCTTGCTCTTTCGAGCCCATGAAGGCACATCGGGCAGAAATTCTAGACTCATCTCTCAAATGTCAGACCTGCGTCTCGCCAAATGGCTCTGTTCTTGGTGAGTTGCTCAATATCGGCGAGTAAGTTGAAGCCAGCTGTTGTTTCCTCTCGCTCTCATGTTCTTTTTAGTGTTTCTCTAGGTCGGCCTCTTTCTCTTTCACCCTCTGGTTTCCACTTGAGGGTCTGCTTGGATTTTCTTGTGTTGTCCTTATCATCACATGGCCAACAAAGGACCACCTTCCTCTCTTGATTATACTTTATGTTTTTTGGATGCTTTGCCGTTTACAAGTTTATTATAGGTTTTAATAAATAGACACCAACACCATATCCCCTATATGTCACCGGGTACAGCAACGTTTCTTTCTATTTTATTTCGACAACAACAAGGACGAGATCACCAATTTGTTGTCCCAGATTCTCAGCGTATGAAGTATGTAAACTAACAGACACAATGAAAAAACGAGAAATAGTGCAAGAGAATACGTTAGTGATATACCTTATGATATCGCCATAGCATATCAAACTATGGGAGCCGCGATAGCTCAGTGGTTAGTGAACTGGACTACAAAGGGCAAGATGGTAGGGTTCGATTCTAACCGACGGCTTCCGGGTTCACCCAGCCTTTAATGGGGACCGGATTTTTTTCTGGGAAAGTAAAGCGGCACGGGCGTAATACCGACCACATTACTTCAAAAAAAGATTTGTGCTGAAGGTCTGTAAAATTTATGGTCACTAACATCATATTGCCTATACACCACTTGGCGTGACGGGGGTACTTTACTTTACGTTTTTATATCAAACTGTTTTGGCATTAATGTGAACCTGACAGAACAATTAATTGCTATGGAATCAGTGATATTGCACAATAATTGTACCTCCACAGATTTTCCATTTGTGTATGTAGTTATTTTTTTCATAATTTGCTTGACTTTAGGTTTGTCAGGAATTACACCCACTCACTTTGAGTTACGAGGACAGTGTGTTACCACAGCAACTACTTTCCTCTCTGAAACACAAGTTTTTGACAGATAACATTGTTTAAGTCAGTCATTGAAGGCACATCGGGCAGAAATTCTAGACTCAATGTACGATCATCTATCATAGCCTTTTAAATGTGGATTTATAGAAGAATAGGTAGAATTGGATGGAAAGAAAAGAAAACAAACGAAGAAGTTTTAAAACAACTAAAAATGAAAAAGGAACTACTAAACACAATTAGAGCAAGACAAATGAAATTTTTTGGTCATGTTAAAAGACACAACAGTCTAATAAAAGTAATATTAGAAGGGAAAATACAAGGTAAAAGAGGCAGAGGCAGACCAAGACTAACATGGACGAGTAACATCAAAAGATGGACAAGTCAGCCTATGGCAATCTGCACCATCAAAGCAAGAGACAGAGTGGAATTGCGCTCCATGGTGGCCAACCTTCGATGTGGAGACGGCAGTCGATGATGATGAAGACAGTCATATTAATGGGAAGTTTACAATTTCACTGGAAGTCGAGGTAGTCTACTGGTTCGTGAACTTGTCTATTAAGGACAAAGGATCTGGTTTGATCCTGATCAACCTCGCCTGAAATGAACATCGGGTTTTTCTGAGAAAATTAGGGCAGCCTATTTTGGCACCGAGGTTAGAATTTAGAAGTCAGATGTGCGATCCATACTCATATATGCAGCAGAAACATGGAGATTGAACCACAAAATAGAAAGCCAATTTAGAGGATTGGAAGGTCGTGTTAAAAAGATTCTAAACATCCGTTGGGATCAACGCGTCACACACAAAGAAGCTACCAGAAGATCAGGCATTAACAACATCAATCAAGAAGCGAGAAGAAGACGCTGGGAATAGCTGGGCCACGTTCTACGAATGGAACGAACCAGACATCCGCACCTAACGCATTAACATGGACACTATCTGATAAACAAAGAGGAGGCAGACTATTGGGGACGACGAACCGTACATGATAAGATGGGAGAGGCTGGCAGGACGTGGCGTGAGTTGTCCATGCTTGGTCAGACCTGAGTAGGTGAAGGTCTCTTGTGAGTGCCTTATGCTCCAGACAGTATTGGGTGAGTATCTCTTGTGAGTGCCTTATGCTCCAGACAGTATTGGGTGGGTATCTCTTGTGAGTGCCCTACGCTCCAGATAGTATTGGGTAGGTATCTCTTGTGAGTGCCTTATGCTCCAGACAGTATTGGGTGGGTATCTCTTGTGAGTGTCCTACGCTCCAGACAGTATTGGGTGGGTATCTCTTGTGAGTGCCTTATGCTCCTGACAGTATTGGGTGAGTATCTCTTGTGAGTGCCTTATGCTCCAGACAGTATTGGGTGAGTATCTCTTGTGAGTGCCTTATGCTCCAGACAGTATTGGGTGAGTATCTCTTGTGAGTGCCTTATGCTTCAGACAGTATTGGGTGAGTATCTCTTGTGAGTGCCTTATGCTCCAGACAGTATTGGGTGGGTATCTCTTGTGAGTGCCTTATGCTTCAGACAGTATTGGGTGAGTATCTCTTGTGAGTGCACTATGCTCCAGACAGTATTGGGTGGGTATCTCTTGTGAGTGCCTTATGCTTCAGACAGTATTGGGTGAGTATCTCTTGTGAGTGCCTTATGCTCCAGACAGTATTGGGTGGGTATCTCTTGTGAGTGCCTTATGCTCCAGACAGTATTGGGTGAGTATCTCTTGTGAGTGCCTTATGCTTCAGACAGTATTGGGTGAGTATCTCTTGTGAGTGCACTATGCTCCAGACAGTATTGGGTGAGTATCTCTTGTTAGTGCCCTACGCTCCAGACAGTATTGGGTGGGTATCTCTTGTGAGTGCCCTACGCTCTAGACAGTATTGGGTGGGTATCTCTTGTGAGTGCCTAATGCTTCAGACAGTATTGGGTGAGTATCTCTTGTGAGTGCACTATGCTCCAGACAGTATTGGGTGGGTATCTCTTGTGAGTGCCTAATGCTTCAGACAGTATTGGGTGGGTATCTCTTGTGAGTGCACTATGCTTCAGACAGTATTGGGTGGGTATCTCTTGTGAGTGCCTAATGCTTCAGACAGTATTGGGTGGGTATCTCTTGTGAGTGCACTATGCTTCAGACTGTACTGGGTGGGTATCTCTTGTGAGTGCCTAATGCTTCAGACAGTATTGGGTGAGTATCTCTTGTGAGTGCACTATGCTCCAGACAGTATTGGGTGAGTATCTCTTGTTAGTGCCCTACGCTCCAGACAGTATTGGGTGGGTATCTCTTGTGAGTGCCCTACGCTCTAGGCAGTATTGGGTGAGTATCTCTTGTGAGTGCCTAATGCTTCAGACAGTATTGGGTGAGTATCTCTTGTGAGTGCCTTATGCTCCAGACAGTATTGGGTGAGTATCTCTTATGAGTGCCCTACGCTCCAGACAGTATTGGGTGGGTATCTCTTGTGAGTGCACTATGCTCCAGACAGTATTGGATGGGTATCTCTTGTGAGTGCCCTACGCTCCAACATATTGGGTGGGTATCTCTTATGAGTGCCCTACGCTCCAGACAGTATTGGGTGGGTATCTCTTGTGAGTGCACTATGCTCCAGACAGTATTGGGTGGGTATCTCTTGTGAGTGCCCTACGCTCCAGACAGTATTGGGTGGGTATCTCTTGTGAGTGCCCTACGCTCCAGACAGTATTGGGTGGGTATCTCTTGTGAGTGCCTTATGCTCCAGACAGTATTAGTGGGTATCTCTTGTGAGTGCACTATGCTCCAGACAGTATTGGGTGGGTATCTCTTGTGAGTGCCTTATGCTCCAGACAGTATTGGGTGAGTATCTCTTGTGAGTGCCTTATGCTCCAGACAGTATTGGGTGAGTATCTCTTGTGAGTGCCCTACGCACCAGACAGTATTGGGTGAGTATCTCTTGTGAGTGCCTTATGCTCCAGACAGTATTGGGTGAGTATCTCTTGTGATTGCCCTACGCTCCAGATAGTAATGGGTGGGTATCTCTTGTCAGTGCCCTACGCTCCAGACAGTATTGGGTGAGTATCTCTTGTGAGTGCCTTATGCTTCAGACAGTATTGGGTGAGTATCTCTTGTGAGTGCCTTATGCTCCATACAGTATTGTGTGGGTATCTCTTGTGAGTGCCCTACGCTCCAGATAGTATTGGGTGGGTATCTCTTGTCAGTGCCGTACGCTCCAGACAGTATTGGGTGGGTATCTCTTGTGAGTGCCCTACGCTCCAGACAGTATTGGGTGGGTATCTCTTGTGAGTGCCCTACGCTCCAGACAGTATTGGGTGGGTATCTCTTGTGAGTGCACTATGCTCCAGACAGTATTGGGTGGGTATCTCTTGTGAGTGCACTATGCTCCAGACAGTATTGGGTGGGTATCTCTTGTGAGTGCCCTACGCTCCAGACAGTATTGGGTGGGTATCTCTTGTGAGTGCCCTACGCTCCAGACAGTATTGGGTGCGTATCTCTTGTGAGTGCCTTATGCTCCAGACAGTATTGGGTGGGTATCTCTTGTTAGTGCACTATGCTCCAGACAGTATTGGGTGGGTATCTCTTGTGAGTGCCCTATGCTCCAGACAGTATTGGGTGAGTATCTCTTGTGAGTGCCCTATGCTCCAGACAGTATTGGGTGAGTATCTCTTGTGAGTGCACTATGCTCCAGACAATATTGGGTGCGTATCTCTTGTGAGTGCCCTACGCTCCAGACAGTATTGGGTGGGTATCTCTTGTGAGTGCCCTACGCTCCAGACAGTATTGGGTGGGTATCTCTTGTGAGTGCCTTATGTTCCAGACAGTATTGGGTGGGTATCTCTTGTGAGTGCACTATGCTCCAGACAGTATTGGGTGAGTATCTCTTGTGAATGCCCTGTGCTCCACACAGTATTGGGTGGGTATCTCTTTTGAGTGCCCTATGTTCCAGACAGTATTGGGTGGGTATCTCTTGTGAGTGCCCTATGCTCCAGACAGTATTGGGTGAGTATCTCTTGTGAGTGCCCTGTGCTCCAGACAGTATTGGGTGGGTATCTCTTTTGAGTGCCCTATGTTCCAGACAGTATTGGGTGAGTATCTCTTGTGAGTGCACTATGCTCCAGACAGTATTGGGTGAGTATCTCTTGTGAGTGCACTATGCTCCAGACAGTATTGAGTGAGTATCTCTTGTGAGTGCCCTATGCTCCAGACAGTATTGGGTGAGTATCTCTTGTGAGTGCACTATGCTCCAGACAGTATTGGGTGAGTATCTCTTGTGAGTGCCCTATGCTCCAGACAGTATTGGGTGAGTATCTCTTGTGAGTGCCTAATGCTCCAGACAGTATTGGGTGAGTATCTCTTGTCAGTGCCCTACGCTCCAGATAGTATTGGGTGGGTATCTCTTGTGAGTGCCCTACGCTCCAGACAGTATTGGGTGGGTATCTCTTGTGAGTGCCCTATGCTCCAGACAGTATTGGGTAGGTATCTCTTGTGAGTGCCCTATGCTCCAGGCAGTATTGGGTGGGTATCTCTTGTGAGTGCCCTATGCTCCAGACAGTATTGTGTGGGTATCTCTTGTGAGTGCCCTGTGCTCCGAGCAGAGTTCAGAGGATTATAGACAATCAACAACGATTAGATTTAAGAAATATGGGGGTGAGCATGAGTGCGTGTGACTCTTGATTATTTATTTTTTTATTTTTTGTTATCGTTGTTATAGCTCCCGTGAAAAAAACAAAACAACTCTCATCGACTTCTTATGAAATGAAACCCATTCTTGAATGAAACAACGGCTGAAGTATTCGAGTATATTTGCTTCCAAATATTCGCTTTCATTTTTTAACCAAATTTATTTAATTTGGCATAGGGTTGGATGATATAGATGGATTATTGAGAAAGAATGATAATTTCGTCCTAATAATTATTTATGTAATTTCTCTCATATTTTCGGAGATAAATATTGAAAGCACACAATTAATTAAGCTATAAAATGTAATTGTCATTACTGCATAATTCACCATATGAAAATTAATGTAGTTTATTTATTTTGATTACTTATAGTTAAACTGTTACAAAGAATAATGCCTGAAGTTTTATGCCACATAATGAACTTGTTGAAAATATTTACATGAGCTGGTGTTTTTTTAATTCTTGTTCTTGACTTTGTAATCACAGAACATGCAGTAGTGAACACGACGTTCTTGTAGGGCAACAACATAATCTCTCCACTGTGTTTGTTTCCTGGCTCTTTTTCACATGACACACCAAAACTTCACCCAAACTGTGTCTTTCTTTTACTATTCTATGGAAAGCTCCTTGTTTTGTTTGTCTTTGTTTTCATTTCATCCGAATCCCTTAACTTCTTGTTCTTCTTCTACCTTTCAGCTCCCTGTGGAGCATAGGTCTTCAACAAACGCATTCCAAGCCGTTCTGTTTTTTGCCATTCTTTTAAGATCATTCCATGTGTTCCCCATCATATTCCTCTCTGCTTACACCTGCACTCTCCAGTAATATTTCAGTCTTCCTCTTTGTATTTTTCATTGGGGATTCCAAAGAAGGGCCTGTTGTGTAATACTCTCAGTTGGCTTCCGCAGTGTGTCTCCTATCTAGCGCCAACGAAATCTCTAAACCGCGAGCCTCATATATTATTATTAGAGGTTTTATGCTTCGATTTGTGAAAATACAACCACCATTTTTTGTTTCAACAAAATACTGTGAACACACACATAAACTTAAAAAAAAAAGTAAAGTACCCCCGTCACGCCAAGTGGCGTATAGGGAATATGGTGTTACTGACCATAAATTTTACAGAACTTCGGCACATGATTTTTGGGTAATGTGGTCGGTATTACGCCCGTGCCGCTTTACTTTCCCAGAAAAAAACCGGTACCCATTAAAGGCTGGGCGAACCAGAAGCCGTCGGTTGGGATCGAACCCTACCTCTTGTCCTTTGTAGTCCAGTTCACTAACCACTGAGCTATCGCGGCTCCCACACACACACTTATGACAATGATATTTTCTGAACCTACAACAATCATAGAAGAAAATAATCATAAATATTGTATGCACAGAGAAGGATTGTTATATAAAGATTGTATGCACAGAGAAGGATTGTTATATAAAGATTGTATGCACAGAGAAGGATTTTTATCTCCACTATCTACTAACAACAATAAAATGTTGCATTCTCCAAGAATGCAAGCCTGGAAGTGGATAGGCATATTTCCCTTAAATTGTTTGAAGGTAAATGTGAGTCACACTATCCCAGTATTTTTCAGCTACCTCATCTAATCGTTCAAAATCACACTATAACAGTATTTTTCAGCTACTTTCTTCAATCGTTCAAAGTCACACTATCCCAGTATTTCTTAGCTACCTCATCCAATCGTTAAAAGTCACACTATCCCAGTATTTTTTAGCCACCTCATCCAATCATTCAAACTCACACTATCCCAGTATTTCTTAGCTACTTCATCCAATCGTTCAAAGTCTCACTATCACTGTATTACTTAGCTACTTCCTTTAATCGTTCAAAGTCTCACTATCCCAGTATTTTTTAGCTACTTCATTCAATCGTTCAAAGTCACACTATCCCAGTATTTCATAGCTACTTCATCCAATCGTTCAAAGTCACACTATCCCAGTATTTCATAGCTACTTCATCCATTCGTTCAAAGTCACACTATCCCAATATTTCTTAGCTACCTCATCCAATCGTTCAAAGTCACACTATCCCAGTATTTTTTACTACTTCATCCAATCGTTCAAAGTCACACTATCCCACTATTTCATAGCTACCTCATCCAAACGCTCAAAGTCTCTCTAGCCCAGCTATATTGTGGAGACAAATAATAATAAATGAATATTTATATACAGCGGAATTTCCGGGGCGATAGATCAACGAATCATTGCAAAGGACGACCTATGTTTACAGCACTCGGGAAAAAATCATAAATAATCAACAACAGAAAAAAATATAGAACAATATATTTCTTGGCCTTTCACTACCTTCTTTTCGCTGGATTCCATTACCTGATGCTAATTAACTCACAACTATCTAGACAGTGGGAGCCGCGATAGCTCAGTGGTTAGTGAACTGGACTACAAAGGACAAGAGGTAGGGTATGATCCCAACCGACGGCTGCCGGTTCACCCAGCCTTTAATGGGTACCGGATTTTTATGGGAAAGTAAACCAGCACGGGCGTAATACTGACCACATTACCCCAAAAATCACGTGCCGAAGGTCTGTAAAATTTATGGTCACTAACACCATATTCCCTATACTCCACTTGTCGTCACGGGGGCACTTTACTTGTTTTTTTTCTCTAGACAGTCCAATCAGAAATATTTACGGTCTTTGAAAAGTCAGAACAGAGCCACATATATAGAAGGCCCGCTGTCAGAAAATACTATAGGAAAACACCCAAACCAGCGTGACGTTTGCGACTAGAGGAGCATTAGATGGTTGACGTCACTCTGCACAAAACTGCCTCTGCCAGCAAATCTTAAAACATCAAGCTAGTTGGGGTGTTTTCCTAGTTTATTTTCTGCCAGCGGGCCATATAATGTGGTTGGCTGTGGTTAGAACATATATGATTTACTTATACCAAAGCTGTGAAATTAACATACGGTTTGACTATCCGTTTATTTTGCCACCAGCTTTAGATGTTTTCGCTTGTTATATCATCAAGGGGCTTTGATCTACGATTTTTTTTTTTATTGTAAAAGTGTTAGCTCACTTCAGTGGAGTGCTGTTTAGATTTATCACTTAGCGTACTTATGTCAGCTATACGGCTTCCTTTTTTTTTTTTTTTTTTTTTTTTGCAAATCAATGTATGTGGGAGAATTTGCGAGACACATTGCGGATTCTGTGCAAAGTCTGACACTTAATAGCAAAGATCGTCGAACATGGAGAGTATAGGATCTCTCCTTTATGTGCCATCATCGACTCGAATGAATAATAGGTAGATAAATGTATATTTGTATATTTTAAATATCATAGATTCATTCTATTAATTTTTATTCATTGATACATTGCTAGATGATAACATAATTCCTTATCTTTTTCCTTCCTTTTATTATATATATATATATATATATATATATATATATATATATATATATATATAACATATAGGGAAATGATAAGGAATTATGTTATCATCTAGCAATATATCGATATAACAAGGAAATGAAATGTGTTGTTTGTGTGTGGCGATGTAGTAGAATGATGCCCAAACGAGATTTCATACACGCTCAAAGATTTCCGATAACCGAGCGAACTGCGAGACTGGGGCATTACAGTAGTGAAGAAATGAAAAACGAGAAATGGGTAAGTCTGGTGATAGGGACGAGTTCTTAGTGGAAGACAGTATACCTAAGGAAGTGGAAATCACCATCATCAGCATTATTCGCCATTTTCAGTTCACAACGCGTCGATATTCACAGTCTGCAGGTGTGTCGGTATATTTTTTCCTCCCGTATCTTTGAGTCGTTGTAAAAACAGGTGAAGAAACGAGAGATTGCGATTTAGCTGGTACCTTCATAACAGGGGTCTAACATCGGCGATGTGTGCAGAATTATCTCAGAGTTTAATCAATCCGTTTGGAAGCGACGGCTATCATTTTGTGAGGGATTTCATTGCATCGCTGCCAGTGATCGCTACTTGTGAAGAGTGTAGCCTGCAATACGTTCAAAATGTGCGCTGATGTGTGTGCAACGAAACGACGGGAAGTGATTATGTTTGGAGATATGTACATACGATAGAAAAACCCGATTCCGCGTAAGGCATTCAGGGAAACACTTTTAACTGCATTGTCGAGGTTTGTATCATTTTTAAATTACCGTTTCTAATTAATTCCTTTTTAAATGTGTGAAAAGGTAATCCCATTAAATATATGATGTCGGTGTAAAGTGTTTTGGAGCTTAGCGTGATAGTGCTTCACCTGGTAGTTATTCATCATCATCATCATCATCATCATCATCATCATCATCATCAAGTACCGGGCCTACTGGCGTAGGTGATCATGTCTCTCCACAACTTTCTATTTCGACAATTATTTATCATTTCTGTTGTTGACCATCTGCCATGCCATTCTCTTAAGCTGTCTGGTATTTTTTTTCATCTTTGCTTCCCTCAATCTCTTCGTCCCTCAATTTTCCCAGTTGTTACAATATATTCCAGTTGTTCCTTTCTCATTCTATCTATCTATTGACCTTTCGAGCCGTAGCCGACCCATAGGGCGTAGACCAAGATACACCTTCTCCTATCTGAATTTTTGTTCTAGCAGTTTTCTTTTAAAGATATTTTATCAAATCTCGCCATCTGTCTCTGTTCTGTGCAAGCAGTTCTATCTCATTGAGGGAACCGACTCCTGCTGCTCTTGCCTCTCTCATCAATGTTCTTCTCAGTGTCTCCCTGGGTCTTCCTCTTTTTCTTTTACCTGTTGTTTCCCATATGAGGGCTTGCTTTGCTATTCGATTATTATCTCTTCTCATCACATGTCCAACGTATGACCATCGTCTTTTCTTTATTACTGAAGATATTAGTGGTTGATTGGCGATTTCTCTAATTTCCTCGTTTGTTTTGAATTCGTTCCATGCTATACCAAGTATTTTCCTTAGACATTTATTTTCGAATGCGTTCAACTTTGTTTCTATATCTCTTGTTGTTTTCCAGCTTTCACACGCATACGTAAGGGTTGATAGTACATTTGATTTGAATAGCCTAAGTTTTGTGTTTGTGCTAATGAGTTTTGATTTCCACAACTTTTCAAGGCTTCTGAAAGACATTGCCGCTTTAGCTATTCTGATTCTAATTTCTTTGCTCGTATCCCCTTCTCGATCAATGTGACTTCCAAGATAGATAAAGTGATTGATCTCTTCTACTGGTTTGTTTTCCATGTATATTTTGTCACTTGTTGGAATTAAACTTTTCATGACTTTAGTCTTTTCATGATTGACCTCAAGCCCAATTTTGCTGGCTATTGATGATAGTTCATTTGTGTTTTCCTGCATCGTTTTTATATGACTGCTGATGAGAACTATGTCATCAGCAAAGTCGAGGTCCTCCAAATGGTCTCCTTGTATCCATTCGATGCCTTTATTACCAGTGCAGCATTTCTTCATTATGAAGTCCATAACAATTCCAAATAACAAGGGCGATAAAATACATCCTTGTTTAACATCCTTTCTCATTACATGGCCAAAAATGATTATTGTTTCTTCCTAGTTTGTAGTTATTACTTTACCTTATTCATTTCTTTTTGTGCGTTTGCCCGACGATAATTCTTCTTTGTCGCCCTTTCTTAATAAGGTTTAAACGATATTTGCGTTGGGTCGTAATTTACGTTAATCAGCAAGTACGTCCGAACACATTCTACATAAGCACGACATTTTTTTGGTTACTTTGTTGCCTTCCTTAAGCGAATCAATGTTAATCTCCCATTTTTACTGCATCCTTTCTTTAGTGGAATTTACATCTTCTCGAAGATTGGTTTCAGATATTTACTAACCTCTGATGTAGTCCTGTATATCTAAATGGGGTCGCGTTTGTGTCATGTTGATGTACTTTTCTTTGCTGTTGATGAATCCATTGATGTTTCATTTCATAAGATCACTGCCTCTAAGATCTATGGCTCGTTTCCATAATAATACTTTTTACAATGACAGCTTTTTAAGACATCGATCAACCTCCTTAGTCGCCTCTTATGACATGCTAGGAAGGTCACAGTGTCACTATTCTTTACTTCCCTCGTAATGAGGACCCGGTAACACACGAGAAATGGATTACTATTATCTTTCTTTCCTTTTCCTGGCGTTCACCAGACGACATGCCTGGCCAGACCAGTTAGTCCTTTTCCATGGCAGCCGTGAGGAGATGGAGTTGTATCTTGATCAGCTCTAGTTCACGAGTCCTAACTCCAACAGTCAGCTTTGAGCCACCTCTTCTCGGTGGTTCAAATGGCAGACTAACTAATCTAGTCAAGCCAGTAGACATTGTGAGGAAGGACAACCTGCTACATTAAAATGTTATGCTGAAGACAATGTGTTGGTCCGAAAGTCGGAGATAACGAAACTTTCAGCGAACCACAGAACACACAAGATTTAACCTTTTTTGTTTAAGGGGCAGACGACGAAGAGGAGTAGTCGTCGAGCTAACGCTAGAGGAAAATAAGTTTCCAACGTCATCAGTATTCTGCTACCAGAGTTTCACACCATAGGAGATAATATGGCAAAGCTCCAAGAGAAGCTACGACACACCAATGTCAAGGCTTGTTAGATATGAAGCAATCATTATTCATGTTCAAACGTTAAATTCTGAATCTCAAATGAGACACCCACCAGGATTACCCAACATAACAACAAATCTTCATGTAGACAGCAGCAGTTCAGTCTGCCCACACACAAAAGTATATACGAGGGCTGATCAAAAAGTATCGGAACTTTTGCAATAAAAAAAAGTATATATATATTTATATATATCTCGTATATATATTTTGTTGTGTGTGAAAAAGTAAAGTACCCCCGTCACGCCAAGTAGCGTATAGGGAATATGGTGTTAGTGACCATAAATTTTACAGACCTTCGGCACATCATTTTTGGGGTAATGTGGTCGGTATTACGCCCGTGCCGCTCTACTTTCCCAGAAAAAAAACCGGTACCCATTAAAGGCTGGGTGAACCTGGAAGCCGTCGATTGGGATCGAACCCTACCTCTTGTCCTTTGTAGTCCAATTCACTAACCACTGAGTTATTTCGGCTCCCAGACAAAAGTATACACTCCCCAATATAATATAAAAAACACAATCTGCCCACAGACAATAGTATACACTCCCCAATATAACTTAAAAGACACAATCTGCCCACAGACAACGGTATACACTCCCCAATATAACCTAAAAGACACAATCTACGTTTGAATTGAGATGGGCTCACTAAAAAAATAATACGAAACTCCAAAACAAACGAAAATCAGTAATTTGTTTTTGTTTTTTAAATAATTATTATTAATTACTATAATGCAATCTGTCGGGGTGCTACTGGTTAATTCTTGATATTACTCTCACATCTATAACAGTAATTCTACTTCTCTTTTTGTTGCTACACCCCTACCAGCTGATACTATTTCATTTATTTACGTAGCTCTTTCATCTAAACCGCCGACATCATTTTTTGCTATTCTGGACACCATTTCTAATCAACTATTCGTATCTCATTGTTTCAATGTTAATCTCCCACATTTACTGCATCCTTTCTCTAGTGAAATTTACATCTTCTTGGAGATTGCTTTCAGATATTTATCAACCTCTGATGTAGTTCTGCTGTATGTCTAAAAGAGGTCGTGTGTGTGTCTTGTTGATGTACTTTTATTAACTGTTTATTAACTGTTAATGAATCCATTGATATTTCATTTCAGAAAAATATTGTTAATGATATTACCATATACTTCGTGCCAAAATGGCACATATTGCAGAGATCACTGCCTCTAAAATATATGGCTCTGTTTCCATAACAATACTTTTTTATAATGACAGCTTGTTAAGACATCGACCAAACTGCTTAGTCGTCTCTTACGACATGCCTGGAAGGTCACAGTGTCACTATTCTTTACTTCTCTCGTAATGAGGTCCCGGTAACACACGGGAAATGGATTACGATTATCTTTCTTTCTTTTTCCTGACGTTCACCAGACTACATGCTTCCATCGTCCGTCCTTAAGATTGGTAAGTGTCCGCAGATGCGTTATGATGAGGTGTACATAACAAGCTCTGTTATTTCTATTTTTTTGGCCAAATACATCCGACCTAATACCAAATTACCTTCCCACTTCTATCTCTACTCACTTGCCCAGGCTGCTTAGTCCATTTTCGGGACACCTCGTGAGGAATAAGTTGGGTCTTGATCAGTTGATTTTGCTGTTGATCCTGACGCAAACAGTCAGCTATGAGTCACAGACCACAGATACCCTCGCGCTGTAGAAGTGTCTTAGTCTCCGATCACTCGTGATTTATATTTTCTGTTGATAAGCTGTTCTTGATCTGTGCAATTTCAAGTTGACAAAGTACTATTAATCCGTCCCCTCAAATCACCTATAGACAGTCTCAAAGATATTTTCCCCACCTACTGATATGACCTATTGACAGATTATTTGACCATCATCATCATTATCTTCAAGTACTAAACCTGCTGGCGTAGGTGATCATGCCTCTCCACAACTTTTGATCTCGACAGTTATTTATCATTTCTGTTGTTGACCTTCTGCCAAGCCATTCTCTTAAGCTGTCTAGTATCTTTTCTCTTTGCTTCCCTCTATCTCTTCGTCCCTCAATTTTCCCAGTTGTTACAATATATTCCAGCTGTTCTCTTCTCATTACATGGCCAAAAAATGATGATTGTTTCTTCCTAATATTGGAAATTAGCTCTCTTTGCGTTGGCCTCTTTCAGAACAATTTCATTACTCTTCTTAGCTATCCATGGTATTCTAAACATTATTCTGTAGAACCACATTTCTACAGCTTCCAATATTTAGCTTTACACTCTTAATATCTTGTGTTGTTCCATCAAAATAGCATTTACAATGTGTTATCTGCTTGTAATTTGTGCTATTTGTTTAACTCTAGCTAAATGTTGTTGACTTCCAAGTTTATTTTGTTCATAATTACTGCATTCTTTCAGTAGTTAATACTGAAATTAGAAAACTAACTTTTCAGTTATTGTTTTGTCCTATTCTTTATGTTGTTACAAGCAGTTCAGTTTCTGACATTATGTCGTTTTTTTTTGTTTTTTTTTGCGTTCGCCAGCTTTCACCTTTAGCGAAGTCCCTAGAGACTAGAACTTAATTTTGCGTGTTATTCCATTTTTCGTCGCACATGGGTCCCTCGCCGTACATGCAGATAACTCCGTCTTCGGAGGTACTCATATTTTTTTCGTCGATGAGTAATTGACGTTTCAAGCCGGGGCCTCGTTGCTGAGACCAGAGCTGGTTACCGCAGAGAGAAAATATAAATAAAAATCCCAACTTAGTCAGCCGGGATTTGAACTCACAACCTCTCTGTCTCAAGGCCGGCGTCTTGCCTCGACACCATCCAGTTCCCCCCCCCCCCCACCCCCTTATGTTTGTTTGTGCTGGAGTATAATAACTTTTATACTCTTACGTTTGGTATTTGATCATGCGGTATGTGTTTGTACTGAAATGCGGTGGTAAACAATGATAATAGTATTTTCATATATTTTATTTCAATAAATGGAGGTATTGATTTTACCTGTTGTTAGTACAGAAATAATGTATAATGTATGTATGCGTACACGCACGTGCGCGTGCGCACATACACACTGAACTAAGAAATGTGTGCTTTAAAATAAGTCTGTTGCAACTAGCAGTAATGAAAGACCATATTTGATTACTGTTTAATACTGTCTCATACATTGCTGTCTCATACATTGCTGTCTCATACATTGCTGTGGCATACATTGCTGTGGCATACATTACTGTCTCATACATTGCTGTGGCATACATTGCTGTCTCATACATTGCTGTCTCATACATTGCTGTCTCATACATTGCTGTCTCATACATTGCTGTCTCATACATTACTGTCTCATATATTGCTGTGGCATACATTACTGTCTCATACATTATATTACTGTCTTATACATTGCTGTGGCATACATTACTGTCTCATACATTACATTACTGTCTTATACATTGCTGTCTCATACATTACTGTCTCATACATTGCTGTCTCATACATTACTGTCTCATACACTGCTTTGTCATACATTATGGTCTCATCTATTGTGTTTACTGTGTGCATTTTTGAGTGATCACCATACAAAATATTTTTGGCTTTGTTGTATTGATCTAGTTGATGTGTCTTGTGTAGCACGTTTAATTTGTAAATGTGTGGATTTGTGTGTGTGTCTGCAAAAAAGGAGATAAAATAATGAATATGTTTATATATGTTATTTTAACGATAATTATTAATTATCTTGCATCATTCATACAAACAATTTTTAACGGCTTATGAGAACGGCTTTGGCAGAAGGTCAAAAACAGAAATGATAAATAACTGTCGAGATCGAAAGTTGTGGAGAGACATGATCAGTAGGTCATGCCAGTAGGTCCAGTACTTGATGATGATGATGATGTATACACTAGCTCTCTTCTTATCTATTTCCACATCTTGACATTTATTTTTTATCGTTCCTGTTATGCGCAATTTCTCCTTCTCTCTCTCTCTCTCTCTCTCTCTCTCTCTCTCGCTCTCCCTCTCTTTCAATATTATTATCATCTCAAACATCCCCCCCCCCATCTGTACATCCTCTCTTACCATCTCTTCTTTTTCCTTCCCTCCTAAGCCCTACTTTTTTTCTCACTACTCACGCCTTGTTTCGCACCTTTCGCCCTCCCCCCTTCTCTATTATCCCTTCACATTCTGGTGCTTACAACTTCAAGATAGATCCCACCTTATTATCTTTTATTAATTCCCATCTTTCCCTCCAACACAAGCTTGGTGCTCACAACTTCAAGATAGATTCCACCTTCCTATCTTTTATTAATTCCCACCTTTCCCTCCAACAGGGTGTCCGGTTAGCGCAATCGATAGGCGGTTGGCTTACCACGGCAACAGCCGGGGTTCGTAATCCTGGCGAGGACACCTGGGTTTTACTAATTCCCTAAAAATTAGTAGGAGCCGCGATAGCTCAGTGGTTAGTGAACTGGACTACTACGGACAAGGGGTAGGGTTCGATCCCAACCGACGGCTCCGGGTTCACCCAGCCTTAAATGGGTACCGGATTTTTTCTGGGAAAGTAAAAGCAGCACGGGCGTAATACCGACCACATTACCCCAAAAAATCATGTGCTGAAGGTCGGTAAAATATAGGGTCACTAACACCATATTTCCCTATACGCCACTTGGCGTGACGGGGGGTACTTTACTTTTACTTTACTTTTTCCCTCCAACACAAGCTTGGTGCTCACAACTTCAAGATAGATTCCACCTTCCTATCTTTTATTAATTCCCATTTTTCCCTCCAACACAAGCTTGGTGCTCACAACTTCAAGATAGATTCCACCTTACTATCTTTTATTAATTCCCATCTTTCCCTCCAACACAAGCTTGGTGCTCACAACTTCAAGATAGATTCCACCTTACTATCTTTTATTAATTCTCAACTTTCCCTCCAACACAAGCTTGGTGCTCACAACTTCAAGATAGATTCCACCTTCCTATCTTTTATTAATTCCCACCTTTCCCTCCAACACAAGCTTGGTGATCACAACTTCAAGATAGATTCCACCTTCCTATCTTTTATTAATTCCCAACTTTTCCTCCAACACAAGCTTGGTGCTCACAACTTCAAGATAGATTCCACCTTCCTATCTTTTATTAATTCCCACCTTTCCCTCCAACACAAGCTTGGTGATCACAACTTCAAGATAGATTCCACCTTCCTATCTTTTATTAATTCCCACCTTTCCCTTCAACACAAGCTTGGTGATCACAACTTCAAGATAGATTCCACCTTCCTATCTTTTATTAATTCCCACCTTTCCCTCCAACACAAGCTTGGTGCTCACAACTTCAAGATAGATTCCACCTTCCTATCTTTTATTAATTCCCACCTTTCCCTCCAACACAAGCTTGGTGCTCACAACTTCAAGATAGATTCCACCTTCCTATCTTTTATTAATTCCCACCTTTCCCTCCAACACAAGCTTGGTGCTCACAACTTCAAGATAGATTCCACCTTCCTATCTTTTATTAATTCCCACCTTTCCCTCCAACACAAGCTGGGTGCTCACAACTTCAAGATAGATTCCACCTTCCTATCTTTTATTAATTTCCACCTTTCCCTCCAACACAAGCTTGGTGCTCACAACTTCAAGATAGATTCCACCTTCCTATCTTTTATTAATTCCCACCTTTCCCTCCAACACAAGCTTGGTGCTCACAACTTCAAGATAGATTCCACCTTCCTATCTTTTATTAATTCCCACCTTTCCCTCCAACACAAGCTTGGTGCTTACCTAAAAAAATGCATTCTCACATTTGGTCTCTATCGATATCTTGTAAACATAAACAACACTGACGCACTTGCACTTAATTTGATATTGAATCTCCGAGTTTACTATGTTGTCAGTGTGGGCAAAAAGAAATAAAAAAATGGAAGAGAGGTCAGTGTTCAACAGTGATAAACACTTATAAGACATCTCACTGGGGGAGAAACAAGTTTGCTAACAAATTATTGCATTATAGAACTGAATAGTGCAGCCCATCGGGCGGACATCATCAATGCCCTCCGAGATGTGGGAAGAGCACAGGACTTCGACAAACACAGATCCACGTCACTTCTTCGGATGATGGAAATGGGAGTTAAGATGGGCACGGCCAGAAATGAGAAACTTGGTGGCCGTGTAAGAAGACTTATCAACCAACACAGAACTGGAGTCGTCAGTCGCTGGACACTGAGGGAATTGCTGAGGAGGGGATCTGAGCACCTATGGACATGTTCGAATTGCAATGATGATGACCCGCAAATAACTCAATAGTGCAGCCCCCTACATTAGTCTTCTTCTTCTTTTACCTTTTAGCTCCTGGTGGAGCATAGGTCTTCAACAAACACTTTCCAAGTCGTTCTGTTTTTTGTCATTCTTTTAAGATCATTCCATGTCTTCCCCATCATCTTCATCTCTGCTTCTATCTGTCTTCTCCAAGAATTCCTTGGTCTTCCTCTTTGTCTTTTCCCCTGGGGATTCCAAAAAAGGGCCTGTTGTGTAATACTCTCAGTTGGTTTCCGTAGTGTGTGTCCTATCCATCGCCATCGTCTTCGCTGTATCTCTTTATCCACTGGTATTTGACCGGTACATTTCCATAATTCCACGTTAGTGACTTTGTCCTGCCATTTCCATCCCTTTATTCTGCGCAAGCATCCATTAATGAAAGTCTGTACTTTCGTGATTGTCAATTTTGTCATTCTCCATGTTTCACAGCCATATAATAGGACCGACTTAACATTTGAGTTGAAAATTTTTATTTTTGTATTTAGCCTAATTTCTTTGGATTTCCATATGTTTCCCAGTGCAATGAGAGCTCCTCTTGCTTTTGATATCCTTATTTTGGTATCATTTTCTGTTCCTCCCTCTTTATCTATATTACTGCCCAGATATATATAAGATTGTACGTCTAGTAGAGGTATTTCTCCTAGTTTTATATGGTTATTGCCAACTGCATTAATTCTCATAATATTGGTCTTATCTCTATTAATCTTTAGTCCTAGCTGTTGTGATCTCTCATCTAATATACTCATTTTATCCTGCATCTGTTGATGGCTGTGTGATAGGAGAGCTATGTCATCAGCAAAGTCTAAATCATCAAGTTGTTTGGTCAGTGACCACTGGATCCCATTTCTGTTGTTTTGAGTTATTTTCATAATCCAATCTATGGCCAGTAGAAAGAGAAATGGAGACAGGAGGCATCCTTGCCTTACTCCTGTTCTTATTTCAAATGCCTCTGTAAGCTGTCCTTCATGCACCACACTACATTTTGTTCCTTCATACATTGTTTTTATCAGGTTAATAAACTTTATGGGGATTCCGTAATGACTCAGCAACTTCCAAAGCATTCTTCTGTCTAAACTATCAAATGCCTTTTCGTAATCTATGAATCCAATATATAGTTGGGATTTTAGTTCTAAACTTTGTTCAACTATTATACGTAGGGTAGTTATTTGATCAGCACATGATCTGTTCCTCCTAAAACCTGCTTGTTCATCTCTCAAGTGTTTCTCTATAGCCTCTTTTAGTCTCTCCAGAATGATTCTGCCTAATATTTTTCCTGGCACTGATAGTAGCATAATTCCCCTATAATTTGTGCACTCCTGTAAACTTCCTTTCTTTGGTAGTTTGATCATATAACCTTCTCTCCAGTCTTTAGGTATTTCTTCCCTCTCCCAAATTTTATCCAATAGATCCTGTAACATCTTGGTAGAGGTGTTAATATCTGCTTTGATGGCTTCCGAAGGAATTTCATCTGGTCCTGTGGCTTTACCATCTTTTAATAATTTGATGGCTTTCATTATTTCTTCTTTGCTTGGTTTTCCGCAGTTAACGTGTAACTCTTCTTCTGCTGGTAGTATATCTGGAGGATTATTTGAGCCGGGTCTGTTCAAAAGTTCTTCAAAGTGTTCTTTCCATCTCTCCATTTGTTCCCTTATATTACTAAGCAGATTTCCTTTCTTGTCTTTGATAAAGGCGTTGATCTGTTTGTATTTTCCACCTAATTTCTTTGTGCTGTTGTACAGTTCTTTCATATTCCCTTTATTTGCTGCTTCTTCTGCCTCTTTAGCTAGTTCATCTATATATTTCCTCTTATCCCTTTTAATGCATCTTCTCACTTCTTTGTTCACCTCTGTGTAAGCTTCCTGTGTCTTGGCTTTATTACTTCTTGTTTTGCTTTTATTTATGTCTGCTTTCTTGTTCTTTCTTTCTTTAATTTTATCCAGAGTCTCTGCTGTCATCCATGCCTTATTCTGGCGTTCTCTTTTCCCCAGTGTTTCTTCGCATGTCTCTTTCCATATATTTTTTACCTGTTTCCAATGATCTTCTATATTTATTGTATTTTCTAGTTGTTGGAGGACTTGGTATTTGTTTGATATTGTGACTGCGAATTTATCTTTAATTCCTTGTTCTTTAAGAAACCCTACATTGAAATACTTTCTACCCTTATTCGTTGTATTATACCTTTTTAATTTAATTTTAAGTTTGGCTAACAGAAGATGATGATCAGAAGCTATATCTGCCCCTCTATATACTTTTACATCCTGTAAGGATGACTTAAACTTATTATTAATACATATGTGATCAATTTGATTTTCCCCCTACATTAGTATCATACGCAAAACACGGCTGTTTGTGTTCATCTCAAAGTGCTATTTTAGTTATATTCGCTGAAATTGTGTAGGATTTATGAATGAAAATGCCCAGAGCCTAGTCCATTCCCGAGAACCGCGATAGCTCAGTGGTTAGTGAACTGGACTACAAAGGACAAGAGGTAGGGTTCGATCCCAACCGACGGCTTCCGGGTTCATTCATCCTTAAATGACTACCGGATATTTTTTCTGGGAAAGTAAAGCGGCACAGGCGTAATACCGACCACATTACTCCAATAATCATGTACCGAAAGTCTGTAAAATTTATGTTCACTAACATCATATTCCCTATACACAACTTGGCGTGACGGGAATCTTTACTACTTTACTAGTACATTCCCCACAACGAAAAATTGATTATTTTTGGTTCAGGTTCCAATTTGTGACGCTTCACACACAACGTAAATTTTAGTTAAAACAAATATTTATGAATGAATTATAGTTTAGAATTTAATGCTCATTTTAACAAAAAGGGAAATCTGAAAGTTTCTGGGGTAGAATATTCAAATTTAAACCACAAAAGTTGTTGAAAATTAAGATGCATCATCATCATCATCAAGTACCGGGCCTGCTGGCGTAGGTGACCATGTCTGTCCACAACTTTCGATCTCGACAGTTATTTATCATTTCTGTTGTTGACCTTCTGCCAAGCCATTCGCTTAATTAAGCTGTCTGATATTTTTTTTATCTTTGCATCCATCTATCTCTTTGTCCCTCATTTTTCCAGTTGTTACAATATATTCCAGTTGTTCTCTTCTCATTACATGGCCAAAAAATGATGATTGTTTCTTCCTAATATTGGAAATTAGCTTTCTTTTTGCGTTGATCTCTTTCAGAACATTTTCATTACTCTTCTTAGCTGTCCATGGTACTCTCAACATTCTTCTGTAAAACCACATTTCTACAGACTCCAGTGATTTTCTTGTCTGTTGTCCTAGTGTCCATGATTCACATCCATATGTTAAGACTGACTCTACATAACATTTAAGAACTCTTTTTCTTGTTTCTATTGTCAAAAATGGATTGCATAGTATCTTCCTAATTTTTTGGAAAGCTTCTTTTGCCTGAGCCATTCCGCATCTCACCTCTTTTGTACATCTTCCGTCTGAGGTTAACAAAGTTCCCAAATATTTAAATTCATTTACTTGTTTTAATATTGTTCCACTTGTCTTTATTTTGCACTGAGGTGATGTATTTTTCTTTGTTGTTACTATTACCTCTTTCTTTTTGCTATTAAGGCTGAGTCCTTTATTTTTTCTTTCCTTCACTACAATGTCCAACATTTCATATAACTCATTTTCACTCTTAGCGATTAAGACTGTATCATCAGCATACCTTAGATTATTTATATTATGACCTCCAATTGTTATTCCAGGCATGTCCCTTATGGATCTTTAAAAAATCTCACTATAAATATTAAACAAATCTGGTGACAGCACACAACCTTGTCTAACACCCTGTTTTATTTGTTGAAACATTCCCAACTGGTTTCCAGTTCTTATGGCCGTTATTTGTTGCCAATACATAAAAGTAAAAAAAGTAAAGTACCCCCGTCACGCCAAGTGGCGCATGGGGAAATATGGTGTTAGTGACCCTATGTTTTACAGACCTTCAGCACATGATTTTTGGGGTAATGTGGTCGGTATTACGCCCGTGCTGCTTTACTTTCCCCATATAAAAATCCGGTACCCATTTAAGGCTGGGTGACCCCGGAAGCCGTCGGTTGGGATCTAACCCTACCCCTTGTCCTTTGTAGTCCAGTTCACTAACCACTGAGCTATCGCGGCTCCCGTTGCCAGTAGATGTTCTTTATTATTCTTAGATTTTTGCTGTCTATGTTTATGCTTTCTAAAATTTTGATTATTTCTTGGTGCTTTACTTTGTCAAATGCCTTGGTGTAATCTATGCAACATAGGTATAGATCTGTTTTCACCTCTATGGCTCTTTCTACTAAAGATCTTATGATATAAATGGCATTGCTTGTTTCTTTATCTCTAACAAAACCACACTGTTCATCGCGATTTTCTTGACTGATTTTGTTTCACGCTCTTCACATGATGATTCTTAGTAATATCTTAGTCATATGACTCATAAGGCTTATTGTGCGATGATCATCGCATTCAATCGCACCCGATTTCTTTGATAGGGCTATGAATATTGATTTGAGCATGTCGTCTGGTATATATCCGCTGTTGTAGATATCATTCAATAATTTTGTTATTATTTCTATTCCAAAATCACCCATGGTTCAATAACTCTTCTTTAGTTATATTATCTGGTCCAGGAGCTTTGCCTGCTTTCATATTGCGCAAGGCGGCTTCCACTTCTTCTCTGAGTATTTCTGGTCCTTCTCCATTATCCTTAATATTTACTTCCATTCGTTCATCATTATAAAGATCTTTAATGTATTCTGTCCATCGTTCCCTTATGTCTAACAGCCTGTTAAATGATACCACGAAGGTTTAAGAACGACAGATAATGATGGGCAACTACTCCAGCCAGACTTTGATATGAAGACAGCATAAAGCTTGATAGATATGCTTTAGCGCACCTCCCAGTTGCTTCCCTTTCGCCGCAGTAATTCCGATACAATCACGCCCACACTTGAACATATAATTACGCAGACACACACACACATTCTGTTTATGTCAGTGACACCTGACGGGCACAAATGTTCGCAATTCGTCACTGCTTTAATCTAGTATGTGATTTATGAGTTTGGTTACATTTTAAAAACACACAAAAAAAAAAAAAAAAAAAAAGTGATCGCAAAAATATAAAAGATGTTCTATTTTCTGTTTTATTAATCAGTGTTTTTATTTTTTTAAGTTTTGTTTTGTTTTGCCATTACGTTTTCATTTGTATTTATTTTTGTGTGCGTGTTTTTTTTTTTTATTTAAAGAACGTCACACACACAAAAATCAATGGTGTTTAAAAATCAAAGGGAGTTTAAAGGGTTATTTTTTAATACTTGGATTTGTGTGTGTGCGTGTGTGTGTATGTGTGTGAGTATGTGTATATGTGTGTGTGTGTGTGTGCGCGCGTGTGTGTTGGGTGTGTTCGTATCAGATATTTGGTGAGTCCTTGGTACTTCCTTTTAGTTTATTTCTCCTGACGTTTCTCTTCTTCTCCACCTTGTCTTCTGTCTTCATACCTTGTCTTTTGTCTTCATACCTTGTCTTTTGTCTTCATACCTTGTTTTCTGTCTTCATACCTTGGAGTGTTCTACACTCCTCACCACTGGCCCCCTTCTTCTCCACCTCCTCTTCCTTATCTTGCTCATCCTTCTTCTTCGCTTTCTTTTTTCTTCCTTTTCTGTCACATTTCTTTGCTAGACACCAACAAAGCAGTCGGTGATAAAGACACACTTTGACGTTTGTAAAATGCGTAAAGTACCCCCGTCACACCAAGTGGCGTATAGGGAATATGGTGTTAGTGATCATAAATTTTACAGACCTTCGGCACATGATTTTTGGGGTAATGTGGTCGGTATTACGCCCGTGCCGCTTCACTTTCCCATTAAAAAATCCGGTACTTATTTAAGGCTGGGTGAACCCGGAAGCCGTCGGTTGGTATCGAACCCTACCCCTTGTACTTTGACGTTTAGTACAGCAATAACAGCTTCTACATCTTGCACGGTCCGGGAATGTCCACTAATGACAAGAGGCCGGGTTCGATCCTGCTCAACGGCTTCCATTTTCACCCAGCCTTAAATGGGTACCGGATTTTTATTTTCTGGGAAAATAAAGCTGCACGGGCGTAATACCGACCACATTACCCCAAAAATAATGTGCTGAAGGTCTGTAAAAATTATGGTCACCAACACCAATTTCCCTGTACGCCACTTGGCGTGACAGGGCTCTTTACTCTTTTTACTGTGTCGCATATCTGGCTCACTCTGTTTATCCCTGTTTCCACTCTCTTTACCAGACAATTCTTGTAGGTTTTAAGTACTTGCTTCTCATGACTACTATATGTGGCTTCTCACAGATGATGTTTCGCCCATTGGAATACTTTCTGAATGTAAAGCCTGCAGCTCTCAAATTCCTCCATAATGTAGACTTTGATATTTCAATACTGTTGTTCTTTTTCAGCGAAACTTTTAATTTTCTTATTGTAACAGTTTCATTCATACCCAACATTTTGCGAATTTCACGTCTACACCTCTGAATGAACGGAAATGGAACACACAATTTCTCAAGTGTCTAATTGTGTCAAAAAAACCACGGCGAAAGCGTGCAAACACGTCAATTTTACCGTGTATGGATTTTTACTCGCTATTTTTAACTTAAAATACTGTAAACATTAAGTTTTGACTACATCAATGGGTCGTTATAAATTTATATAAATCAAATAAGCAACAATAATAACCAAATGTTTTTTTTTTTTTAATGAAATTAATTCCCTGTTGGGTTCTAATCATTATAACTTTACATGCAAATTTTGAACAACTTACAACAAGTGGTTAAAAAGCTATCGATTTTAAAAGTTGGGCACGAGTTTTGAAACAAGCTATAGTTCCTGTTATCAGCTTGTTTCCACGAAACGTTGGGTCGCATTTTCGTGTTGTTAGTTCAGTCCATTTCAAATAATTCACGTATTCAGTATAGTCTAATTGTGTTTTAAGTCGTTAGATCGTTTTTATCTTAGGATCTTGAGTTGTGTTGCTTTTTTTCTGGTGAAACACAACTTGCTTAGTCTCATACTGTCTTCTAGGTTGTTATAGATCATCATCATCAAGTACCAGGCCTACTGGCGTAGGTGATCATGTCTCTCCACAACTTTCGATTTCGGCAGCTATTTATCATTTCTGTTGTTGACCTTCTGCCAAGCCATTCTCTTGACCTGTCTGTTATTTTCTCTCTTTGCTTCCCTCTATCTCTTCGTCCCTCAATTTTTCCAGTTGTTACAATATATTCCAGCTGTTCTCTTCTCATTACATGACCAAAAAATGATAATTGTTTCTTCCTAATATTGGAAATTAGCTCGCGTTTTGCTTTGACCTCTCTCAGAACATCTTCATTTCTCTTCTTAACTGTCCATGGTACTCTCAACATTCTTCTGTAAAACCACATTTCTACAGACTCCAGTGATTTTCTTGTCTTTTGGCCCTATTATCCATGATTCGCATCCATATGTTAAGACTGGCTCTACGTAACATTTAAGAACTCTTTATAGAACTTTGTTATAGATAGCGGTTGTTACAATATATATATAGTTGTGCTACATCGTGATTGTTGGTTGTGATCCTTTTTGTCGACCTGATATATATGTTCTTCAACTTCTTTTCTTCTTTTTTCTTCCTCTCCCTCTTCTTCAGCGTCCGTGTCTTGTGATCTATCTATCTATTGTCCTTTCGAGCCGGAGACGGCACATAGGGCAGAACCACAATTTTAAAAACAGAAACCTTGCGTGCCAAAATGGCACATATTGCAGAGATCACTGCTTCCAAAATCTATGGCTCTGTTTCCATAACAAAACTTTTTACAATGACAGCTTGTCAAGCCATCGATCAACCTCCTTAGTCGCCTCTTACGACATGCCTGGAAGGTCACAGTGTCACTATTCTTTACTCCCTCATAACGAGGCCCCGGTAACACACGGGAAACTACAGCTAACTGCTGTTGACGATTTCTACAAAGGCACCTGGCACACAGCCCATAGTTCATCTTGAAACCTCAATACTGATGAAGGCCTCTAGTTATTTGATAACGGCACTCAGCCGACAGTCACATTGAACTCTTGCTAATAATGAAAAGTCCTATATTGATAATCACGGCACACAGCCGTTAGTTCATCTTGAAACCTTAATACTGATGAAGGCCTCTAACCTTGTGATCACGCGAACTTAACTCTTTGTACTGTTTCATATTGAAAGGGTAAGAACAACATAATAACTCACAATTATGGTATAGATTGTGGCTAGATAATTCTCGCTTTTATTTTCTGTGCAGTCTGTGTCTGTTATTTTTATTCTCCTTTTATTTTGTATTTTCTTCTTTTCCCGTTCTCAGTCTATCGTTTTTCTGATGTGTTTGATGTGAATCGTTTTAGCGTGCTCAATGCATTCTTTTGACAGTGCATTGTGTGTGCCTTTCTATCGATCGCGCCTAGAGCTAGCGGCGCGGTGCTGATGCTACGGTACGAAACCCTGAGCTGAAAACAAACGATTTGATAATTTTACAACAAAATCTACTTTTAATATTTGTACTTTAAATATGAATATGCCACCTACGCCAGCAGGCACGGTACTTGATGATGATGATGATGACTTTTATATATTGCGTTAGTGTTCTTTTTTCGGAAAGATATTGATGTTTAAATTATGAAGTTTCATCTCAACAATTTCTGCGAAATTTTCTCTGACGACGTAGTTTCCGATTTGATGAGGAATCAGCGGACTGACATTTTAACACGCAATCTTAAAGGAGAATGTCAGTAGCGTAGTGGTTAGATCGCTGAGTTGTGCGATAGAATTATCGCGGGGTTCAGTCCGGCCTGATGCTCTGGTCGAATATCATCAACTTTTGAAATAGCTTGGCTCAGTTTGTTGAGAAAGGTAATAACAGATAGACAGAGCATACACCCCTTCCTCGATTTAAAAAGTTGTTGCGCACCGAAATATAATGTAATACTTCATTCACTTACAATGTTATATTTTACGATGTATATTGTTTCTGATGCATCACAGAAATAAAAAGTAGAATAGCTCAGGACAAAACAGCATTTCAGAAAATGAAAAATATCTTATGCAACAAATCTATGTCAATAAAAATGAGAAAGAGAATTCATCGGTGCTATATAGAACCAATTCTGACCTATGGAAGCGAATCATGGACAGTAGACAAACAAATGAAAAGACGATTAGAGGCCACAGAGATGGGATTTCTCAGAAGAATGTTGAAAGTTCCCTGGACAGCTAAAAAGACCAATGAGGAAGTTCTCAAAGAGGCCAGCACAAAATGGAAGCTCTTAAAAAACATCAGAAAGAAACAATCAACATTTTTCGGGCACATCATGAGAAGAAGAAATTGGAATACTTGGTTACAACTGGCAAAATAAAAGGAAAGAGAGATCACGGACGACAAAGAGGGAAAATACTAGATAGCTTGGTGTCATGGCATTGACAACAGTCAACAACAAAAGTGGTACGATGTAGTGTGTATAGAAGATTGTGGAGGGACATGATCACCTACGCCAACCGGTATGGCACATGATGATATCTTTTTTTTACTATTAATAAAATATTCATCATGGGGGTCGCTGTTAAAGTTAGGACGAGAAATACTGAGTCGACTTTAAAGTGTTCTTTGCCGGTGCTACGGAGTTCGTGAACTGTTCTGAAATATGCCTCGGTTAAACGTGAAGTACAGGGCTTGAATCGGCGTCTTCGCACGCGAGTCTCCACCCATATGTGCTCGGCCACCTGTCCAGAAGTGTTTGGTGTTTTCTGGATATCGTCGCTTCATGCGTCGAAACTCACTATTCGAGGCAGCATACCTCACCTTCCCAGAGTACTACCCTGGTACCCATTTCTGCCAGCGGCTGGGTCAACCGCGGGAGTATTATTTTTTTCTCCAGCCACGAGTATAATTCACAAACTGCTTCTAGCGGGAATGAAACAAGGCTTCTCCGAACATCGGTTGCCCAGTCGGGTGGTTTTTCCAACTAAGCTACCGAGGCCCCATATTGCCTATTTGTCAATGACGAGATCAGAATGCAAAAGGACATTGTCAATGAACTGAAGTAAAGGTAAAGTACGAGACTTGAACCGGCGTCTTAGCACGCGAGTTTACAACCATATGTGCTCGGCCGCCTATCCAGAAATGTTCGGATATTCCTGTATAGTGTCGCCTCAAGCATTGAAACTCAGATGCGAAGCGACATTCCTCACCTTCCCAGAGTAATACCCTGGTACCCATTTCTGCCAACGGCTGGGTCGACCGTAGGGGTATTTTTTTTTTCAACCACTAGTACAATTCACACTGCTCCCAGCGGGAATCGAACACGGGTTGTCCGAACGTCGGTAGTCAAGTCGAGTGGTTTTCCCAACTCGGCTACCGAGGCCCCCATGAACTGAAGTGATGTCTTTAAGGCAAATAGAAGCGACTGGATAAAGTCACAAATATATAATATCTTGCAGGACTGCTGTAAGGTTGAATGAGATGTGACAAAAGTAAACATACAATGTTATTTAACAGCTTTAATTTAAAAAAAGAAGACATCATTAAATAATAAACGTTTCGAGAAAAGAACTTCGTCAACATGACAGGACAACAATCACGTGCAAGATAACAAAACTACTACATAGATAATACCTATGCTTTGCATCGGGAATTGAAAGGTAGAAGAGGAAAAGGGAAAATGAAGAGGAATATAGCCATGAAAAGTTAACTCAAGACCACATCAAACACAATATGGATTTTACAGATATCTATCTACGTAATTGTGTGGACATCTTGCACGTGTTTGTAGTCTTTTCACACTGACGAAGGCTTGTGGCTGAAACGTTTGTTATTTTGTATCGTCTACGTTTTAGAAAAGCTGCTATATACAATGTTATGTTTATGCTCCCAGGCAAAAACGTTTGAGCTCCTAAATTTTTGGCTAAAAATGGAAATTGTTCTGACATCTCCTTTATCCTGACTAGACTCTTAAGAAAGGATGAATTTTGGGAATACCAATCACAAGTGATTTACCTTAAGTGAATAAACAAAAAATGAAATAAAACAAAAAACAGTAAAAGCAATACAGATTCAGGAATAAAATTCTGGAAAAAAAAAACAACAAAAGTTTTAAGAATTTCAAGTTTGAAAATGTAGGGTCACCTACAATTGACATCGATAGTATAATTGTATACGATATTGATATTTGCTTGTCAAAAACTCATAGAAATTAAACATCATTGACACAATACCAACTGTGTTAAAACGCTACACTTACACATATTTGCATATTTAAAATTGAAACTTAAGATGCGAGACCAGGACACTAATTCAGGCAGCTCACAAGGAAAGCTCATTACTTAAGATGAAAGTCTACAGAAGAACTCTTCATATATCATCAATAAGCAACATCGCCAGCAAAAGCCTCCCAATGGAACTGAAAATAAGGGACATTTGTCTAGTGAATAAAATTAAGTAAATAAAACTGCCAGACTTTGGGAATGTCAGACGCCAAAATGACCTTAAATGAACAATGATGGAACAATGTAGGTCCTGGAAAGTTTAAAGCATGGAGACCATGAGGATGATGGGACTCAGACGTCAGTGTTAGAACTCCCTAAAGACAACATTTCCAGACGCGGTCAGAGGAGCTAGACTTTGAGAGACATTTACACTAACAGTTAAAAGAGAAACGTTCTCCTCTGGCCATATTACTTGATGATGATGATGATGAAGATGAACACGATGGTCAGGAAGACAATGAAGATGATGAAGATAATCATGATGGTCATGAAGATGATGAAGATGATCATGAAGAAGACGAAGATGATCGTGATGGTCATGAAGATGATGAAGATGATCATGATGGTCATGAAGATTATGAAGATAATCATGATGGTCATGAAGATTATGAAGATGATCATGATGGTCATGAAGATTATGAAGATGATCATGAGGTTCATAAAGATGATGAAGATGATCATGATGGTCATGAAGATTATGAAGATGATCATGATGGTCATGAAGATTATGAAGATGATCATGAAGGTCATGAAGATTATGAAGATAATCATGATGATCATGATGGTCATGAAGATGATGAATATGATCATGATGATGAAGATGATCATGATGGTTATGAAGATGATGAAGATGATGATGAAGATGAGGGTCATGTTGGTGATGACGATGATAATCGTGGTGATGACGATAATGGTGATTCAATGAGAGATAGAAGCAGCAACAGCGGCGATAAAATAGCTGGTTGCACAGATTGTGGTTCACGCATTCCTTGTGGCGGTAAAGTATGCTAGAGGAGATTAACAATGTCTGCAGTAGCAGTGGATGCAGCCCTTCAATGTGACTCTAAAGTGACCGCGTCAACCCGTATTTACTGTCCAGGACACACTGGTGTAGTGTTGGGAAAACCACCCGGCTGGGCTACCGACGTTCGAACAACTCGTGTTCGATTCCCGCTGGAAGCAGTTTGTGAATTGTACGCGTGGTTGAAAAAATGATACCCGCACTATCGACCCAGCCGTTGGCAGAAATGGGTACCAGGGTATTACGCTGGGAAGGTGAGGAATGCCGCCTCGCATCATGAGTTTCAATGCTTGAAGCGACACTGTCCAGAAGTCTCCAAACACTTCTGGATAGGCTGCCGAGCACATATGGGTGGAAACTCGCGTGCTAAGACGCCGATTCCAGTCTCGTACTTTATCTTTTACGTTTACCAGCTACGGCATAGAGAGGAGCATCTTTGATACAATTTAAAAAAAAAAAAAACTAACGCACAACATTCCCCTGTATTCTTTAAAATAGAACCAAAACCGAAATGTTCAGTTAGCAACATCAATGTGTGTATACATTACTGGAACTTAGAGATGATATGAAAGTTATCGAGGAAAGCAGCAAACAGATCGAAATGGAGAGACAACGAATTGTTGACAAGTGCATCATCATCATCAAGTACCAGGCCTACTGGCGTAGGTGATCATGTTTCTCCACAACTTTCGATCTCGACAGTTATTTATCATTTCTGTTGTTGACTTTCTGCCAAGCCATTCTCTTAAGCTGTCTGGTATTTTCTCTCTTTGCTTCTCTCTATCTCTTCGTCCCTCCAATTTCCAGTTGTTACAATATATTCCAGTTCTCTTCTCATGACATGGCCAAAAAATTATGATTGTTTCTTCCTAATATTGGAAATTAGCTCTCTTTGTGTTTTGGCCTCTTTCAGAACATTTTCATTACTCTTCTTAGCTGTCCATGGTATTCTCAACATTCTTCTGTAAACCACATTTTTACAGACTCGAGTGATTTTCTTGTCTGTTGTCCTATTGTCCATGATTCACATCCATGTGTTAGAACTTAGGTTGGATAGCTGCGCGGTCGTTGAAGACTGTCAACCAATGGATTGGGCGGGCATCATCAATACCCTCCGAGATGTGGGAAAGGCACAGAACGTCGACAATCATGAGTCCGCGTCACTCCTTCGGATGAAAGATATGGTAATTAATATGGGGCACAGCTAGAAACGAGAAGCTTAGTGGGCGTATAAGAAGATTTATAAACCAAACCCATAACTAGAGTCGTCAGTCGTTGGACACAACGGGACTTGCTGAGGAGGAGATCTGAGCACCTGTGGACATGTTCGGAGTGCAATGATGATGACCTGCAAATAACTCTATAACTCTCTGTTAGGACTAACTCAGCATAACACTTAAGAAACTCTTTTTCTTGTTTCCATTGTCAAAAATTGCATATTGCACAGTATCTTCCTCTATTGTTGGAAAGCTGCTTTTGTCTGAGCCATTCTGTATCTCATCTCTGTTGTACATCCAGAATCTGAGGTTAACATTGTTCCAAGATATTTACATTCATTTACCTGTATTAATATTGTTCATCCATTTAACTGTTTTAATATTGTTCATCCATTTACCAGTTTTAATATTGTTCCACTTGTCTTTATAGCTGACATAGTTATATACGAACAATTACAAGTCTGGAGTCGAAGCCCTTAAAAAGTGACTGATAAGTGGCGGCTGTTCAAGCTTTGAAATCTACCATTAATATCGAGCTGTGCGAGCTGAGGACAAAATCACGCACGGCTGTACAATAATTTCCAAATGGTAGTGGTGTATTCACTACCCTTAGATTGCAGTAAATAAGGAAATATGTATGCAGATAAGCCGGTAAACGACGGGGCAGAAGTAAATCTAATCAGCTAGGAAAAAGCCAAAACCATTTATCAGAGGGAAATTCCTTGTAGTGAGATGCGGTAAAGATGATGGAGTTTGATAGGGCACAAAGTAGAAGTCAGCTAAGAATATAAAACAAGCTCTTTTTTGGAGTGCACAAGTTGGGAGGCAAAGAGAATGGGAGCGAGATATTTGGGAAATATAATTGGACGCGGACATGAAGTAGAGGGGAAGACATGAAGTAGAGGGAAAGACTTGTAGGGGAAGACATGAAGTAGAGGGGAAGACATGAAGTAGAGGGAAAGACATGAAGTAGAGGGAAAGACTTGTAGGGGAAGACATGAAGTAGAGGGGAAGACATGTAGGGGAAGACATGAAGTAGAGGGGAAGACGTGAAGTAGAGGGAAAGACTTGTAAGGGAAGACATGAAGTAGAGGGGAAGACTTGAAGTAGAGGGGAAGACATGTAGGTGAAGACATGAAGTAGAGGGGAAAACATGTAGGGGAAGACATGAAGTAGAGGGGAGGACATGTAGGGGAGGACATGAAGTAGAGGGAAGACATGTAGGAGATGACATGAAGTAGAGGGGAAGACGTGTAGGAAAAGATATGAAGTAGAGGGGAAGACATGAAGTAGAGGGGAAGACATGTAGGGGAAGACATGAAGTAGAGGGGAAGACATGAAGTAGAGGGGAAGACATGAAGTAGAGGGGAAGACATGAAGTAGAGGGGAAGACATGTAGGGGAAGACATGAAGTAGATGGGAAGACATGTAGGGGAAGACGTGGAGTAGAGGGGAAGACATTTAGCGATATGAATAGAATCGTACCTGTGAGGACGGTTTGGAAAGTGTTTGTTGGAAACAATGATTTGAAAGTAAAAGTAACGTAAAGAGCCCCGTCACGCCAAGTGGCGACTAGGGAATATGGTGTTAGTGACCATAATTTTTACAGACCTTCGGCACACGATTTTTTTTTTTTTTTGGGGGGGGGGGGTAATTTGGTCGGTTTTACGCCCGTACCGCTTTACTTTCCCAGAAAAAATCCGGTACCCATTTAAGGCTGGGTGAATCGGAGCGGTCGGTTAGGATTGAACCCGACCTCTTGTCCTTTGTAGCAAAGTTAAGGATTTGAAAAAGGTAAAATAGAAAGATTACCGCGCAGAGTGAACATAAGTTCAGATAAGTTCTCAAACACAATATGTAGAATTGGTATTAGTAATTGTCCAGTAAAGGACAAGATATCATATATCACCATCTCTTTGGTCAGTGTATAATGATACACACCAACGATACTACATAAAAAAGACAGGTGCCATCAATATGTGCCACTGCACCCTACCAGATATAACAACAACAACACACATCTTACAAGGGGACAAATAATAATAAATTCATATTTTTATGGAGGAAAACTTCCGAGACGATAGATCAGCGAATTATTTCAGGGGAAGAGGTATGTTTACAACACTCGGGAAAAAACCCACAAATAATCAACAACAGAAAAAGCAAAGAACAATAGACGGTCCGACAAGACTGTAGCAGACAAGAAGAAAATGTAGTCCACACTCACAATCTTCGGAAAGAAACTATGGCGGAACGTTAATTCTAAAGCAAAGATCATTACACAATCCTGAACTCATGAATGAGTTGTGATTTTAGTAGGGGAAGAGTAGCCAAGGAGAATCTCTATTTTTTACTTCTCATAATCCAACACACCCACACATTTTCCTTCTCATAATCCAACACACCCACACATTTTCCTTCTCATAATCTAACACACCAACACATTTTCCTTCTCATAATCCAACACACCCACACATATTCCTTCTCATAATCCAACACACCCACACATATTCCTTCTCATAATCCAATACACCCACACATATTCCTTCTCATAATCCAACACACCCACACATTTTCCTACTCATAATCCATCACACACACTCATTTTTCTTCTCATAATCCAACACACCCACGCATTTTCCTTCTAATAATCCAACAGGCCCACACATTTTCTTTCTAATAACTAAACACACTCACACATTTTCCTTCTAATAATCAAACACACCCACACATTTTCCTTCTAATAATCCAACAGGCCCACACATTTTCCTTTTAATAATCAAACACACCAACATATTAACAAATCGCTTTCCACAAACACGTTAGCTTCAGCTCAAGTCTCCGAGATTTGATATTTTAATCAGCACTTTCTCTCTCTCACTCTCCATCATTATTTATTATTCAGCAACATTTTAATTTCTTCTCGACTTTACATTCAGACTTAAAATCATTCTTGCTCAAATTTTGTATGAATTTTTCTGTTTTTCCGTTCGTTATCTGAAAAATTGGTTCCTGAGTGACACACACACGCAAACACATGCGCGCGCACACACACACCCAACATGAAAAATCCATCTTGTGATTTTATCCGTGTCGAGTCTGTTGCCATGGTAACTTTTTTGCTTTTTAATAACTTCTTACGTAGAAGAGGTAGATTAATTGACTTGGTGCACGTCATTCAAGGCTGTTGATACGTTGTCGTGTATTTTAATGATATTGTTGGTTTATATTAGTCAGAACTTTTACATATTTATTATATTTAATATATGGTGCTGGGACTTTGGTAGCCTAATGGGGAAAACCACCCAAATGGGCTATCGACGTTCGGACAACCCGTGTTCGATTCCGGCTGGAAGCAGTGTGAGTTGTACTCGTGGTTGGAAAAAGAAATACCCTCGCGGTCGACCCAGGCGCAAGCAGAAATGGGTACCAGGGTAGTACTCTGGGAAGGTGAGGAATGCCGCCTCGCGTTGTTAGATTCCATGATTGAAGTGACAGTATACAGAAGTCTTCGAACATTTCTGGATAAGCAGTCGAGCACATGTGGGTGAAAACTCGCGTACTAAGACACCGATTCAAGTCTCGTACTTTACCTTTACCTTTACCTTTACCTTTACCTTTATCTTTACCTTTACCTTTACCTTTACCTTTACTGGGACTTTAGAGAACGGCGGTGGGCAGTTGGAAATAAAAACAATTTCGTACAAATGTTTACTTCAGTTTGCTTCTTATCGTTCACATGTTAAGTGGGCGGTGATGCGTTGTGTCGCTAGTTTACGCCATTGCCGCGACACCCATACCCTACTGTCCGAGACAACCGTCTTTGGCATGGGTGGGTATTTATTTGCTTATCAATTTTTGCCTGAACAGCGGCCAATTTTGTCCTGCATTTTACGACTTTAAACTGCCAATGGTTCTTTAACGTGCGCGGGTGCAGACGGGACCTTCTGGTTTTCGCGACATCGGATCTTACTACCCAGAGACCGGGGTAGGATTTTTTTAAAAAAGTAAAGGTAAAGTACCCCCATCACGCCAAGTGGCGTATAGGGAAAATGGTGTTAGTGACCATACATTTTCCAGACCTGCCGCACATGATTTTTTGGGGTAATGTGGTCGATATTACGCCCATGCCGCTTTACTTTCCCAGAATCCGGTACTTATTAGAGGTTTGGTGATCCCGGAAGCCCGTCGGTTGGGATAGAACCCTACCCCTTGTCCTTTGTAGTCCAGTTCACTAACCACTGAGCTATCGCGTCTCCCAAGGTAGGATAAAGCCACGAAGAAACTCTGGGCTCGGTTTTTGAGAACTTCTCACGCCCTGTGGTGGGAATCGAACCCTGGATCTCCCTGTCCAGAGGCCGATGTCTTATCATTAGACCAGCCAGTCCCCTGAGCCGAGATAGCTCAGTGGTTAGTGAACTGGACTACAAAGACAAGAGGTAGGGTTCGATCCCAACCGACGGCTTCCAATTCACCCAATCTTTAATGGGTACCGGATTTTTTTCTGTGAAAGTAAAGCGGCACGGGCGTAATACCGACCACATTACCCCAAAAATCATGTGCTGAAGGTCTGTAAAATTTATGGTCACTAACACCATTTTCCCTATACGCCACTTGGCGTGACAGGGGTACTTTACTTCTTTTTTTTTAAGTATATGTGTGTGTTCACAGTATTTTGTTGAAACAAAAAATGGTGGTTGTATTTTCACAAAGCAAAGCATTAAACCTCTAATAATATGAGGCTCGCGGTTTAGCGAATCCGATGGCGCTTGATAGGAGACACACTGCGGAAACCAACTGAGAGTATTTCACAACAGGCCCTTCTTTGGAATCCTGGGGTACTTTACTTTTTTTTTTTTAACCCAGTCCCCTGTACTTAAGTAAAGTCGTGTCATTTGCTTGCTGAAGTAAGAGCATGTACTGTTGTCTTCTTCCTTTCCTCATTTGCCTTTCAGCGTCGAGTGAAGATATCATGTTTGGTCTTTTGCTCCTCTGTTGTCTTCTGCTGCTGTTATATTTCCCAATGTTTCTAATATTTCATTAATCCTTCCTTTTTGTGGTCAACCTTTGAGTCTGCTGCTCTCGTCACATTTATTGAAGGCTCGCTGATTGTGTGTATTGATCTTACTGTCGTATCACGTGGCCAAACCATTTTATATTGCTTCTGTGTGTATTCATGGCGGAAACGTTTCTTAGCTTTTTTCACTTCTTCATGCTAATGGTTATTGTTAGTCTAAGGCCCTAGTATCACTGCAATCAAATTAAAATCCATAATTGCTCAACCGCCCGTGCCAGTGGAATCATCCCAATTAAAATTCATCTCATTGAAGGATCTAAACAAGAAACGACAGTTGCAGTCCCCATCATAGCAGCTACAGCACACGCCAAAAGAAATAAGGTCAAGCGGCACCGAAAGTGAATGTAGCAAAACTGTCCTTCGTCATACGATATCATCATTCATCGTAAACAATGGGAATATAGAAACACCATCTGGATGACAAACACAGCTCATTGCATGCATAGAGCATTCAACTCAGTAGCTCCGGCAGGGAGCCGGACTTCAAATATGGGGAACAGCAACGAGGAATACTTTCCAGACTAAACTTCAATGGTTCCTGTCGTCTATCCGCCATATTGAACGGAAGTCCAAATCACCAATAGATGTGCCCATCTTAATAGAAAAATATAGGTACAATACCACATGACCGACATATGCCACAAGTTGGTTTTATATTTATTTTTAAAATGCTGGTGTTTATTTGTTATGCTAATTGCATTTCTGCTAAGAGTTTTCATTATGAATGTACATTGTTGGTACCTGGAACTCATTTACCACTTGACATATGTTTATTGTTGCAACAACAGCTGTAGAATATGTCAACTTGTATTTAGCTAAGTCCGTGTTTTCAGTGACGTCGGGGAATAAGCTTGTGTACTGTTGATATTGTTCAATGTATTAACGAACAAAGTCAAATTTGTATATGCGTGTTTATGTCAAGTATATTCAAAAACATGTACAAGAACAGTTCTTCATTTCTGATCTTATCTCTCAAGCTGACTCCTGTCATTCGTCTAACACACTGAATCTCTCTGTAATGGTTATTTTTCTTATTGTTCTTGAGCCTAGAGTCCAGGCTTTTATCGATAGTATAACGTTGAAATGAAAATTGTATTGTAGAGTTCCCGTATTGTGTCTACCGTTATTTCCTTATTGGACAGCAGTTGTATCGTCCAATGATTTGGCAAGCTTTGTTGCATGTTGCGTCTATTTCTGATGCTTGTGATTTGTCGTTTGCCGCTATATTTCTTAGATATTGAAATTCATCTAATTGTTTTAATTGTCTACCGCCTCTCGTGGTTAGCAGGGTAGAGTTCTCCCCTACCAGCTGAGGAGTAAGACGTCTCCTTTCTCTCTACTAGTCTTCGGAACACCCTAGGCAAGGTGGAGCTCCAGTTTAGCCCCCTATCAGGGTTACGTGAAGCCATTGGAGCAAGTGGTGGACGGTGTTGTGGGAGCAACAGTTATGGTCCCCACTCCGTGATGACAGGCAGGGGATCTCATTTAAAGAGACAATAACTACGATCTCCGAATAGTACAGTCACTGCCAAGAAGGAAAGAAATGGCAAACTACCTTCCTTACATTGCATAGTTTAATTATGTCAAAACACAACTTAATATCTACAAATGGCAAAATACAGTGAAAGAGAGAACGCGGACGACAAAGAGAGAAAATCCTCGATAGCTTGGTGTCATGGCATGGAAAACAGTCGACAACAGAACTGATGCAATGCACGGTTGACAAAAGATTGTGGAAGGACATGATCTCCTACGTCAACCGGTATGACACATGATGATGATGCCGCCCATCGTTATATTGATGCTCTGTTTCTCTCTTATGATATTTAAGACGTCTGTTTTGTTGATGTTGATTTTCATGTTGTAATTAGTGTCTCACCCGTTAAGTCTATTTAAGTGTTCTCGTATGTCATCTGCTTTCCATATATTAGTGCCTAATCGTCTGCAAATAGTAGCTCGTAAATCTCTTCTGTCTCCAATGGGTTGGCTAACTTACATATGTAGTCCATGTAGGTAATAAACAATAGGGGAGATAGTACGCACTCCTCTCTGCGCATATTCTAACCTTGAAGTGGTCTCTTTAGGCTGCTGCTGTTCTGACTAGGCTGCTGCTGTTCTGACTAGGCTGCTGCAGTTCTGTTTAGGCTGCTACTGTTCTGACTAGGCTGCCGCTGTTCTGGCTAGGCTGCCGCGGTTCTGTTTAGACTGTTGCTGTCCTGACTAGACTGCTGCTGTTCTGACTAGACTGCTGCTGTTCTGACTAGGCTGCTGCTGTTCTGTTTAGGCTGCTGCTGTTCTGACTAGGCTGCTGCTGTTCTGACTATGCTGATGATGTTCTGACTGTGCAGCTGCTGTTGATGTAGAGAGTTTTCATACAAAATAGATTCGGAGTAAATCAATGTCGTTTCCACAGTACTGACGTTTACTTGGTTCATTCTTATGTTGAATTTTTGCTTTTAATCTTGCCTAATTTTTAGAATAAACTTTTGCTTTTGTCTAGTTTATTTAATGTCGTGTTCTTGGCTTCTTCCTATCGCATTGTCCTATTTCTTTACTATTCTATTTACGTTTTCTCATTCTTTCTTCTTTATTATTTTTTTGTTATTCTTAGTAATATTTTTACAAAACCGTTATCTTTCGATGATTTATTTACTTCATCAAGTACAAAATCATCTGCACTCTTACAATCTCTTTATCCGTGTACACGTGTACATTCTGATTAAATAAATTACATGTCTTCCTCCTTTTCTTCTTGTGCCGTGCTCGTTGTCCTAGACAATCACGTCTTTGCTTAATTTTCTTTCCATGAGATTGTGTATCATTCCGCAGGTGACAAAACATGAAAATGAAATCTTTAGACAGACATCACAACATTTAAATTACACCTGGAGTAGATTAGAAGAAATAGCAAAGCAGAGAGGATTGGTTCTTGTTCTTGTTGAATCTGTGCATTGATGGAGGGTATGAAAACGAAGAATGGAAGGGAATAGAAATAGACTGGTGACTGTAGGCCGTAAAGAAAAAAAAAGGAATGGCTCCCTCGCCCCTTGATAGACTGACATATGAGGGATATGGTGTTAATGACTATATTTTGTGGCGATTCATGATTGTACAAAGAAGTTACGACGGTGGTTTTCTGTTGCCTTCCGTTGGTTTGTTTACGGTTGGCTTCGCTAGCCTCTGACTAAAAAGTCTAACCCACAACTCAGTGGGGTTGTTTTACTTCGGGGTACCCTCCCGTAGCCTTTTACTCTCCTGAGCTCACCTGCAAGGCAGTAGGGCAGCCACAGGTTGCACTGTTTACTGCATACAGTAGCAGGTAAAATTACCCGACTTGACAATAATGAGAAGAGAACAAATGGAATAAATTGTAGCAACTGGGAAAATAGAGGGACGAAGAGATAGAGGAAAGTAAAGAGAAAAAACACCAGACAGCTTAAGAGAATGGCTTGGCAGAAGGTCAACAACAGAAATGATAAATAACTGTCGAGATCGAAAATTGTGGAGAGACATGATCACTTACGCCAGCAGGCCCAGTATTTGATGATGATGATGATAATGATGACTGTATTTTTCCTTGGCCACGGCATATTTTTACTTTTTTGCTGAGGTGGTCGGTATTACGCCAGGCTGCCGTCACTTCCCAGTAAAATAATCACCGATACTCATCTTTAGAAACTGCGGAAATTATGAAGCTTTGTCGGTCCGAAAAAACAATTGATGACCATCTGGCAATCAAACCAAGACATTCTGGCGAACTCACTCAACGCTCAGTCTTCAATGTCTGCCATACCACAATGTCAGACAGCATGTCCTCCCTCGTCATGCACTGATTCTCTTACTCAGCATTTTGGTGTTAGCCAGCGTGTGATCCTGTAACGAAAGTTACTTAAGTGTTACTATGAATCTTCATTGCGCGTTACTTAAGTGTTACTATGAATCTTCATTACGCGTTACTTTATTAAGAATTTCTTCATTTTTTTCATTGATAGATGTGCTTGTCCTTGGAACTCTCAATATATTTCTGTGAAACCACATCTTTCTCTGTGACCCATCCACTGTTTGTCCATACTTCAATACCAAAGGTTGTCCATACTACAATACCATAGGTTGTCCATACTTCAATACCAAAGGTTGTCCATACTTCAATACCAAAGGTTGTCCATACTTCAATACCAAAGGTTGTCCATAATTCAATACAATAGGTTGTCCATGCTTCAATACCAAAGTTGTCCATACTTCAATACCAAAGGTTGTCCATACTTCGCTTTCAAAGGTTGTCCATACTTCAATACCAAAGTTTGTCCGTACTTCACTTCCAAAGTTTGTCCGTACTTCACTTCCAAAGTTTGTCCGTACTTCACTTCCAAAGTTTGTCCGTACTTCACTTCCAAAGTTTGTCCGTACTTCACTTCCAAAGTTTGTCCGTACTTCACTTCCAAAGATAAGGTTGGACTATATATAGAATCAATAAAAGCCCCGTTACTTCCTGGATACCGATTTCCTGCACAAAATACTTTCTTCATTCTCTGACTATCTGTTTGTATGTGTCTTTATGCTTGACTCAGTTTTTACTCTCTCAACTGTTAATGTGGCGACAACAAGCAAGCAATTGTTAATGTTATATCTACCCATTTAACTTTCTTCATTCTCTATCTGTTTGTATGTGTCTTTATGCTTGACTCAGTTTTTTTACTCTCTCAACTGTTAATGTGGCGACAGCAAGCAAGCAATTGTTAATGTTGTATCTACCCATTTAACTTTCTTCATTCTCTATCTGTTTGTATGTGTCTTTATGCTTGACTCAGTTTTTTTACTCTCTCAACTGTTAATGTGGCGACAGCAAGCAAGCAATTGTTAATGTTGTATCTACCCATTTAACTTTCTTCATTCTCTATCTGTTTGTATGTGTCTTTATGCTTGACTCAGTTTTTTACTCTCTCAACTGTTAATGTGGCGACAACAAGCAAGCTATTGTTAATGTTGTATCTACCCATTTAACTTGCTTCATTCTCTATCTGTTTGTATGTGTCTTTATGCTTGACTCAGTTTTTTACTCTCTCAACTGTTAATGTGGCGACAACAAGCAAGCTATTGTTAATGTTGTATCTACCCATTTAACTTGCTTCATTCTCTATCTGTTTGTATGTGTCTTTATGCTTGACTCAGTTTTTTACTCTCTCAACTGTTAATGTGGCGACAACAAGCAAGCTATTGTTAATGTTGTATCTACCCATTTAACTTGCTTCATTCTCTATCTGTTTGTATGTGTCTTTATGCTTGACTCAGTTTTTTACTCTCTCAACTGTTAATGTGGCGACAACAAGCAAGCTAATGTTAATGTTGTATCTACCCATTTAACTTGCTTCATTCTCTATCTGTTTGTATGTGTCTTTATGCTTGACTCAGTTTTTTACTCTCTCAACTGTTAATGTGGCGACAACAAGCAAGCTATTGTTAATGTTGTATCTACCCATTTAACTTGCTTCATTCTCTATCTGATTGTATGTGTCTTTATGCTTGACTCAGTCTTTTACTCTCTCAACTGTTAATGTGGCGACAACAAGCAAGCAATTGTTAATGTTGTATCTACCCATTTAACTTGCTTCATTCTCTATCTGTTTGTATGTGTCTTTATGCTTGACTCAGTTTTTTTACTCTCTCAACTGTTAATGTGGCGACAATAAGCAAGCTATTGTTAATGTTGTATCTACCCATTTAACTTGCTTCATTCTCTATCTGTTTGTATGTGTCTTTATGCTTGACTCAGTTTTTTACTCTCTCAACTGTTAATGTGGCGACAACAAGCAAGCTATTGTTAATGTTGTATCTACCCATTTAACTTGCTTCATTCTCTATCTGTTTGTATGTGTCTTTATGCTTGACTCAGTTTTTTACTCTCTCAACTGTTAATGTGGCGACAACAAGCAAGCTATTGTTAATGTTGTATCTACCCATTTAACTTGCTTCATTCTCTATCTGTTTGTATGTGTCTTTATGCTTGACTCAGTTTTTTACTCTCTCAACTGTTAATGTGGCGACAACAAGCAAGCTATTGTTAATGTTGTATCTACCCATTTAACTTGCTTCATTCTCTATCTGTTTGTATGTGTCTTTATGCTTGACTCAGTTTTTTACTCTCTCAACTGTTAATGTGGCGACAACAAGCAAGCTATTGTTAATGTTGTATCTACCCATTTAACTTGCTTCATTCTCTATCTGTTTGTATGTGTCTTTATGCTTGACTCAGTTTTTTACTCTCTCAACTGTTAATGTGGCGACAACAAGCAAGCTAATGTTAATGTTGTATCTACCCATTTAACTTGCTTCATTCTCTATCTGTTTGTATGTGTCTTTATGCTTGACTCAGTTTTTTACTCTCTCAACTGTTAATGTGGCGACAACAAGCAAGCTATTGTTAATGTTGTATCTACCCATTTAACTTGCTTCATTCTCTATCTGATTGTATGTGTCTTTATGCTTGACTCAGTCTTTTACTCTCTCAACTGTTAATGTGGCGACAACAAGCAAGCAATTGTTAATGTTGTATCTACCCATTTAACTTGCTTCATTCTCTATCTGTTTGTTTGTGTCTTTATGCTTGACTCAGTTTTTTTACTCTCTCAACTGTTAATGTGGCGACAATAAGCAAGCTATTGTTAATGTTGTATCTACCCATTTAACTTGCTTCATTCTCTATCTGTTTGTATGTGTCTTTATGCTTGACTCAGTTTTTTACTCTCTCAACTGTTAATGTGGCGACAACAAGCAAGCTATTGTTAATGTTGTATCTACCCATTTAACTTGCTTCATTCTCTATCTGTTTGTATGTGTCTTTATGCTTGACTCAGTTTTTTACTCTCTCAACTGTTAATGTGGCGACAACAAGCAAGCTATTGTTAATGTTGTATCTACCCATTTAACTTGCTTCATTCTCTATCTTTTTGTATGTGTCTTTATGCTTGACTCAGTTTTTTACTCTCTCAACTGTTAATGTGGCGACAACAAGCAAGCTATTGTTAATGTTGTATCTACCCATTTAACTTGCTTCATTCTCTATCTGTTTGTATGTGTCTTTATGCTTGACTCAGTTTTTACTCTCTCAACTGTTAATGTGGCGACAACAAGCAAGCTATTGTTAATGTTGTATCTACCCATTTAACTTGCTTCATTCTCTATCTGTTTGTATGTGTCTTTATGCTTGACTCAGTTTTTTACTCTCTCAACTGTTAATGTGGCGACAACAAGCAAGCTATTGTTAATGTTGTATCTACCCATTTAACTTTCTTCATTCTCTATCTGTTTGTATGTGTCTTTATGCTTGACTCAGTTTTTTTACTCTCTCAACTGTTAATGTGGCGACAACAAGCAAGCAATTGTTAATGTTGTATCTACCCATTTAACTTTCTTCATCTGTTTCATTATCCTCCCTCTTATGTCAATGATTCATGGTAAAGAGCCGGCATTCTCAGAAGCGAACATTTTTATATTTCCGGCTTTGTGTTTTTCAACTGCTCGGACTAAGCTACTGCCTTCATTAACTGTTATTCCTATTCTATGATAGTCTAAATCGCAGTTAGTTTTTTGGTTCTTTGGTTATGGAAGGCCCCGGTATCACAGTTAGAAACCCTCCAGTCAAATGATAATGTTCCACATTTATCCATAATTACTCCACGTATCGATCCTGACTCCAGATTTCTAGATTCTCAGAATTACTTCCTCTTTAGATATTAAGTCGATCGTCACAAAACGGTCACTAAAAGAGCTTATTTAGCCCTCGTTCCGCGCTCAATTCCTTTTTCTAGTTGTACTAGATGTGTTAACTCGTTCATTGCCTTGTTTTAATCAGTTTCTATGGCATTGCATTCAGATACCCATCAACGTTGAGGCCAACAAATAGGTTATACAATTGTTGTTAAGCCGCGCATTTTGTGCATTTCGCACAATGGTCACATTAACTATATAAATGCTGCCATTGTTGAATGCGTAAAGGAAGGAAAGAACGTTTTTTTTTAGTTTATCATTTGATCGACTCATTTTCTGGCCATGGAGTCTGTGACAGCTGATGGTGAACACTGTTCTTCTTCTACCTCTTCCCATGTTACTTGGAGTCGGTGACGGCTAATTGGACACTGTTCTTCTACCTTTTCCCATGTTACTTGGAGTCCTTGCAGTACCACTGACAGACTTAGTCAACCGTTTCCATTTATCTCTTTATCCTCATTCATTCTTTATGATTCTGCAAAGTCAAGTCCAATCTTTGATGTTATCTTGACCTCTCTTTCTCTGCCTACCTCTCATTATCAGCAAATGTAAATGTCATCATCTAAATGTGATTCGTTTTGTTAATGTAATTCTGTGTCACCTGATAATAACTTCATTAGTCAAAATGTTGTTGGATATCCATGTCTGTCAAGTTAATACATACAATTTATTTGTGAGTTAATTTGTGCTTTTAATTCTATACATTCGCCCTATATTCACTCGAAATGAGTTACAAGAACTGTTGGACATTGTAGTGAAGGAAAGCAAAAATAAAGGACTCAGCCTTAATAGCAAAAAGACAGAAGTAGTGGTAACAACAAAGAAAAAAACATCACCTCAGTGCAAAATAAAGACAAGTGGAACACTATTAAAACAGGTAAATGAATTTAAATATTTGGGAACTTTGTTAACCTCAGACGGAAGATGTACAAAAGAGGTGAGATGCAGAATGGCTCAGGCAAAAGCAGCTTTCCAAAAATGAGGAAAATACTATGCAATCAATTTTGACAATAGAAACAAGATAAAGAGTTCTTAAATGATACGTAGAGCCAGTCTTAACATACGGATGCGAATCATGGACAATAGGACAACAGACAAGAAAATCACTGGAGTCTGTAGAAATGTGGTTTTACAGAAGAATGTTGAGAATACCATGGACAGCTAAGAAGAGTATTGAAGAGGTTCTGAGAAAGGTCAAAGCAAAAAGAGAGCTAATTTCCAATATTAGGAAGAAACAATCATTATTTTTTGACCATGTAATGAGAAGAGAACACTGGAATATATTGTAACAACTGGAAAAATTGAGGGACGAAGAGATAGAGGGAAGCAAAGAGAAAAAATACCAGACAGCTTAAGAGAATGGCTTGGCAGAAGGTCAACAACAGAAATGATAAATAACTGTCGAGATCGAAAGTTGTGGAGAGACATGATCACCTACGCCACTAGGCCCGGTACTTGATGATGATATCCACTCGCCTTGAGTATATTTTTATGGAGAACACGGATTCAAATCCCAGTAGAGTCAAAAGTTTTGTTCTATCTGGGGTGAAATATAAAAATAAAACTTCAGATCTTAACTCCTCGTAGCGACTGCACTGGACAAGCGGCCTTTATTATATCCTGTCCTATATAAGTCTCCGCGCCAGACCCCAGTACTGGGAAAATGCTGTAAAGATAGTTCGGAATATATAAAGAACTAATCTATACTAGATATGTATATCTTCTTCGTCATCAAGTACCGGGACTGCTGACGTAGGTGATCATGTCCCTCCACAACTTTCTATCTCGACAGTTATTTATCATTTCTGTTGTTGACCTTCTGCCAGGCCATTCTCTTAAGCTGTCTAGTATCATTTCTCTTTGCTTCCCTCTATCTCTTCATCTCTCAATTTTTCCAGTTTTTACAATATATTCTAGTTGATACCTTCTCATTTCGTGGCCAAAAATGTTGTTTGTTTCTTCCTAATATTGCTCTCTTTTTGCTTTGGCCTCTTTCAGAACATTGTCATTACTCTTCTTAGCTGTCCATGATATTCTCAACATTCTTTGTAAAACCGCATTTCTACAGCCTTCAGTGATTTTCTTGGCTGTTGTCCTATTGTCCATGATTCACATCCATATGTTAAAACTGGCTCTAAATAACATTGAAGAACTCTTTTTCTTGTTTTTATTGTCAAAAATGGTTTGCACAGTATCTTCCTCATTTTTTGGAAAGCTGCTTTTGCCTGAGCCATTCTGCATCTCACCTCTTTTGTACATCTTCCGTCTGAGGTTAACAGAGTTCCCAAATATTTAAATTCATTTACCTGTTTTAACATCGTTCCACTAGTCATTATTTTGCACTGATGTGGAATCTTTTTCTTTGTTGTTACAATTTCTTCTGTCGTTTTGCTATTAAGGCTGAGTCCTTTATTTTTGCTCTCTTTCACTATAATGTCTAACATTTCTTGTAACTTATTTTCACTCTTAGCGATTAAGACTGTATCATCAGCATACCTTATATTATTTATATTATGACCTCCGATTGTTATTCCAGGCATGCCCCTTATGGATCTTAAAATAATCTCACTATAAATATTAAACAAATCTGGTAGCAGCACACAACCTCGCATAACACCTTGTTTTATTTGTTGAAACATTCCCAATTGGTTTCCAGTTCTTATGGCCGCTGTTTGTTGCCAGTACATGTTCTTTATTATTCTTAGATCTTTGCTGTCTACGTTTATGCTTTCTAAAATTTTATTATTCCTTTGTGTTATACTTTGGCAAATGCTTTGGTACAATCTTTGAAACATAGGTATAGATCTGTTTTCACCTCTATGGCTCTTTCTACTAAAGATCTTATGATGTATATGGTTCCTATACCCCTAACAAAACCACACTCTGTGTGTGTATATGTGTGCGCGCGCGCGTGTGTATGTGTGTGCGTTCGCGCGTGCGCCAAAACCTAATCTAGGGTCTCAAATATCCAACATTAAAACGAAGTAAAATTATTGTTTACATCCCCGTTCATGATTCTCATTCCTCTGATATGTTCATCATAATTTAATCTCTGAGTTAATTTCTGTTAATTATCTCGTTTTCTAAAAACATTCATCTCTTCCGTAAAAGATGAACACTATTTTTAGTAAAAGACAAGCCAAAATCGCATATAGGCGGTACTTTGGCTGTTATTGGTGGTTAAAAATAAATACAAAATTGGCTCCTAAAAACGTGCCGTGCTATTTTGGGAGTATCTTTTAACATAAAAAATATAGGAAAATATAAACTGTCAGTAACTTTGTTTATTAGTTTTGTTTTACAAGTGGGTTTGAGATTTTGCCGTTTAAATTTTATTTACAAATAAACATTCTACAACACGTCGTTATGTATTACGTTAGTGTGTGTTAATTATCTTTATGATAATTGTTTTAGCTTGCAGGAAAAATCTGAGTAGCACAGTAGCTGACCTGCCAGTTTGGCTGTTAAATGATTTAAAATTATGCTCCATCCAGGCATGTTTCATTTGACCAGGAAAATACAGACACACCATTTATTTCCGAGTTGTGTTAGTAACCCTATGCTATAGTCATGAGTGCACATGCGTGAAAGACATCGCCAATGATAGCTATCTTTTTAGGTAGCTGAGTTGGCCGTGTGCTCTAGCGTTTGGTTCTCGTGGCAAGGCGCTGTGTCGAGGAGGACGATTTCGATCCTGCTTCGACTTGTCTGCTTCGGACCGTCTGGTGGTGGTTGGTTGCGTTCGCCCGATGACTAAAGTATTCTAGAGTATTCGAAGGCTACAGAAATCCTCTTTGTCATCCGCCCTTAAAATGACGTTAGGTGGACGTGTCTGCGTTGTGTTGTGGTTTGCAGTATAAACTGTTATATATGCGCCTTTCGGCCCAACACATCCGACTTCAGTACGACATTTTTGATTGCCGGGTTGTCTTCCCTCTTCGATCCCTGCTCGCTTGGCCAGACTAGACAGGTTAGTCTGTTACTAGAGGCACCACGGAGAGGTGGAGCAGGGTATGGATGGTTTTGGTTCACCGATCCTGGCGCAAGCCATCAGCTGTGCGTCGCTGACAACTTCCAGCTCTAGTGCTGGGAGGCGCGCCTTTTGCCTCTATTGCTCTTTGGTTTAATTTTCTTGTTTACGTTGTTGATTATTTGTGATTTCTTCCCGAGTGTTGTAAACATGCCTCTTCCCCTGAAATGATTCGCTGACCTATTGCCTCGGAAGTTTACCTTCAAACAAATATTCATTTATTATTATTTGTCTCAAGTTAAAAAGTCGCTGGACTGACTCACTGAGTTGGAGAAGATTTTAATAGCAAGGAACTAGCGCCCTTTACTGGTGCGGTGGTCTTGAAATTATATATCGACCTCTAGTCTGGAAGCTCCCGGGTTTAATTCCACCAGTGGGAATGTTTTTCAAAGATAATGAAAATTGAATCCCTGGTTTCTACGTGGATTAACCCCTCCCATGGTCTTTATGTAGAGTGATCCGGTGTCTAGTCCTCTCAGATAAGGGCGACAACCACGAGGTCCCACTCTTTTCGTGGCAAGGCGCTGTGCCACTGAGTACGGATTCGATCCTACCTTGGTCCATATTTTTTTCTGTTGTTAATTATCTGTCATTTTTTCCGAGTGCTGTAAACATACCTCTTCCTCTGAATTGATTCACTGATTATCGCCTCGGAAGTTTCCCTCTAAAATAATATTCATTTATTATTATTTGTTATTGGTTATTGGTTATGGAAGGCCTCGGTATCACAGCAAACGAATTAAAATCCATAATTGCTCAACCGCCCGTGCCAATGGAATCATCCGAATTACTAATTCATCTCCCAAACAAAGAAAGGTAACTGTAGTCCCCATCGTAGCAGTCTCAGCACACGCCAAAAGACATAAGGCGAAACCGCGCAGAAAGTGAACACAGCCAACTGTTCCCCGTCATGCGATATCATCATTCATCGTAAACAAGCGGGATATCGAAGCAGGATCAAAACGGATGAGACACACAGCTCACGGTGTGCACAGAGCACTTAACTCAGTAGCTCCTGCAACAAGCCGGACTTGGAATATGAGGAAACTGCAAGAAGGAACACTTTTCAGACATAGCCTTCAATGGTTCCTGCCGCCTATCCACCATATACCATGGGAGTTCACGTCCTCCCGAAAATGATGATCGTCATAGCACTTGATGATGTTAGGCCATCATTGATGACTCCAATTCCAAACATATAGACACACAGTGGTGGTAAGTTATCATTTCCAATCCAACAGAAGCCACATGACCTGTAGTTAGTAAAACCACAGAGAGAATATGATTTTGTGACCTTCACTGATTCACTCTTAGATGTGAATGTGTAGTTTACACAAGAGGAGAAGTTTTCAACTACAGTGATCCCTTTTAACGCAATTCTGGGATAGCAAGGCAAGTCTCCTTTATAGCAGCAGAACTTGATGTTCTCCGCTCCTTTCTTGTAGCTGCCGCCACACGATTCTGATGTCTCTTTAACTTGGCCATCATTCAAGAACAATGTCAGATTAACATTCCATAGATATGGCTCTGCTGATGAAATGCTTGGTGCAACAGTTGTATCAATCATACTGGAGGCTCCTGGTCTGTGGTTATTAATATCACAGACGGCACATGATGTTGTTATATTCAGTGTTTCTTTCTGGGGTGTAAATATGTGGCACACACATGGAATGTGGTTTGTGGTCACAGTAATCCCATTAAAGGCAATTCTAGGGTAGCATGGCATAGCTGTTTCAGAACAGCACAATCCTGTGATGTTTTCTGTGTTCGCTATAAAGCTGCTGCTGCTACACAATCCTGACCAATGTTAGGTGTGGACATTATTCACTTGCAGTGACAAAACTGCTTTGTTTACATCATAAACCTCTGGAAGCGAATCATTTATGGGACTAATAGTACAATTTATTCTTCCATCGGGGATATCTCCATTGAGTCCCCAAAAAAAGGTCTTTGGTTAAAAAGCACATATGCTTTTGAGTTAAACACAAAATGAGCCCACTTCATAGATTCAAAATGATCCTTGCCAATGCCATCCGTTTGCACAAGTTAGGTCCTTAGCTACCAAACGTCCGAAACGAAGCCATCGAATTAACGACTTTATCTACAGCGAAGGTTAACGAACTGTGAACAAACATTTATGTTCAAACCCTTGAAAACATTTTCAAAATCTGCCAACTCGCTGCAATAACATATATCGTGTTGTTCAATGTAAACATTGCTTAGTCCATAGCTCGAATATAAATAAGCTACCATTTTCTCCAGTCTTAACCACTGGAAACTACTATTCGTGCTGTTTCTTCCTAAATGTTTGTCTGCAACGCAAGTATTCAGCCCTACCCTATCCGGGAGATACTTGTCTTAACAGGAAAAATATTTCCGAGCTGTGATCGCAGCCTTATGCTATAGTCATGGGAAAGCCTTCGCGAGAGGACTTTGCCTACGAAGCTAATTTTTTAGTTAGCTGAGTGACAGTGTTCCCTAGTGTTTGGCTTTTCGTGGCAAGGCGCTGTGCCACTGAGTACGGGTTCGATCCTGCCTTGGTCTATATTTGTTTCTGTTGTTAATTATTTGTCATTTTTTCCGAGTGCTGTAAACATAACTCTTCCTCTGAATTGATTCACTGATTATCGCCTCGGAAGTTTCCCTCTATAATAATATTCATTTATTATTATTTGCCTCCCACCTTAAATAACCCTTGCCTGTTATCTCTTTGCGCACGTTTCGCCGCACAGTGCGTCACTCTCAATTTTATTACTGTAAACTGTTATCAAAGCATATTCCTTTTATAGGTTTTGTATCATTTTGGTATTGGTGAAATATTGATTCCTTCTTTATTATCTAAAAATTCATATCTAATATGTTAAGTTTAAGATAAATATAAACACGTAGATTAATATTTAAAAACATGAAAAATGTTGCCTCTGAAATCACTACCGATAAATTAATAAAACCTACCGTACTGAATGTGTTAAGAATCGAAACGAGTAGGTCAGAAAACAACCGCTTATAGTATAGAGAATATGGTTAAAGTGACCATAAATTTTACAGATCTTCAGCACATGTTTTTTAGGGTAATGTGGTCGGTATTACGCCACTGCCGCTTTACTTTCCCAGAAAAAAATCCCGGTACCCATTAAAGGCTGGGTGAACCGGAAGCCGTAGGGTTGGGATCGAACCCTACCTCTTGTCCTTTGTAGTCCAGTTCACTAACCACTGAGCTATCGTGGCTCCCAGAGTCAAGCAGTAGATAAATAAATAAATCACAGATATAGAGTCAAAGTCAAGCAGTAGATAAATAAATAAATCACACATATAGAGTCAAAGTCAAGCAGTAGATAAATAAATAAATCACAGATATAGAGTCAAAGTCAAGCAGTAGATAAATAAATAAATCACACATATAGAGTCAAAGTCAAGCAGTAGATAAATAAATAAATCACAGATATAGAGTCAAAGTCAAGCAGTAGATAAATAAATAAATCACACATATAGAGTCAAAGTCAAGCAGTAGATAAATAAATAAATCACAGATATAGAGTCAAAGTCAAGCAGTAGATAAATAAATAAATCACACATATAGAGTCAAAGTCAAGCAGTAGATAAATAAATAAATCACAGATATAGAGTCAAAGTCAAGCAGTAGATAAATAAATAAATTGATCGGAGATATAAAGTCAAGGTCAAACACTTAGCGATATACTTTTTTTTCTTTCTTCATATAAAAGCACAACCTTTGAAGTTTCGTTTTTTTTTCATCTTCATTTTCATCTCAAAAAACCTAATCGCCTGCCCATTCTCTGGGAGCCAGTGCTGCCAAGCGAACAATAGAGTGGTAGAAGGAAAAAAAAAGGTCCAAGTAAATTGCGTGTGCATAAAGATGTAATTGAAATGATTGAGGCATTGATTTCCAATCAGCATTTTGAACTGTGACGCTGGATGCTGATAATGGTGAAAAGTGATATGGATTGAGAGTGTGGTAGTTCGATCAACCGGTTTATAATATATGTTAACGAAATGCTGTACTAAAAGTCGCCACTATTTCTGAGCACTAAAATAATCATACAACGACAAATGGTTAAGATTGTATGTTCACAAATAATTATTACTATTTGTTGTATATTGTTGGTTCCATACAAATATGTTCATTATCCACTTGGCTTCGCAAATGTATCCTCATTCCCCACTTGGCCTCATAATGTATCCTCATTCCCTACTTGGCCTGATAATGTATCCTCATTCCCCACTTGGCCTCATAATGCATCTTCATAGCCCACTTGGCCTCATAATGTATCCTCATTCCCCAATTGGCCTCATAACGTATCTTCATAGCCCACTTGGCCTCATAATGTATCCTCATTCCCCACTTGGCCTCATAATGTATCCTCATTCCCCACTTGGTCTCATAATGTATCCTCATTCCCCACTTGGCCTCATAATGTATCTTCATAGCCCACTTGGCCTCATAATGTATCCTCATTCCCCACTTGGCCTCATAATGTATCCTCATTCCCCACTTGGCCTCATAACGTATCTTCATAGCCCACTTGGCCTCATAATGTATCCTCATTCCCCACTTGGCCTCATAATGTATCCTCATTCCCCACTTGGCTTCATAATGTATCATCATTATCCATTTATTTACTTATCTATATCTGTATCCCCCCCCCCCCTTTTCCCTCCCAACTTTACGGAGAAGGAAACTAACCAATCAACGCTTTAAGTAAGTACTTAACATTGTCTCACCACACCTCCCCCCCCCCTTTACATTTGTCTCCAGTTAAATGCATCCGTTAATCCCTCCGCCCCCTTATCCACCTATAACCATTAAGGTACACGGTCCTGCTTGTTTAACAGCCAGCTAGCGCAAGTAAGGGGCCATAATTCACACATACCATTCCATCCTCTTCTACATTCGGATAAGACATAACCAAACTAGTCCACTGTTTCGTATGTTGCCGTTTGGGTTAACTTGACCGCAGTTCTAAAATGTTGCAAACGTTCGCAATATAAAATGAGTTCAATGCTGGATAACATCATCATCATCGAGTGCCTTCTCCGCAACGAAGATTGGCTACCATAAAGCGCCATTCTGCTCTGTCTCTTGCTTTGATGGTGCAGGTTGTCATATGCTAATTTGTCCATCTTTTGATGTTACTCGTCCATGTTAGTCTTGGTCTGCCTCTGCCTCTTTTACCTTGTATTTTCCCCTCCAGGATTACTTTCAATATAGTTGGATAACAGGATGATGAAATTACGCACGATACCACTCGTTCGATTACTAACATGGACGAGTAGCATCAAAAGATGGACAAGTCAACCTATGACAATCTGCACCATCAAAACAAGAGACAGAGTGAAATGGCGCTTCATGGTAGCCAACTTTCGATGCGGACACGGCTCTCAATGATGATAGTGAATGAAATTACACGCTATACTATTCGAGAGCTGAAGTATCGTTTGCTCGACTTGTCCTCGTTGTAGACGCTGCCTCAACTATTAGTGGCGTATAGTCCATTCCAAAAGTCATGCCCCTCTTCAAAAGGATATAACGTAATAACCGTTTGGTTTTAATTGTTGAAATTTTGTATGTAAACTATTTATTCATCATCATCTTTGAGCGCCGTGTCCGCATTGAATGTTGGCCACCATGGAGAGCCATTTAGTTTTGTCTCTTGCTTTGATAGTGCAGGTTGTCGTACGCTGATTTGTCCATATTTTAATGTTTCTCGTCCATGTTAGCCTTGGTCTGCCTCTTTTACCTTGTATTTTTCCTTTCCAAGATTACTTAAGTGGGCTGTCGTGTCTTTTAACATGACATGGGCATGTTCAAACTGTTATTTGTCATGGCGTTAAATGTTTTTAAAATGTCACTTGAAACAATAGACGGTTCTAATTTTGTCTTGTTTGCGGTAGATGGTTGGTTGGTTGGTTGGTTGGTTGGTTGGTTGCGTTCGCCCGATGACTAAAGTATTCTAGAGTATCGTAGTAGACTAGAATATTCCTCTTCATCATCCGCCCTTACAAGGACGTTAAGTGGGTGTGTCTGCGTTGTGTTGTGGTTTGCAGTATAACTGTTATATTTGCGCATTTCGGCCCAACACATCCGACTCCAGCACGACATTTTTGAGTACCGGGTTGTCTTCCCTCTTCGATCCCTGCACGCCTGGCCAGACTAGACAGGTTAGTCTGTTACTGGAGGCACCGCGGAGAGGTGGAGCAGAGTCTGGATGGTTTTGGTTCACCGATCCTGGCGTAAGCCATCAGCTGTGGGTCGCTGATAACTTCCAGCTCTGGTGCTGGTAGGTGCGACTACGCCTCCTTTGCGGTATATAAAAATGATACTAGTCAAATAGAATGTTTACAATTTCTACTGGTTAACACTATGCAGGTAATTAAAAAGTATATAATAATTTGCACGGATTTTTCACTCGGGTAGAAAAGCCTAATCACCGTCGCGCTTGGAGACTGCCTGTCGGTTCTAGTTTATACAAATATTTGTTTTATCTTTTTCGTTCGCCAGCTTTTACCTCTGACGAAGTTCCTAGACACTAGGAACTGAATTTTGCGTGTTATTCCATTTTTCCCTGGCAAACGTGTGCACAAGGGTCCCTCGTAGCACAGGCAAATAACTCCGACTTCGGAGGTACTCATATTTTTGTCCATCGATGAGTAATTGACGTTTCAAGCCGGGCCTCGCTGCTGAGACTAGGGCTGGTTGCCACAGAGAGAAATCATGATTAAAAATCCTAACCGGTGCAACCAGGATTTGAACCCACAACCTCTCTGTCTCGAGGCCGGCTACCTGCCTCAAGACCAACCAGTTCCCCGTGGGAACATTTCAGTTGACGAGAATTGTTGTGTCTCTTCTTTCTTACATAAATTTGATGTAATCATCTTGTTTTTCTTTCAGATTTCACCGGCGTGGACTCAGGATTTTCCAGTCTACATAGTGTACCACAGTTTGCTGCGCCATCGTCGCCAGTGGTACCACAACAGGTTAGATCATAGAGTTACACTATTCTTGTCAGGTTATATCATCATCAAAAAGTACCATGCTTGCTAGCGTAGGTGATCATGTATCTCCACAGCTTTCGATCTCGACAATTATTTATCATTTCTGTTGTTGACCTTCTGCCACGCCATTCTCTTAAGCTGTCTAGTATATTTTCTCTTTACTTCCCTCTATCTCTTCGTCCCTCAATTTTCCAAGTTATTGCAATATATTCCAGTGGTCTCTTCTCATTACATTGCCAAACAATTATGATTGTTTCTTCCTAATATTGGAAGTTAGTTCTCTCTTTGCTTTGGCCTCTTTCAGAACGTTTTCATTATCCTTCTTAGCTGTCCGTGGTATTCATAACATTCTTCTGTAAAACCACATTTTTACAGCCTCCAGTGATTTTCTTATCTGTTGTCTTATTGTCCATGATTCACATCCATATGTTAAGACTGGCTCTACACAACGTTTAATAACTCATCATCTTTTTTCTATTGTCAAACATAGATTGTGCTATATCTTCCTCATTATTTGAAAAGCTGCTTTTGCCTGAGCCATTCTGCATCTCATCATCTCATGAAAAGATAAATATATTAATATTTTTTGCAACCAGGTGCGCTTATGCATTGCAAGTCTGTCATTTGTTATCTCTCGTCTACGATGTTATTGTCTCTAAAGTTCTGTATCTGCCCCTTCGTTCTCAGATGTGCCTCTCATTTTGTATTGATATTTGTATGATTTATTTGGTGTTTTGGGAAAGTAAATTGTACTGTCGTATCTTGTTGTGTCTATATTTCTGTCCATATATCTGTCTACCTATATATGTTCTGCTTATACATGCATAATGGGGGAATCCTTGGAGGTTTAGCTGTCAGATTTCTCGACAACCGTCTAGGGGTCATATTAACATTTTATTTGACTTTTGTTTTTCAATCATCCTACTTTTGAATATTTGCATGCTTCTAATATATATATATATATATATATATATATAGTATATATGAAGTATGTTCTTCATGACATTAAAATTACTTTTTGCCATTCCTATTCTTTTGTTTATTTCAGTAGTATATATATATATATATATATATATATATATATATATATATATATATAATGAGAAATATATATTTATTGAATTACAAATATTGTCAACTTGCTCGTCTATCTGTGTGTATGTCTAGATATACATGCATTTATATGTCTACCTACTTTACCTATCTATCTATCTGTCTGTCTGTCTGTCTGTCTGTCTGTCTGTCTGTCTGGCTGGCTGGCTGTCTGTCTGTCTGTCTGTCATTTGTAATCTCCAACTGTCTGTCTCTCTGTCAGTACATGTGTATGTGTCTGTCTGTCTATCTATCATTTGTAATCTCCAACAGTTTGTCTGTCTGTCAGTACATGTGTGTGTGTGTGTGTCTGTCTGTCTATCTATCAATTGTAATCTCCACCTGTCTGTCTATATAGAGTTCTATCATTCTCGCCATCTGCAGTGATACTGGTAAACAACTCGAAGGTATATTTTAGCCTCAGCATCAAAAACCCAGTGCTAACCAAGACCGTACTCCACTTCACTGTGGTCCTAGAAACATCTTACTTAGTCTAGTCAAGTGAGTGGAGATCGAAGAGGAAAGACAAATCCTATCTCCAAATTCTATCTGAATATTTCGAATGTGTCGGTCCGAAATAAGCAAATACATCATTCCTGTAAACTATGACAGATTTGATGACAAATAACGAAGACAAAAAACTGTGTCGATCTATCCATTTTTCTGTCTAACATTCTTTCTATCCGCTGTCTGTATAAAATATAAATCGTCTAACAACCAGTCTACTTCATCATTTTTTTCTTTTCACATAAACTCCAATGAAGGTAAATTTCTTCACTGGTGTTTTTATCTTTGGCTCTCATGACGATGTACACATTCTTGACCCTCGTTTGGCGCTCGTTATAATTCCCGAAGGACTTGCAGGGGTGTCTCTATTTTTAATTATTTTTGCTGCTCATGAATGATTCTTATTGGGTCTCTGACTTTCTAGTCTGTTAATTAGCAAGGCTTGGTCGTATGGTCAAATTCGTATTTTTATGAGCGGTAGAAGATGTGATCTATGTAGTAGGGAGTGAAGGACACATCATATGTATGTGTGTGGGGTGGGGGCAGTGCTTTTCTATCGCTTTTAAGATCGTATTACATTGTTTGTATTCTGTAGCGCTGTGTTGTATTATGTTATGTTGTGTTATGATCTGTTGTGTTGTTTTATGTTCTATTGTGTTGTGCTATGTTTTTTTTGTGTTGTGTTGTGTTCTGGTGTGTTGTGCTGTGTTATGTTCTATTGCGTTGTGTTGTGTTATTTTCTGGTGTGTTATGTTCTGTTGTTGTGTTATGTTCTGTGTTATAATGTGTTGCGTTTGGGTTGTGTTATGTTATGTTATGTTATGTTATGTTATTTTATGTTCGGTTGTGTTGTATTATGTTGTGTTATGTTCTGTTGTGTTATACTCGGTTCTATTGTTCTATGTTATGTTATGTTGTTTTGGGCTGTGCTGTGTTGTTGTGTTATGTTCTGTTGTTTTGTGTTCTGTTGTGCTGTTACAAACTGTGATACTTTATGAAAACCATTGAGACAGTGACCCTGTTCTCTTATCTTTAACGAAAGTGGATCCAGGTATCCAAACTGAGCTTCTCAGCTTCATGCTTGATGATTTCATTATATCAGATAATTTTGTTGTTGATGTGAAGATATGAAAATCGAAAAAAATATGCTGCATGTTGCTGTCAGGGCTAATTATATATATATAATCTCTACTTTATTGTTTGTAGACACAGCGGTTACCTCTCTTCATTGTCCAAACTGAAAGGGACGCTTCGTTTACGTAGATGCATTGTGTGGCTAGTTTTAGGCAAGCCTCGATGTCTGTTCTTTTTGTCCTGATACATCTGTCTTCGGCATTTTTGTGTTTTGTCTGGTTGCCTTTCCTCTTAGAATCTTACTCCTTTGATCATATTCGTTACTGCATTTCAGAGGTTCTATTGTAATATGCGGGTGGGCGAATCGATTACTTGTCTAGGTCCAAACCACAATTGCTTGTCGGGGTCCAAAACATAATTACTTGTCAGGGTCCAAAACATAATTACTTGTCAGGGTCCAAACCATAATTACTTGTCAGGGTCCAAACCATAATTACTTGTCAGGGTCCAAACCATAATTACTTGTCAGGGTCCAAATCATAATTACTTGTCAGGGTCCAAACCATAATTACTTGTCGGGGTCCAAACCACAAATACTTGTCGGGGTCCAAACCATAATTACTTGTCGGGTCCAAACCACGAATACTTGTCGGGGTCCAAACCATAATCACTTGTCGGGGTCCAAACCATAGTCACTTGTCGGGGTCCAAACTATAATTACTTGTCGGAGTCCAAACCATAATCACTTGTCGGGGTCCAAACCATAATCACTTGTCGGGGTCCAAACCATAATCACTTGTCGGGGTCCAAACCATAATCACTTGTCGGGGTCCAAACCATAATCTCTTGTCGGGGTCCAAACCATAATCACTTGTTGGGGTCCAAACCATAATCACTTGTCGGGGTCCAAACCATAATCACTTGTCGGGGTCCAAACCATAATCACTTGTCGGGGTCCAAACCATAATCTCTTGTCGGGGTCCAAAACATAATCTCTTGTCGGGGTCCATACCATAATCACTTGTCGGGGTCCAAACCATAATCACTTGTCACGGTCCAAACCATAATCACTTGTCGGGGTCCAAACCATAATCACTTGTCGTAGTCCAAACCATAATCACTTGTCGGGGTCCAAACCATAATCACTTGTCGGGGTCCAAACCATAATCACTTGTGAGGGTCCAAACCATAATCACTTGTCAGGGTCCAAACCATAATCACTTGTCGGGGTCCAAACCATAATCACTTGTCGGGGTCCAAACCATAATCACTTGTGAGGGTCCAAACCATAATCACTTGTCAGGGTCCAAACCATAATCACTTGTCAGGGTCCAAACCATAATTACTTGTCGGGTCCAAACCACGAATACTTGTCGGGGTCCAAACCATAATCACTTGTCGGGGTCCAAACCATAGTCACTTGACGGGGTCCAAACTATAATTACTTGTCGGAGTCCAAACCATAATTACTTGTCGGGGTCCAAACCATAATCACTTGTTGGGGTCCAAACCATAATCTCTTTACTTTTTACTTTACTATAGATATCAGTTAACGACACCGGTGTTGTGTTGGTTGACAAGTCTTGTTTGGCTTCCTGCATGCGCTCCTGTTCGGTATCTATTTTGTGATGGGAGTGGTTCTAGATTGATCCACCGCCGCAAGAAAAAGTGAGCTTTTTTACTGAAATAATTTTGGTGTAAATGATATTTCAGTCAAAAATCGCTTTTGAGAATAAATAGTTCAAAGATGGACAAACTCGGCACTTTGTCGTGTGACGTGTTCCGATGTTCATTATAAATGGTATGGGGATATTATAAATGTCTTTAGAACTTTAAGATATGACTTCTTCTAATCAATTTTAGTGCATCAGAGGAAAATACCAGCCGTGAAATAAAACGTTTACCCGAACTCCTCATGCCGACTGCACTGGACAAGTGGCCTTTATTTTGACAATTTAAAAAAAGTGAAGAAAATAGTGGTATGGGAACAGCTTTATGTGATCATTAACAAAACAAAAGTCGACGTTTCGGCCAAGTAGGCCTTCAGCTTTTGTTTTGTAAATTACCGCGTAAGGCTGTTACCATACCACTTTTTTTCTTCCTTTTTTTATTGTCATTATCATCAGCTTTACAGCAGTTTCGTATCTTTATGCATCTTGGTGCATCTTGATGCATTTACTCATTTACTAGTACCATGCCTCTGCTACTTAATGTTTGTATATCGTTCTATGTGTTTACACTAGTATACTAGCAGTACTATCGAGCATATTATCACCATGTAGTTAGATTTGTGTACATATTCTTATATATATACAACTTTCAAGCAGAAACTGAGGCCATCAGAGATGCTGCAACACTGGCTACTCAACACAAAAATAACAGGCACAATAAATTGGTGATTCTGACTGATGCACTGTCAGTATTATCAGCTCTAAAAAGCCCCAAGAACAATGAACTAGATGACTTGAGAACAACCCTGGACCAACTATGCAATAAACTTCCAGAGAGTAGTCATTCAGTGGATACCATCACATTGTAATATACACGGGAACGAACGCGCAGACAAATTAGCTAAAGAGGGAGGGAGATTACCACAAGAGAACTATCCACTCAGTTATGATGAAGCCAAATCCATCCTCAAGGGTCAGTTCCATGAAAAATTGAAACGAGAACACCCAAAGCATAACGAGAGTGACGGATACCACCAACTATCAAGGAGGAATCAAGTCATCATACTTCGCCTACGCACTGGCCACGATAGAATGAGGAATCACATGTTCACCAAATTCAAAATAGGTACAACCAGCTTATGCCACTGGACAATATGACTACAAAACATGTTCTGCAGGATTGCCCCCAGTACACAGACCTGAGAAGAGCAATGTGGTCCACACCCACCTCCCTGGAGGAGAAACTATATGGGGCAATCGATTCGCTTAAACAGACAGCTGACTTCATGAGAGAGTCTGGAATCCTTCCCTGATTGAGTCTTGATCGCAGAGAGAGAGAGGGAGAGAGAGAGAGAGAGAGATCCTTATATATATATTTGTGTTGTTGTTTGTTGTTCTAGCTGTAGTCCTACTTTGCCGAAACGTCGACTTTTGTTTTCTTAATTACCACGTAAAGCTGTTACGATACCACTTTTTTCTTCCTTTTTTTTTAATTTTTATTATCATCAGCTTTACAGCAGCTTCGCTTCTCTATCCATTTTGTGCATTTCTTCTTCTTCTTTTTTTTCTTCTCCTTTTTTCTTCTACTACCTTTCAGCTCCCTGTGACGAATAAGTCTTCAACAAATACTTTCCAAGTCGTTCTGCTTCTTGCCATCCTTTTGTTGTTGTTGTGGCGTTCGCAGTTTTCAACTCTGACGAAGTCCCTAATACTAGGAACTGAATTTTGCGTGTTAATCCATTTTTCCCTGGCAGCCGCGTGCACAGGGGTCCCTCGCCGCACAGGCAGATAACTCCGACTTCGGAGGTACTCATGTTTTTTTTTTTTCCGTCGATGAGTAACTGACGTTTCAAGCCGAGCCTCGCTGCTGAGACCAGAGGCGGTTGCCGCAGAGAGAAATCATAAATAAAAATCCCAACCGGTGGAGCCGAGATTTGAACCCACAACCTCCCTGTCCCAAGGCCGGCGTCCTGTCTCGAGACCAACCAGTCCCCCATGGACTTGGAATATGAGGAAACTGCAACAAGGAATACTTTTCATGCATAGCCTGCAATAGTTCCTGCCGCCTATCCACCATATACCGAAAGTTCACGTCCTCCCGGAAGTGATGATCGTCATATTTCTTTAAAAATGTATATCGCTTGATGATGTTAGGCCATCGTTGCTGACTCCAATTTCGAACATATAAACACAGTCGTCAGATTATCCCCGTCGTACATCAAACAACAGACCGTAACTTTAGCGTAACGCCGGTCTAGGGATTTAAGATGAGCCATTACGATGACGTAGCACACATAGGATATAAATCTAGACGACACAGACATACGAATGATATGTAATTTGTACTGGGAGCAAATAGCAATAATAAAATATAACAAGGAGAACTCTACACCCATGGACATAAAAATAGGAGTAAAACAAGGATGCATCATATCACCAAGCTTGTTCAATCTATAAAAAAAAAAAAAAGTAAAGTACCCCCGTCACGCCAAGTGGCGTATAGGGAAATACGGTGTTAGTGACCATATATTTTACAGACCTTCGGCACATGATTTTTGGGGTAATGTGGTCAGTATTACGCCCGTGCTGCTTTACTTTCCCAGAAAAAATCAGGTACCCATTTAAGGCTGGGTGAACCCGGAAGCCGTCGGTTTTGGATCGAACCCTACCCCTTGTCCTTTGTAGTCCAGTTCACTAACCACTGAGCTATCGCGGCTCCCTTGGTTCAATCTATACACTGAGCAAATCTTTAAAAACAATTCAGAGATGCCAGGCCTAAACATTAATGGAAAGATAATCAATAACCTAAGATATGCTGACTATACTGTTCTACTAGCAGAAAATCCTAAAGACCTACAACAATTGCTTAATGTGATAAATAATAACAAGCAAAAATATGGACTAGAAATGAATATCAAAAAGACTAAAACTATGATCATAAACAAAGAAAATTCTCAAGACCTACAATTAAATATCACAGTTGACGGAATACATCTGGAGACTGCCCAAAGCTACAACTACCTGGGACATACTATAACCAATGATGGAAAATGTAAAATTGAAATAAACAAAAGTATAGGTATGGCAAAAAGTAGTTTTAATGCTAAGACAAATATACTAACAACAAAACAAATATCAGCAGGGCTGAAACTAAGAATGGCAAAATGTTACATCTTCTCAGTATTCCTGTATGGTGCAGAAACATGGACATTAGACAAGAAAACAGAACAGAAAATTGAAGCCTTTGAAATGCGGATTTATAAAAGAATAGGTAGAATTGGATGGAAAGAAAAGAAAACAAACGATGAAGTTTTAAAACAACTGAAAATAAAAAGAGAACTGCTAAATACAATTAAGACAAGAGAAATTAAATTTTTAGGGCATGTTAAAAGACACAACAGCCTACTAAAAGTAATATTGGAAGGGAAAATATAAGGTAAAAGAGGCAGAGGCAGACCAAGACTAACATGGACGAGTAACATCAAAAGATGGACAAGTCAATCTATGATAGCCTGCCCCATCAAAGAAAGAAAGAAACAGTAGAATGGTGATCCATGGTAGCCAACCTTTCGTTGCGGAGAAGGGACTTGATGATGATGATGATGAGGATGAGCACACATAACAATGGCGCAAGCACTGCAATGACGCGCCCTTTAGATTCTTGATTACTCTAGTGAATGTGGCCTAAGATATCATTCCATGTCTTCCCCATTATCTTCATCTCTGCTTCTATCTGTCTTCTCCAAGAATTTCTTGGTCTTCTTCTTTGTCTTTTCCCCTGGGGATTCCAAAAAAGGGCCTGTTGTGTAATACTCTCAGTTGGCTTCCGTAGTGTGTGTCCTGTCCAGCGCCATCGTCTTCGCTGTATCTCTTTATCCACTTGTATTTGACAGGTACATTTCCATAATTCTATGTTAGTGATTTTGTCCTGCCATTTCCATCCTTTTATTTTGCGTAAGCATTCATTAATGAACGTCTGTACCTTCGGAATTGTCAATTTTGTTGTTCACCATGTTTCGCAGCCATATAATAGGACTGACTTAACATTGGAGTTGAAATTGTGTGTGTGTGTGGAGATAAACCTAATTTCTGTTTTGGTGCCTTTATTCCCGGCCTTTATTCTCTAGTCCTAAAAAACGCTTTCCCGTCCCGTCCCCACACGTAGACCCATGAAATGAGAAAATCTATTAAATATAGCTTGTATTTATTGAAGTTTACATATATAATTCTGTCTCAGAAGTAACCAATATACTATCACCGTGTTAAGCTCGACAGATCAACTCCTGGTATGAAGACAAAACGGGTCAGCTTTTAAATCGGCGTAGGCTGTGAGTAAACAAGATAGACGCTACACATGAGACCTCTTAAACACGCATTTTAATCAGAGCAATCTGCTTTATGGTAGAGGAGGGAAGGGAGAGGGTATGTAAACCGTGATTTTATTTATTTATTTTTGCTTTCCATAAAACCATCAGTCATGGTTGTTGTCATGAAGAGCCATTGAAATTGTTTGTTTTATCCCCACGAAGGGTAATTGAACGAAGGGGTGGTGGGTTGCGACTAGGATGAGTTTATAGTGATAAGGTAAAAAGAGGATGATTGTATAGAACTAAGGCGGGTAGGAGGATGAGTTTATAGTGATAAGGTAATAAGAGAATGATTGTATGGAACAAAGGCGGGGAGGAGAATGAGTTTATAGTGATAAGGTAATAAGAGGATGATTGTATGGAACTAAGGCGGGTAGGAGGATGAGTTTATAGTGATAAGGTAATAAGAGGATGATTGTATAGAACTAAGGCGGGTAGGAGGATGAGTTTATAGTGTTAAGGTAATAAGAGGATGATTGTATGGAACAAAGGCGGGGAGGTGAATGAGTTTATAGTGATAAGATAATGAGAGGATGATTGTATGGAACTAAGGCGGGGAGGAGGATGAGTTTATAGTGTTAAGGTAATATAAGGATGATTGTATGGAACTAAGAGGAGAGGAGGATGAGTTTATAATGTTAAGGTAATAAGAGGATGATTGTATAGAACTAAGGCGGGAGGAGGATGAGTTTATAGTGATAAGGTAATAAGGGGATGATTGTATGGAACTAAGGCGGGGAGGAGGAGGAGTTTTTTAAGATAGGGTTATATGAAGTATAATTGAATGGAAATATGGCTGAAATAATGATGAGTTTATAGAGATAAGGTTATAAGGAGGATGATTGTATGGAACTAAGGCGGGGATGACGTTAAATTCATGCCACTATGGTCGCCCTGAGAATGAGCGTAAGGAATTAATTAAGCGGTGAGAAAGAGTGTATGAAGCTATAATAGCGGTGAGAATGAATGTATGAAACTATAATAGAGGTTAGAATGAGTGTATGAAGCTATAATAGAGGTGAGAATGAGTGTATGAAGCTATAATAGAGGTGAGAATGAGTGTATGAAACTATAATAGAGGTGAGAAAGAGTGTATGAAACTATAATAGAGGTGAGAAAGAATGTATGAAACTATAATAGCGGTGAGAAAGAGTGTATGAAGCTATAATAGAGGTGAGAATGAATGTATGAAACTATAATAGAGGTTAGAATGAGTGTATGAAGCTATAATAGAGGTGAGAATGAGTGTATGAAACTATAATAGAGGTGAGAAAGAGTGTATGAAACTATAATAGAGGTGAGAAAGAATGTATGAAACTATAATAGCGGTGAGAAAGAGTGTATGAAACTATAATAGCGGTGAGAAAGAGTGTATGAAACTATAATAGCTGTGAGAAAGAGTGTATGAAACTATAATAGCGGTGAGAAAGAGTGTATGAAACTATAATAGCGGTGAGAAAGAGTGTATGAAACTATAATAGAGGTGTAAATGAGTGTATGAAAATATAATAGAGGTGTAAATGAGTGTATGAACCTATAATAGCGGTAAGAATGAGTGAATACATCTATAATAGCAGTGAGAATGAGTGTATGAAACTATAATAGCGGTGAGAATGAGTGTATGAAACTATAATAGCGGTGAGAAAGAGTGTATGAAACTATAATAGCGGTGAGAAAGAGTGTATGAAACTATAATAGCGGTGAGAAAGAGTGTATGAAACTATAATAGAGGTGTAAATGAGTGTATGAACCTATAATAGAGGTGAGAATGAGTATATGAACCTATAATAGAGGTAAGAATGAGTGAATACATCTATAATAGCAGTGAGAATGAGTATATGAAACTATAATACAGGTAAGAATGAGTGTATAAAACTATAATAGAGGTGAGAATGAGTGTATGAAACTATAATAGAGGTGAGAATGAGTGTATGAAACTATAATAGAGGTGAGAATGAGTGTATGAAACTATAATAGCGGTGAGAAAGAGTGTATGAAACTATAATAGAGGTGTAAATGAGTGTATGAACCTATAATAGAGGTGAAACTGAGTATATGAACCTATAATAGCGGTAAGAATGGGTGAATACATCTATAATAGAGGTGAGAATGAGTATATGAAACTATAATGGAGGTAAGAATGAGTGTATAAAACTATAATAGAGGTGAGAATGAGTGTATGAAACTATAATAGAGGTGAGAATGAGTGTATGAAACTATAATAGAGGTGAGAATGAGTGTATGAAACTATAATAGCGGTGAGAAAGAGTGTATGAAACTATAATAGAGGTGTAAATGAGTGTATGAACCTATAATAGAGGTGAGAATGAGTATATGAACCTATAATAGAGGTAAGAATGAGTGAATACATCTAATCTATAATAGCAGTGAGAATGAGTTTATGAAACTATAATAGCTGTGAGAATGAGTGTATGAAACTAAAATAGCGGGATGAATGAGTGTATGAAACTATAATAGAGGTGAGAATGAGTGTATGAAACTATAAAAGAGGTGAGAATGAGTTTATAAAACTATAAAAGAGGTGAGAATGAGTGTATGAAACTATAATAGCGGTAAGAATGAGTGAATACATCTATAATAGCAGTGAGAATGAGTGTATGAAACTATAATAGCGGTGAGAATGAGTGTATGAAACTAAAATAGCGGGATGAATGAGTGTATGAAACAATAATAGAGGTGATAATGAGTGTATGAAACTATAATAGCGGTGAGAATGAGTGTATGAAACTATAAAAGAGGGAGAATGAGTGTATGAAACTATAATAGCTGGATGAATGAGTGTTTGAAACTATAATATAGGTGAGAATAAGTGTATGAAATTATAATAGAGGTGAGAATGAGTTTATGAAACTATAAAAGAGGTGAGAATGAGTGTATGAAACTATAATAGAGGTGAGAATGAGTGTATGAAATTATAATAGAGGTGAGAATTAGTTTATGAAACTATAATAGCGGTGAGAATGAGTGTATGAAACTATAATAGAGGTGAGAATGAGTGTATGAAACTATAATAGAGGTGAGAATGAGTGTATGAAATTATAATAGAGGTGAGAATGAGTGTATGAAACAATAATAGAGGTGAGAATGAGTTTATGAAACTATAATAGAGGTGAGAATGTGTTTATGAAACAATAAAAAGGTGAGAATGAGTGTATGAAACAATAATAGAGGTGAGAATGAGTTTATGAAATTATAAAAGAGGTGAGAATGAGTGTATGAAAATATAATACAGGTGAGAATGAGTGTATGAAATTATAATAGAGGTGAGAATGAGTTTATGAAACTATAATAGCGGTGTGAATGAGTGTATGAAACTTTAATACCAGTGAGAACGAGTGTATGAAACTATAATAGCGGTGAGAATGAGTGTATGAAACTATAATAGAAATGAGAATGAGTGTATGAAACAATAATAGAGGTGAGAATGAGTTTATGAAACTATAATGGAGGTGAGAATGCGTGTATGAAACTATAATAAAAGTGAGAATGAGTGTATGAAACTATAATAGAGGTGAGAATGAGTTTATGAAACTATAATAGAGGTGAGAATGAGTGTATGAAACTATAATAGCTGGATGAATGAGTGTTTGAAACTATAATAGAGGTGAGAATGAGGGTATGACACTATAATAGAGGTGAGAATGAGTGTATGAAACTATAATAGCTGTGAGAATGAGTGTATGAAACTATAATAGAGGTGAGAAAGAGTGTATGAAACTATAATGGAGGTGAGAAAGAATGTATGAAACTGTAATATAGGTGAGAATGAGTGTATGAAACTATAATAGCGGTGAGAATGAGTGTATGAAACTATAATAGAGGTGAGAACGAGTGTATGAAACTATAACAGCGGTGAGAACGAGTGTATGAAACTATAATAGCGGTGAGAATGATTTTATGAAACTATAATAGCGGTAAGAATGAGTTTATGAAACTATAATAGCGGTGAGAATGAGAGTATGAAACTATAATAGCGGTAAGAATGAGTTTATGAAACTATAATAGCGGTAAGAATGAGTGTATGAAACTATAATAGCGGGGTGAATAAGTGAATGAAACTATAATAGCGGGGTGAATGAGTGAATGAAACTGTAATAACGAGGTTAATGAGTGAAAGAAACTATAATAGCGGGGTGAATGAGTGAATGAAACTATAATAGCGGGGTGAATGAGTGAATGAAACTATAATAGCGGGGTGAATGAGTGAATGAAACTATAATAGCGGGGTGAATGAGTGAATGAAACTATATTAGCGGCGTGAATGAGTGTATTTAAATATAATAGCGGGTGAATGAGTGTTTGTAAGTATAATAGCGTTGTGAATAAGTGTATGAGAAAGAAACGACATGAGACTCTACAAGTTTGAGAATTACTACTCTGAACCGACCTCTGGACTTATTTGCGACATGTTCCCCCGGTGCTATCTATATGTTCCCTCTGCTGCATATCCACCATCATCTGACCTCTTATCTGATTGGCTGACACCCTCTCAGACGTCAGCAACTTTCCTGAAGACGACAGGTTCGAGAAAGAACTGCCCTCCACAGCTTCTCGTTTTGTTCTGTATGTGACATTTTTCTTGATGTCTCCGAAATGGGGCATTGATTTATATGGGAAGATGCCCCAAGTTCGATACACTCCCTTTATTATTTAAAGAAATATTTGCTGAAAGTGGTTTTCATTAGAGATGACAAAAATTATAATCAGTGTATAATTGTCGGATTTGTTAGTGATGTTTCATTACGTGGACTTTGTGTTTTATGCTGTTCTCTAACATCTTCAAGGAGCTGCGATTGACCAGTGGTTGGTGAATTGGTCTACTGTGGAGAAGAAATCCTCTTAGATCCTACTCGACGACTTCTTGGTTCATCATCATCATCGAGTGCCGTCTCCGCAACGACGGTTGGTTACCACGGATCGCCATTCCACTCTGTTTCTTGCCTTGATGTTGCAGGTTGTCATAGATTGACTTGTCCATCTTTTGATGTTATTCGTCCATGTTAGTCTTTGTCTGCCTCTGCCCCTTTTTACCTAGTATTTACCCTTCCAATATTACTTTTATCGGGCTGTTGTGTCTTTTAACGTGTCCCAAACATTTCATTTGTCTTGTCTTAATTGTATTTAGTAGTTCTCTTTTTTTATTTTTAGTTGTTTTAAAACTTCATCATTTATTTTCTTTTATTTGCATCCAATTCTACCTATTCTTCTATAAATCCACATTTCATATGCTTCGATTTTCTTTTCTGTTTTCTTGTCTAATGTTCATGTTTCTGCACCATACAAGAATATTGAGAAGATGTAACATTTTGCTATTCTCAGTTTCAGCCCTGCTGTTATTTGTTTTGTTGTTGGTATATTTTTCTAATAGTATTTTTATAATAGTAATTCGTTTCCGGTTGTTTCCAAAATGGAGGAATTATTTTTCTCCGGCTTGGTATATAACCGTTGATCAGAGGTTTAACAAGCCGCTATCGTAAAAACGATGTTGTTAATGAAACGTAGACCTGATCTTCAGTAATAAAGAAAAGACGATGGTCATACGTTGGACATGTGATGAGAAGAGATAATAACCGAATAGCAAAGCAAGCCCTCATATGGGAAACAACAGGTAAAAGAAAAAGAGGAAGACCCAGGGAGACACTGAGAAGAACATTGATGAGAGAGGCAAGAGCAGCAGGAGTCGGCTCCCTCAATGAGATAGAACTGCTTGCACAGAACAGAGACAGATGGCGAGATTTGATAAAATATCTTTAAAAGAAAACTGCTAGAACAAAAAATCCATATAGAAGAAGGTGTATCTTGGTCTACGCCCTATGGGCCGGTTACGGTTCGAAAGGTCAATAGAATAGAATAGAATATTTTTCATGTCATTAAAATTACTTTTTGCCATACCTATTCTTTTGTTTATTTCAATTTTTGATTCACCCAACCTTAAATGTGTACCAGATTTTTCCAAGAAAAAAAAGACAACATTTGCATATTGCAGGTCACGTTGTCCAAAACTGTGGAGTGGTCAGAGTAAATCATCATCAAGTGCCGGGCCTACAGGCGTGGCTGATCATGTCTCTCCACAACTTTCGATCTCGACAGTTATTTATCATTTCTATTATTGAACTTCTGCCAGGCCAATCTCTTAAGCTGTCTGGTATTTTTTCTCTTTGCTACCCTGTATCTATTCGTCCCTTAATTTTCCCAGTTGTTACAATATATTTCAGTTGTTCCCTTCTCATTGCATGACCAAACAAATTATTATTATTTCATCCTAATATTGGAAATTAGCTCTCTTTTTGCTTTGGCCTCTTTTAGAACGTTTTCATTAATCTTCTAAACTGCCCATGGTATTCTCAACATTCTTATGTAAAACCACATTTTTACAGCCTCCAATGATTTTCTTGTCTGTTGTCCTATTGTCCATGATTAACATCCATATGTAAAGACTGGCTTGACATAACATTTAAGAACTCAAGAGTAAATAGATGGTACATAACGGCCCGCTACTGGGCTCTTTCTTCTTTATAAATATCTTCTAGCTTAAAACAGGTGGTAGTAAACTGAATCCAAATGTACCAGTTTACCTGACACGTCAATAAGCTACCGAAGGTCTAAAGAAGAAAGAAAGAAATAAAATAAACGTAGCGATTCATATGTAAAGGCCACCATCATCAATTTATTAACAGACCGTACACCAATGCCCTTATTTACAGCTACTTCTCCGGACATCTTATTTTTTTCATCAACAATATCTGAACCCACCCAAACAGAATAATTGCCTCATACACACTGGTATATGAACAGTGGAAATTATTTATGTTGATGTTAGGGAAAACTAGAGACTACGGAAGCAGATGATGTTAGGGAAAACTAGAGACTACGAAAGCAGATGATGTTAGGGAAAACTAGAGACTACGAAAGCAGATGATGTTAGGGAAAACTAGAGACTACGAAAGCAGATGATGTTAGGGAAAACTAGAGAATACGGAAGCAGATGATGTTAGAGAAAATTAGAGACTACGGAAGCAGATGATGTTAGAGAAAACTAGAGACTACGGAAGCAGATGATGTTAGAGAAAACTAGAGACTACGGAAGCAGATGATGTTAGAGAAAACTAGAGACTACGGAAGCAGATGATGTTAGAGAAAACTAGAGACTGCGGAAGCAGATGATGTTAGAGAAAACTAGAGACTGTGGAAGCAGATGATGTTAGAGAAAATTAGAGACTACGGCAGCAGATGATGTTAGAGAAAACTAGAGACTACGGAAGCAGATGATGTTAGAGAAAACTAGAGACTATGGAGGCAGATGATGTTAGAGAAGACTAGAGACTACGGAAGCAGATGATGTTAGTGAAAACTAGAGACTACGGAATCAGATGATGTTAGAGAAAACTAGAGACTACGGTGGCAGATGATGTTAGAGAAAACTAGAGACTACGGAAGCAGATGATGTTAGAGAAAACTAGAGACTAACGAAGCAGATGATGTTAGGGAAAACTAGAGACTACGGAAGCAGATGATGTTAGAGAAAACTAGAGACTACAGAAGCAAATGATGTTAGAGAAAACTAGAGACTACGGAGGCTGATGATGTTAGAGAAAACTAGAGACTACGGAGGCAGATGATGTTAGAGAAAACTAGAGACTACGGAGGCAGATGATGTTAGTGAAAACTAGAGACTACGAAAGCAGATGATGTTAGAGAAAACTAGAGACTACGGAAGCAGATGATGTTAGAGAAATCTAGAGACTACGGAAGCAGATGATGTTAGAGAAAACTAGAGACTACGGAGGCAGATGATGTTAGAGAAAACTAGAGACTACGGAAGCAGATGATGTTAGAGAAAACTAGAGACTACGGAAGCAGATGATGTTTGAGAAAACTAGAGACTACGGAAGCAGATGATGTTAGAGAAAACTAGAGACTACGGAAGCAGGTGATGTTAGAGAAAACTAGAGACTACGGAGGCAGATGATGTTATGGAAAACTAGAGACTACGGAAGCAGATGATGTTAGAGAAAACTAGAGACTACGGAAGCAGATGATGTTAGAGAAAACTAGAGACTACGGAGGCAGATGATGTTAGAGAAAACTAGAGACTACGGAAGCACATGATGTTAGAGAAAACTAGAGACTACGAAAGCAGACCCCCCCCCCCCCCGAAAAAAAAAGTGAGATAAAAAAAAACACGAATGATCTTTACCAGTGGCGTTACGTGGTCTGCTCCCCGAGCAAGCTATATATTTTTGCACTTAACTTACTTTTTGGAGATGTGGTTTATCACAAGAATGCTACGAATTGCATTGATAGCAAATAATACACATGACGGATATTAAAAAAGATCTGGAGAAACCAGAAATATCATCAGATTCATAATTGAATCATAATAAAAAGGACAGATTACATTTTTGGGGGCAGGTGATGCGAAAAGAGGACCGTTATAAAACTATAACAGCGGGCATAATGAATAGAAAGAAGAGCAGAGAAAACCCAAGAGAAAAAAGTATTGAATATCTTATCCAAATGGCATAATAAAAGATCACTGACTGAAATTATAAAATATTTTATATACTTCACGAGATCTAGACATAAGCTGGTTATGTATACCTCACAAGACCTAAAAGAAGCTATTTATATATATATATATATATATATATATATATATATATATATATATATATATATACCACACACGACCTAATGGAAGCTGGTTATATATACCTCACAAGACCTAAAAGAAGCTAGTTATATATATATACCTCACAAGACCTAATGGAAGCTGGTTATATATACCTCACAAGACCTAAAAGAAGCTAGTTATATATATATATATATATATATACCACACAAGACCTAATGGAAGCTGGTTGTATATACCTCACAAGGCATAATAGAACCTGGTTATATATACCTCACATGACCTAATGGAAGCTGGTTATATATACCTCGCAAGGCCTAAAAGAAGCTAGATAAATATATATATATATATATATATATATATATATATATATATATATATATATATATATCACACAAGACTTAATGGAAGCTGGTTGTATATGCCTCACAAGACCTAATAGAACCTGGTTATATATACCTCTCAAGACCTAATGGAAGCTGGTTATGTATACCTCACAAGACCTAATGGAAGCTGGTTATATATACCTCACAAGACGTCGTGGAAGTTGGTTATATATACCACACAAGATCTAATGAATGCTGGTTATATATACCACACAAGACCTAATGGATGCTGGTTATATATACCACACAAGACCTAATGCATGCTGGTTATATATACCACACAAGACCTAATGGATGCTGGTTATATATACCACACAAGACCTAACACAAATTGGTTACACATACCAAACACGACGTAATATAATCATTCTGTAAGCATTACGGACGCAAAACCTAATATAAACTAATTATTAATACACGATCAGTTGTGAAGCTCTAAATGAAACTAGTTCGATATCTCGTAAATAAGATATTTCAGAAGCTCAATCAAATAAGACGCAACAATTAGTGTTTCATCAACAAGAGTCATATCTTGTGAGGAACACGACCACATCTTTCTATAACTATCTATATTTTAAGTATTTCAATCATTTCCATTATCTCTCCCAGTCATGCACATTGTAACTCCCATCCCTCTGTTTTCGTTACCTTCTGTGTTACTTTACGCCATTCATAAGCCGTGCGATCATAAATGTACATCATAAAAAAAAATATACAAATACAGTATGGTCTAGTGAATACAACAACAATTATGGCGATAAATCATGTTTATTTTACACTTAAGTCTCGTTGTATCAGATTTATGAGATACCAGATGAAAATAGTGATAATAAAAATAGGATTATTAACTTCGTTACAAGTTGTATATTTATCCTACCGATCTATATACTGTCTAGATAAAGACTGTAATGTTGTCTATCTATTGTATATGTAGGTAAATGAATCTAAACATCTGGGAACACTGTTAACCTTAGATGGGAGATGTACAAAAGAGGTGAGGTGCAGAATGGCTCAGGCAAAGTCAGCTTTCCAAAAAATGAGGAAGATACTGTGCAATTCATTTATGACAATAGAAACAAGAAAAGGAATTCTTAAATGTTATGCAGAGCAGGGTAGAGTTCTGCCCTACCAAAGGTGGAGTAAGACGTCTCCTTTCCTCGGCTTGTCTTCGGGACACCCTTGGGCAAGGTGGAGCTCCCGTTTAGCCCCCCCCCCCCTAATCAGGGTTATGTGAAGCCATTGGAGCAGGTGGTGGATGGTGTTGTCGGAGCAGCCGACAAGTAGTGCCGGTTATGGTCCCCACACCGCGATGGCAGGCAGAGGATCTCATGTATAGAGACAATGGCTGCGATCTCCGACTAGTACAGTCACTGCCAAGAAGGATAGGAATGGCAAACGACCTTCTTATATTGCCTGGAATAATCATGACAAACCACAATATTATATTTACAGCTAACGGCGTTAATGGGGACTTCACAACCACCTCGTCCGGTAGGGAGCGTCATGTGCTACAGGTGACACCCGATCGTCATCATGCGACTGTATGCAAGATCAAAAATAAAGTGACACTAGTAATAGGAACTTGGAACATTAGATCAGCATTCCAGGTTGGAAAGGTTATAGATATAACAAAGAGACATGGCTCAATGCGGCAGTATTTGCCTATGACGTCTTCGAAGGCTTCCACAGACGAGAGCAGACATGTGCTGCTGCTATAGATCTGGAGGATGCATACAACAGGGTACCATTTGAATATCTCATGCATATGCTTCTCAAACTGGCGGTGAACCCCTTCCTCATTAGATGGATCGCCGCGGCACTGTTTCAGAGGAAGGTGATACTCAGATGTGGAAGTTGGTCTTCCGAGCCAACATCCATTTGTCCAGGACTGCCACAAGGCTCACCATTGTCGCCAGTTCTATTTAACATGTACACAATAACGATCACGGAACAACAGCTGGATGGGAGGGGAAAAACTATGACTTTTGCTGATGATATTCTGGTATATCGACAGGGAAGAGACACATTGGGGAATCGCCTCCACAATGCAAGACGAACTCGATCGCATTTCTTCCTGGTGTGGGGTTTCAGGTGCCTTGGTTAATCCTAATAAAGCGTCAGTTTCATGGTTCTCCCTTAACAATCATATCGTTAATACGACCACACCGGTAGTACGAATGGGAGCTGATGAGGTGACCAGGGACAAGTTGATGACATACCTCGGAGTTAAGTTTGATCGCAGCCTGTGTTTTCGGGACCACGTCGACCATGTGATAACAAAATCCCGCAAAGGATTAGCCGCCTTGAAGGTCATGGCAGCTGCGAACATCGAGCAGAGGCTACTTATTCTTCTGTTCCAGGGATTAGTCCTCGCACCAATCGAGTATGCCCTGGCCATTCTTACTGTCAGTACGACTCAAATTGATAGGCTGGAGAAAATACAAAATGAAGCCATGCGCATTATCCTGGGATGTACGAGGGACACTCCCTGTGTAGCAATGAGGTATCTTCTTGACTTTCCAACCATGGATGACAGAATCAAGATCTGGAGAGCACGAGCATACCTGAAGATTAGTACAGATACAGAGCATCCATTGCACCACGTGCTCAACACAGAGAAAGGTACCAGGCTAAAAAGAGGCAAATCATGGGTGGGCCGGACAGAAGATGTCATCAAACAGGTCTGTGGGCTTACCAATATCAGCGTTGGTGAGGAGTGGATACCTGTGCCTACGTCATTCAAGGGAACTTTCTCATGTATTGTCACACTCGACAGGAAAAGTAGGGAACAGAACCCAGTCGTGGTTAATGCTGAGGTCAACGGTCTCATCTGCGATAATACCGATGAGAAAGATGCAGTCATCTATACAGACGGATCTGTAAGACGACACGAAAGAAGTGCATGGGCATTTACAGCACGCTCAGCAGGCAGAATAGCCAAGGAAGACAGTGGTGCATACGCCATGATCACGAGTAGCATGACAATGGAGGTGATGGCAGTGACCAAGGCATTCAAATGGTTAGAGTCACAAGACTACATCCACGCATGTATACTGAGTGATTCGATGAGCTTGTTAAAAAAGTGGAGGCGGGCTTTGTACGCATGCAATGGGTAGAGTCGTTGCAGAAATCCAAAATACGTAAGGTCACCTTTGTCTATGTCCCTGGACATGCGGGAGTACGGGGAAATGAGAGAGCGGACATGTTGGCTAGCTGCGCTGTCGTTGAGGACGGGCAACCGATGGATCGGGCGGACATCATCAATGCCCTTCGAGATGTGGAAGAGCACAAGACTTCGACAAACACAGATCAACGTCACTTCTTCGGATGATGGAAATGGGAGTTAAGATGGGCACAGCCAGAAATGAGAAACTTGATGGCCGTGTAAGAAGACTTATCAACCAACATAGAACTGGAGTCGTCAGTCGCTAGACACTGAGGGAATTGCTGAGGAGGGGATCTGAGCACCTATGGACATGTTCGGAGTGCAATGATGATGACCCGCAAATAACTCAATAACTCAATAACTCCAGGTTGGAAAACTAGAAAAAATCAGTCAAGAAATGAAGAGAATGAAATTGAACATCTTGGGACTATGTGAAATGAGATGGAAAGGAACAGGATTATTACAACGCAACAGTGGAAATGTAATTTACTCTGGGGGAAACACACACGAAAGAGGAGTAGGTATCATGTTAGGTAGAGAAAGAAGCAAAACAGTGAAAGGATTTTGGCCAGTATCAGACAGAATTCTGCTAGTAAAATTGAGAGACAGACCAATGGATATCAACATAATTCAAGCTTATGCACCAACAAGTAAAAGCGAAGAAGAAGCCATTTACACTTTTTATGAAGAGCTAGAGGCGACCACGGAACAATGTAAATCCCAAGAAATATCTATTATATCAGGGGATTTCAATGCAAAGGTAGGAACAGCTAAAGTGCAAAATGTGACTGGTGGCATGGCCTTGGAGAGACGAATGATAGAGGGGATAGATTGATAGATTGGGCAAAGACACATGAAATGATTATAGGTAACACCTTGTTCAAACAACACCCTAGGCGACTATGGACATGGCAAAGCCCAGACAAAAAAGTACACAATCAAATTGATTTTATACTGGTACAGAGAAGATTCAGGAATGGGCTAACATCTGTTAAAACAAGGCCAAAAGCAGATTGCAATAGTGACCATGTACCAGTAGTGGGAAAGATAAGAATAAAACTCCGGAAGGCACATAAATCACCAAGAAATATAAAATTAGAACTAGATATGCTAAGAGTAGATAAGCAGATGGGTGATAAGTACAGCACGATAGTACAAAATAGATATAATGCTATTGAGAAAATACAGGACATCCAGGAACAGTGGGAAATGCTCAAATCTCTCTCTCTCTCTCTCTCTCTCTCTCTCTCTCTCTCTCTCTCTCTCTCTGCGATCAGGACCCAATCAGAGTAGGATTCCAGCTCCTCACATGAACTCAGCTGTCAGGTTAGGTGTGTTAAAAACAGAACATCACAATTAGAGTCTGCCAGATCCACTCTGATTAAACACCCGTTAAAAACGTTGCACTGTGTTCTGCGCCAGTGGCCCAGTGCATCCGATTTCAGCCAGCATTTTATTCAGGTTTGCTTTCCCTAGCCTTTGATTGTCCCCAATCTTCCTGCAAGGCAGCAGGTGATCTTTTCTGTAGGGGGATTCTGCCCTTAGATGGTCGGCCCTCCCAGGTTTACGAGCACCATCTGCCCGAGTCACTAGAGGTGTCTAACACAGACACGCACACACAAAGATATGAGATGTGACAAACACATACATGCACATAGCGATACGAGGCATGACTAACACTGGCATACATCAAGATATATAACACATGACTAACATAAACATGCACATAAAGATATGAGATATGACTGACATAGACATGCACCCACAAAGAAATTACACATGTCTAACATGGACATGCACACAAAGATATGAGATATGACCAACATAGATAGGCACACACAATGATATGAGATGTGACTAGCATAGCCATGCAAACACAAGGATATGAGATGTGACATACACAGACATGCACACACAAAGATATGAGATATGACTAACATAAACATACACACAGAGATATGAGATATCACTAGCCCCAAACACAAAGATATGACACATGACTAACACAGATACACACTAAGATATGAGATATGACTAAACACATACACACTTAAAGATATGAGACATGATTAACACGGACACTCCAAGATATGAGATATGACTAACATGACACACACCAAGATATGAGCCATGGCCAGCACACACACACACACACACACACAAGCCAAGATATGAGCCTTGGCTAGCAATGAAACACACCAAGAAATGAACCATGTCCAGCACAGAAAGAAAATATCCAGTACACATTAAGGTATCCATATGTTTGGGTTTGTTGTAGTCGGCAGACTCTTCTTAACGTGGGGATCATCGACATACGAGACGCCGGCCCCCATGAACTGTTAACAGATATCGTCCAAACAGTTGTACGGATATTTGAGAGTGCAGTCTGACCCGTAGAACGTTCCCTTGCATGAACAGATCCCGGTTGACTGTTCACAGGTGTCGTTGAAACAGTGGTCAGGACATTTGAGAGTGCAGTCTGGCCCGTAGTACGCTTCCTTGCGCGTACAGTCTGCTCTTTCTGTGTCACATATGATGTCACAGCCATCAAAATAATCGATTCAACAAACATCAAAAGAGTAATACCATTGACTAAAAGAATGAACAAAAAGAAATTGATGACAGAAGAAATATTACAACTAATGGACGAAAGACAAAAACATAAGAAAGAAGAACGGACATACAAAATATTGCACAAAGAGATCCAAAACAAGTGCAGTGAAGCAAAGGAAGGATGGTTAAAACAGAAATGGGAAGAAATAGAAAAACAACAAAAGAAAGACTCAAAATTTATGCACAATCAGTTAAATTAATTAACTAGGAAGAAAAGAAGTCAAAGTTTCAGGATGTGTGAAATCAAAGGAAGGAAATATAATAATGGGACAGTAGAAGACAATGGAAAGATGGACAGAATATATCAGTCAACTGTATGATGATGAAAGACCAGAATTACACAATTCAAATGAAGACACAGGACCACCAATAATGCAGAGTGAAGTGGAGGACGCAATTCAACACATGACATGAGGCAAAGCTCCAGGTTTCGACAATATAACAATAGAAGAGATAAATGCATTAGGAGAGCTGGGAGTACAAGTCATAACAAAATTACACAATGACATATATAATACTGGACACATACCTGAAGATCTACTAAAATCCATCTTTGTAGCCATACCGAAGAAGCCAGGCTTGTGAAGACCATCGCACTATTAGTCTCATGAGCCATATGACTAAAATATTGCTAAGAATCATCATGAGACGTGTAAGGAACAAAATAAAACCAGAAATAAGTGAGGAACAATGTGAATTTGTGGAAGGAAAGGGCACCAATAATGCAATATGCATCTTAAGAACATTGATAGAAAGATCTATAGAGGTAAAGAAAGATATATATATGTGCTTTATAGACTACACGAAAGAATTTGACAAAGTAAAGCTTGTGGAAATAATAAATATGCTGGAGAAATTAAACATTGATGGCAAGGATCTGCGAATCATAAAAAACATGTACTGGCAACAAACAGCAGCTATACGGATTAACAACCAAACAGGACAATTTCTTTATAAAAAACAAGGAGTCGGACAAGGCTGTGTTCTGTCACCGGATTTGTTTTCACTTTACAGCGAACATATTATGAGATCAATAGTAGACAAAAAAGGAATTGAAGTCAACGGTCACAACATAAATAATTTACGATATGCGGATGACACGGTCTTAATAGCAGAGACAGAGAATGAGCTACAAGAAATGATAGATATAATAGTAAAAGAAAGCAACAAGAAAGGTCTCAGTCTGAATAGTAAGAAAACAGAAGTAATGGTTATATCGAAGAAACAATCATCACCATCATGCAGCATAAAAATAAACAAGACAAATCTGAAACAAGTGCAACATTTGAAATACGTGGGCACAGTGATAACATCAGATGGAAGATGCAACACAGAAATAAAAAGCAGAATAGATGAGGCCAAAAATAGCATTTCAGAAAATGAAAAATATCTTATGCAACAATTCTATGTCAATAGAAATGAGAAAGATAGTTCATCGATGCTATATAGAACCAATTCTGACCTATGGAAGCGAATCATGGACAATAGACAAACAAATGAAAAGACGATTAGAGGCCACAGAGATGGGATTTCTCAGAAGAATGTTGAAAGTTCCCTGGACAGCTAAAAAGACCAATGAGAAAGTTCTCAAAGAGGCCAACACAAAAAGGGAGCTCCTAAAAACATCAGAAAGAAGCAATCAACAATTTTTGGGCACATCATGAGAAGAGAAAAGTTGGAATACTTGGTTACAACTGGCAAAATAAAAGGAAAGGGAGATCGCGGACGAGAAAGAGAGAAAATTCTGGATAGCTTGGTGTCATGGCATGGAAAACAGTCAACAACAGAACTGATACGATGCACTGTGGATAAAAGATTGTGGAAGGACATAATCGCCAACGCCAACCGGTATGGCACATGATGATGATGATGATGATTATGATGATGATGATGATGTAGAGCCAGTCTTAACATATGAAAAATCATGGACAATAGGACAACAGACAAGAAAATCACTGGAGACTATAGAAATGTGGTTTTACAGAAGGATGTTAAGAATGTCATGAACAGCTAAGAAGAACAATGAAAACGTTCTGAAGGAGGCCAAAACAAAAAGAGAGCTCATTTCCAATTGGAAGAAACAATCATCATTTCTTGGTTATGTAATGAGAAGGGAACAGCTGGAATATATTGCGACAACTGGGAAAATTGAGAGATGAGGAGATAGAGGGAAGCAAAGAGTAAAGATAACTGACAGCTGAAGAGAATGGCGTGTTAGAACGTCACAACAGAAATGATAAATAACTGTCGAGATAGAAAGTTGTGGAGAGACATTTTTATATTTATCCAACCTCACCATTTTTGTCAGCATTTTTATTCTAATCTCTACTAAACTTTATTTAATTTGTTTTTATCATCTATCTGACTCTCGAATCTCAAATGTTTTTGTTTCATCCACATTTTACTTATTTCACATTTACATCACTCATTCACATTTTACTTGTTTTACATTTACATCACTCATCCACATTTTACTTGTTTTACATTTACATCACTCATCCACATTTTACATGTTTTACATTTACATCACTCATCCACATTTTACTTATTTCACATTTACATCACTCATCCACATTTTACTTATTTCATATTTACATCACTCATCCACATTTTACTTATTTCACATTTACATTACTCATCCACATTTTACATATTGCACATTTACATCACTCATAACATTTTACTTATTTCACATTTACATCACTCATCCACATTTTACTTATTTCACATTTACATCACTCATCCACATTTTACTTATTTCACATTTACATCACTCATCCACATTTTACTTATTTCACATTTACATCACTCATCCACATTTTACTTATTTCACATTTACATCACTCATCCACATTTTACTTATTTCATATTTACATCACTCATAAACATTTTACTTATTTCACATTTACATCACTCATAAACATTTTACTTATTTCACATTTACATCACTCATCCACATTTTACTTATTTCACATTTACATCACTCATCCACATTTTACTTATTTCATATTTACATCACTCATCCACATTTTACTTATTTCACATTTACATCACTCATCCACATTTTACTTATTTCACATTTACATCACTCATCCACATTTTACATATTGCACATTTACATCACTCATAACATTTTACTTATTTCACATTTACATCACTCATCCACATTTTACTTATTTCACATTTACATTACTCATAAACATTTTACATATTGCACATTTACATCACTCATAACATTTTACTTATTTCACATTTACATCACTCATCCACATTTTACTTATTTCACATTTACATCACTCATTCACATTTTACTTATTTCACTTTTACATCACTCATTCACATTTTACTTATTTCACATTTACATCACTCATCCACATTTTACTTATTTCACATTTACATCACTCATCCACATTTTACTTATTTCACATTTACATCACTCATCCACATTTGACTTATTTCACATTTACATCACTCATCCACATTTTACTTATTTCACATTTACATCACTCATAAACATTTTACTTATTTCACATTTACACCACTCATCCACATTTCCATTATCCTCGTCTGTCTGCTTCCCCCAACTCCACTGACGTGTTTGTAATCCCAAATTGTCTGACCACAATCATCTGTACGCCTTAAATCCTTGACGGAAACAGATGTTCTTGACACGGATAATGCAAAATAATTATATTTTCTTTCCTTCTTTTTAGCTTTTTCCTTTTTCGCTTATATTTTTTTTTCTTATTTTCCCAGCTCTTTATTTTCTCGTCCTTTTCTTGTCTATCTTCATTTCTTTCTATTTTTTTTTCACTCTCACAAATTAGCATATTCATTAAAGGAAAACCTTTCTTTTTTTCTTCTTTCCATTTCATATTTCATATTCTCTTAACTCCTTCTTCTACTTTATTGTGATCTGCTTTTATCCCCAAAAAAAAAAAAAAAAAAAAAAAATTCCAATATTTATATTCCAGTATTTATTTCATATTCGCTCATTCTTATTCTCTCATACGCCTCATGTATAATCCACATACTGGACTCTTTTTTTGGTGATTTCCTCTCATACTCTACATCTAAATTAACATATACTATTTTTACTTCTCTGCTCCCTTCTTCGCCCTCTATCAGACTGGTTCACGGATTTGTGTTTTCAAGTTCTATAATTGCATTTCCAGTTCTCGGATCAATACAAGAAAATGTATAAAATATTTCTGAATGAAGCGAATTCTATGAATTTATCTAAAATAGCTTGGCTGTGCTATGATTATTACTGCCTAGAGGTTCTCAAAAATGGTATACATGGTGAACATAATCCAGGTCAAGATATGTACTTTGTGTTTCACATTTCTATCTATCTATTGACCTTTCGAGCCGTAACCGGCCCATAGGCGTAGACCAAGATACACCTTCTCCTATATGATTTTGTTCTAGCAGTTTTCTTTTAAAGATATTTTATTAATCTCGCCATCTGTCTCTGTTCTGTGCAAGCAGTTCTATCTCATTGAGGGAGCCGATTCCTGCTGCTCTTGCCTCTCTCATCATGTTCTTCTCAGTGTCTCCCTGGGTCTTCCTCTTTTTCTTTTACCTGTTGTTTCCCATATGAGGGCTTGCTTTGCTATTCGATTATTATCTCTTCTCATCACATGTCCAACGTATGACCATCGTCTTTTCTTTATTACTGAAGATATTAGTGGTTGATTGGCGATTTCTCTAATTTCCTCGTTTGTTTTGAATTCGTTCCATTCTATACCAAGTATTTTCCTTAGACATTTATTTTCGAATGCGTTCAACTTTGTTTCTATATCTCTTGTTGTTTTCCAGCTTTCACACGCATACGTAAGGGTTGATAGTACATTTGATTTGAATAGCCTAAGTTTTGTGTTTGTGCTAATGAGTTTTGATTTCCACAACTTTTCAAGGCTTCTGAAAGACATTGCTGCTTTAGCCGTCTGATTCTAATTTCTTTGCTCGTATCCCCTTCTCGATCAATGTGACTTCCAAGATAGATAAAGTGATCGATCTCTTCTACTGGTTTGTTTTCCATGTATATTTTGTCACTTGTTGGAATTAAACTTTCATGACTTTAGTCTTTTCATGATTGACCTCAAGCCCAATTTTGCTGGCTATTGATGATAGTTCATTTGTGTTTTCTGCATCGTTTTTATCTGACTGCTGATGAGAACTATGTCATCAGCAAAGTCGAGGTCCTCAAATGGTCTCCTTGTATCCATTCGATGCTTTATTACCAGTGCAGCATTTCTTCATTATGAAGTCCATAACAATTCCAATAACAAGGGCGATAAAATACATCCTTGTTTAACCCCAGTTTCTATTGGGAAACATTCGCTCAGTCCTTCCTCTGTTCGAACTGCACATGTGTAACCATCATACATGTCTTTGATAATATTTATGATTTTTGATGGTAAACCATATTGCTTCAGAATTTTCCACAAAGAATCTCTATGAATACTATCAAATGCTTTTTTGAAGTCGATGAAGTTAAGTACAAAAGGTTTTTGCTTTTCAATATGTTCCTCCAATATAGTCGTAGAGTGAAAATGTGGTCAAGACAGCTTCTCCCTTTTCTAAACCCAGCCTGTTCTTCACGCATTACTGTATCTATTGAATCCTTTATTCTATTTAGGATGATTTTACAGAATAACTTTGAGGCAACTGACAAAAGTGTCACGCCTCACAAAAGTTTCACATTTGCAGTTGGTTATTGGTTATGGAAGGCCTCGGTATCACTGCAAACGAATTAAAATCCATAATTGCTCAACCGCCCGTGCCAGTGGAATCATCCGAATTACTAACACATCTCCCAAACAAAGAAAGGTAACTGTAGTCCCCATCGTAGCAGTCTCAGCACACGACAAAAGACATAAGGCGAAACCGCGCAGAATGTGAACACAGCCAACTGTTCCCTGTCATACGATATCATCATTCATCGTAAACAAGCGGGATATCGAAACATGATCAAAACGGATGAGACACACAGCTCACGGTGTGCACAGAGCACTTAACTCAGTAGCTCATGCAACAAGCCGGACTTGGAATATGAGGAAACTGCAAGAAGGAACACTTTTTCAGACATAGCCTTCAATGGTTCCTCCAATTGCAGTTGGTGTGATTTTACATTCCCAACCTTCGTCCTTTTCTCAAGCCGTCTCCCCCAATTTCGAATTGTTTCGTACTACAATGTATATAAGGAAGTCACGCAGAGTTGTAAGCCATTTTAGACAGCCGCCACCACGAAGAGGACATCTATCTATCATCATCATCATCGAGTGCCATCTCCTGGCTGGCTACCATGGAGCGCCATTCTGCTCTGACTCTTGCTTTGATGGTGGATGTTGTCATAGGCTGACTTGTCCATCTTTTGATGTTACTCGTCCATGTAAGTCTTGGTCTGCCTCTGCCTCTTTTACCTTGTATTTTTCCCTCCAAGATTACGTTTAGTAGCTTGTTGTGTCTTTTAACATGGCGCCAAAATCTCATTTGCCTTGTTTCAATTGTATTTAGTAGTTCTTTTTTTCATTTTTAGCTGTTTTAAGATTTCATCGTTTGTTTTGTTTTCTTTTCATCCAATTCTACCTTTTCTATATATATTCACATTTCAAAGGCTTCAATTTTCTGTTCTGTTTTCGTGTCTAATGTCCGCGTTTACTGTGTCTATCTTTGCGTTAGATTAAAGCTGAGATAGTCGTGTTCGACCGGATGCGGACAGTAGATTCGATCAGAAGTGTTTGAGCAGAATAAATGTAGTTATTATAAGCCGAATATAGTATTAGCCTTCAGGTTCAATGCAGCAGGAGGTCGACGCCTGGGAGTCATGACGCAAGCGGCCCAACATCCCCTAGAGTATCAAGACGCTTACGGGTCGAAACACGTGCTTGACGGGACCACTTCTGATGATCAGATTATCTCCTGCTGTATAAAGAGGTTCCTGTTATAATATTACTATAAACGGTTCTATTCCAACAAATAGAGCGATACAATCTACTACTATGACTTCACACTAGCAATCTTTATCCGTCTCCATTACATCTTCCTTCTGGTATACAGTTCTGACGTCGCAACTATAATTTTTTTTTTTTTTCTTCTACTTCCCTTATCTCGATTATAGCTGCACATTTTTTAAATACTTTCTTTATTCCGCCACTGGTCGTTCAAAAATACTCGCCACACCTCACTTTATTTTTTCATTCACCAACTTTGACCTCTGACGAAGTTCCTAGAGACTAGGAACTGAGTTAATCCATTTTTCCCTGGCAGCCGCGTTCACAGAGTTCCCTTGCCGTACAGGCAGATAACTGCGTCTTCGGAGGTACTCATATTTTTCCGTCGATGAGTGATTGACGTTTCAAGCCGGGTCTCGCTGCTGAGATCAGGGTGGTTGCCGCAGAGAGACCTCACTTCTGTCTTCTAATTTTTTTTAAATGTCTTTTCTGACTCCACTCAAAAGTGTTTCTCTCACCTCGTTTTCGATCTCTCTCTCCCTATTTTTTTTTTAACTGCTAGTTTCCTATTCAGTTCAAGCCTTATTACTTGCTTCACTTTGATTCCAATTTTCTACTCCCTTCTCTGACTTAATCCATTCAGAATACTTCCCTTCAGCCTAACCCCAACGCTACTATTTTACTATACCAATACTCCTATTTCCTTGAAAATAGGTTCCAGTAATTCAAGTTCGATTTCATCTTGACGTCACGTTGTTTGCTTATTGTCTCATTAACAAAATAAAATAAGTACCTTTTTAAATTATTAGTTTTATAGTTCAAGGTTTGTGTGTCACGGATACTTTAGTTAATTTGCTCATTTCATGAAGATAAAACACACATGCTTCTGTAGCTTTCGGTCAATATGGCGGATAGGCGGCAGGAACCATTGAGGCTCAATCTGAAAAGTGTTCCTTGTCGCAGTTTCCTCATATTCCAAGTCCGGCTTGCTACTGAGTTTAGTGTTCTGTGCACACCGTGAGCGGTGTTTTTCTTCCAGATCGTGTTTCAATATTCCGATTACTTACGATGAATGATGATATTGTATGATGAAGGAAAGTTCAGCTGCGTTCACTTTCGTTGTCGCTTGGCCTTATGTCTTTTGACGTATGCTGTAGCTGATATGATGGTAACTGCAGCTGCCTTTCTTTGTTTGGATCCTTCATTGCGATGAGATGTTAATTTGGATGACTCCCATGGCACGGGCGGTTGAGCAATTATGGATTTTAATTCGTTTGCAGTGATACCGGGGCCTTCTATTAACCATAACCATTCTGCAAGGAGTGACCGGTGCGAGAAAGCGATCGCAAAATAAATATAGAAGAATGAATAGGTCTAAACTCTGTACAGACCCAAAGAATGATTGAAAATACAAAGAAATGGAGAAGGTTGACGAAGTCTGGTGTTTCGACGGCTCCCAGCGTTATCGGATGATGAAGAAGAAAAAGCTATATCCATTTATTTCTTATACAAGTAACGAATGGTGTGCACACTCCAGTAGTTGTATGACTGACCACCCTTCTTAAATGCTTTCTGAATCATCATTTCATACCTGTGGAAACCAAGTTTCCTAATTGTTGATTTATACTGATTTCTGATCCACTCCTTCCCTCCGAATCACGTCGTGTCAAATTAGTGTGTATACAACAAGCCACATTAGACCGCTGTCACAACGAAGAGGACATCAATGTGCTGGGTTAAAGCTAAGGCAAGTGAGTATACCACGCTGGTAAAGACCAAGGATTAAAACAGAAGTGTTGCTTAGAGTAAGTGTAGTTATTTTGAGCAAAAATATTTATTGTAAGCTTTAGAGTCAATGCACTGGAGGTCGACGCCTGGGAGCCATGACCCAGACGGGCCCACCTCCCTTAGAGTATCAAGAATCTAAAGGGCCGAAACACTTGGTCGACGGGGCTACTTCTGATGATCAGATTGCCTCCTGCTGCAAAGCTCTGTATACAGAGTTTCCTATTACTGATTGTGTTGCAAAAATAATGTAGTAGCTCCAGTTAGACACAGATGATTTTGGAATTTGCACGGCCTCTAGGAAATGTGGTTTTTTTTTTTTTAAATTTCCTTTCGCCGTGAATTCTCTTTTTCTATGAATCTGTCTGCTTCTTGCTTGAGTTGGATCTGTAGAGTGTGTTTCCATCTACTACTACTATTATTTTCACTACTACAATCGCTACTATTACCACTGTGAATACTTATATCATTGTTAACTCTATAGTTTGTTCAGAAATTCGTGCCCACAGAGTTTATTAATTATCTCGGAAACTGTTTGATGAATTTCTGTAATTCTTTTGCGTGAAATCTTAATTTTTCACCGACCTTCAGTCTGATGTTTTGCCCTACTGTTAAGCATTTAGAAACGATTTTTTGCTTATTTGAGGTATAAAAAAATATTATTTTCTTGCTTGTCCGAAATTTTAGGATTTTACAATACTCACATTTGTTGTAAACAACTCACCAATTAAAAATGCAAATTTCACGTGCACACCACACAATCTTAGCACCGTTTTGCAGTCTTAACTTGTAAGACGCGCTCCAGTCCGAGGTTTTTTTTTTTTGTTGTTGGTAATTTCATTTCCGGTTTCTTGGTAAATTGGTCCAGAGGCGTATTTTGACAAAATATTTATTATTACTGAATATTCCTGTATGTGTGATAATTTGTAAGCTGTTGTGAAGTGACTACTTGATTTTTAAAACCATGAAGAGTTTAAAGTGTAAATTCATCACTATACAAAAGGTAACTGTGTTATTCTACATGCACTTTTGCAAGGAATTTAAAAGGGGTCGGTTATATTACTATTCAATGTAATACGGATACGCCTTTGGCTTGCATTGTTGGAAAATTAACATAAACTCCAAATTTATAGTAAAATCTCATGTTTAGAGCACGCGGTTTGATATTTTCCTAAAATTATATAACAAAAATCGATTTGTGCAAAATTGAGACTACCTTTTTACTTAAATGTTATAAAATCTGAAGGTCGGTAAAAAAAATAAGTTTTCATGAAAAAGAATTACAGAAATTCATCAAACAGTTTCCGAGATAATTGATCAACTCTGTGGGCATGAATTTATGAACGAACTATAGATAGTGTCACTACTAATGCTGCACTTCTACTATTTACTAAAACCCACTCTAATGCTAGTACTCCAGTACTACTCTCTTGTTACCACTTCTACTATTCTTTTGAAATCACTTCCGTATCCACTAATAATATTATCACTGCTACTATTGTCATTAGTGCGACTGCTACTGTTACCACTATTACTTGCATTATCATGATGAGTAGTTCTATGACTAGTACTAATTGCTAATACCACCACCACTGCTATTATCACTGCTACTACAACTACTACTACCACCACTACTATTCCTACAACCTGTGCTATTGCTAATACTACCACAACTACTACTGCTACTACCTCTGCTACAACCACTGCTATTACTACTATCACTACTATTCCTACTACTATATAGTACTATTACTAATACTACAATTACTACAGCTACGACCACTTCTACTACTACCACCACTATTATTCTACAACTAGTATTTTACTAATACCATAACTACCACTACTACTACAAAATGCTACTACTACTACCACCATTACTATTCCTACAGCTAGTACTATTGATAATACTACCACAGCTACTACCAACTGTTACTACTACCACTACTACTATTCTACAACTAGTACTATTGCTAATACTACCATAATAACCACTTCTACTACCACCAGTACTGTCTGCAACTAGTACTATTGCTAATACTACCACAACTGCTACCACTGTTACTACTATTGCCACTACTATTCATACAACTAGTACTATTGCTCATACTACCCTACTACTACTATCTCTACTACTGTAACTACTGCAACTACTATTCCTACAACTAGTACTACAACTGCAACCACGACTGTCGCCCCACAACATGCATTTGCGAGCATCTAACCTTTCATGACGTCATTAATTAATGTGCTTGCTCTATTTGACATTTGATATAACCTTTTAGTACACACGTTTCTATGGTCTCTTGCATGACCTCAGCAGTAGATTCGTTTCTAGTTCCTGACAACTTGAAGCATTTACCACCCTACCCGGCCATTGCTCAGCTTCTCCTTTGGACCTTGCGATTCATACCAATTCTTATAATTTTTTTCAGTAACTGATCCCAAGATATGCATTCTCTGTTAAATGTATTCTGAAGTCGAATGCATTTAGCTGCAATTTGTTAAATACAGTGTAATAAATAAGTCGCTACGCTGTCGAATCATCATTTTTTTGGCGATGTAATGAGAAGGGAACAGCTGGAATATATTGCAACAACTGGGAAAATTGAGGGACGAAGAGGTAGAGGGAAGATAGAGAAAAGATACCAGACAGAGCTTAAGAGAATGGCTTGGCAGAAGGTCAACATGAGAAATGATAGATAACTGTTGAGATTGAAAGTTATGAAGAGACATGATCACCTACGCCAGCAGGCATAGTACTTGATGATGATGATGATTACACTGTCGAAGTTAGGCAACTTTGATAGGGAGAAAGATTAGAAAGAAGAAGAGGATTGAGTTAATGAGTTATTGAGTTATTTGGGGGTCATCATCATTGCACTCCGAACATGTCCATAGGTGCTCAGATCCCCTCCTCAGCAACTCCCTCAGTGTCCAGCGACTGACGACTCCAGTTCTATGTTGGTAGATAAGTCTTTTTACACGCCCACTAAGTTTCTCATTTCTGGCTGTGCCCATCTTAACTCCCATCTCTTTCATCCGAAGAAGTGACGTGGATCTGTGGTTGTCGAAGTCAATGCTCTTCCATCATCCGAAGAAGTGACGTGGATCTGTGTTTGTCGAAGTCCTGTGCTCTTCATCATCCGAAGAAGTGACGTGGATCTGTGTTTGTCGAAGTCCTGTGCTCTTCCATCATCCGAAGAAGTGACGTGGATCTGTGTTTGTCAAAGTCCTGTGCTCTTCCATCATCCGAAGAAGTGACGTGGATCTGTGTTTGTCGAAGTCCTGTGCTCTTCCATCATCCGAAGAAGTGACGTGGATCTGTGTTTGTCGAAGTCCTGTGCTCTTCCATCATCCGAAGAAGTGACGTGGATCTGTGTTTGTCGAAGTCCTGTGCTCTTCCATCATCCGAAGAAGTGACGTGGATCTGTGTTTGTCGAAGTCCTGTGCTCTTCCATCATCCGAAGAAGTGACGTGGATGTGTGTTTGTCGAAGTCCTGTGCTCTTCCATCATCCGAAGAAGTGACGTGGATCTGTGTTTGTCGAAGTCCTGTGCTCTTCCATCATCCGAAGAAGTGACATGGATCTGTGGTTGTTGAAGTCCTGTGCTCTTCCATCATCCGAAGAAGTGACGTGGATCTGTGTTTGTCGAAGTCCTGTGCTCTTCCATCATTCGAAGAAGAGACGTGGATCTGTGTTTGTCGAAGTCCTGTGCTCTTCCATCATCTCGGAGTGCATTGATGAGAAGAAGAGAATGGTAAATAGGAATAATAAGAGAAAGTAAGAAGAAGGTGGATATGTTTTGAGTACATTACCTATCCATCTGCTGGGATGCTACGTGCAGTTCACTTGCGATAACGTCTGCTGCTGTTATTGCCTCGTTAGTGAATTAAATATATTTTTAAAATCACGTTAGCGAAAATGATGTTCCCCAGGAGAAAACAGTTTTGGAACCCCTGGTTATAGGGTACTCTTAATGATTAAACAGAGTGGCAAGAACCGAGGAGCTCAGCGTTTTTTCTTTACTTTGATATCACTCAGCTCGTGAGTCGTGTCATGTTGCACGTGATCTGACGGTAATGTATGATGTTCAAGCGATAATCGTCGCATAGACAGTGCACGTGAACTGCAGCAGCACGAGCACGTTGTGTTTAGATACGTTTTGGCTGTGGGTAGCTTAGGGCTGTGGGGTCAGCCGAACGTGCTGATAGCCTCGGACCAGAACGGGTCGTCTATTTGCAGTATTGCTTTTATCATCAACAAATATGGGGTCGTCGCGAGTTCTTTTATTTACAATTTTTTTTAATGGTATTAGAGTGGATTAAATGGGATTTTTATGACGTTTGGTCACTGTGGAATCATAGCTGACGCAGACAGACTAGTGTTCTCTCAAATTATCACATTCCTTGTCCATGTAATAATTAAGGGTTTCACCCTTAAGGCTTCAGACGTATGAGGAAAAAGGTGCACTGTTAGTACTCATATTGTTCAATAACTTACGACATTTTCGGGTGATTTGGTCGCTATCACGCCAGGCCGCCATATCTATGGCATCCATTTCCAGAGGCCGTGTGAATCCTGATACCGTGTGATGGAGGAAAAAGAAGTAAAATTCGCCATCTAGGAATTGAATCCAACCCTTCTGATTCCATTGAAGAGTTGCTGCCAACGGTTGTCGGTTTTATTTGTATTTTTGTTTGTTCAGTAGCTTATCATTAGATTGCGTTTCACTGTACTTTTGTTTGTTCAGTAGCTTATCATTAGATTGCGTTTCACTGTACTTTTGTTTGTTCAGTAGCTTATCATTAGATTGCGTTTCACTGTACTTTTGTTTGTTCAGTAGCTTATCATTAGATTGCGTTTCACTGTACTTTTGTTTGTTCAGTAGCTTATCATTAGATTGCGCTTCACTGTACTTTTGTTTGTTCAGTAGCTTATCATTAGATTCCGTTTCACTGTACTTTTGTTTGTTCAGTAGCTTATCATTAGATTGCGTTTCACTGTACTTTTGTTTGTTCAGTAGCTTATCATTAGATTGCGTTTCACTGTACTTTTGCACCCTGAAGTCCAGTCCATCTGTTTTCAGTTCTCATTTGCTTGGATCCGCTTTCCTAGCCAATGGCTCTCCTTGACCTTACTCAAGGCAACAGATGTTTGTTGTCTACCCTGAGAAGGTAATTATATCAAACTAACAAGTCATTCCTTCCCTGATTTGTGTCACGTTTTCCTTCTCTCAGATGGAATTTCCGCAGGATTAACATGCTCCACCTGTCTAGATTTGTTTTTTTTTCCTACTTGGTTACCCAAAATAAGATATTTCATTATTCAAGGTTCGGAATCTGTAATCTCTTTCTTTTTCTGCATAGTCAAGCGCTTAGTACTGAACACTACACATTTATGTACGTTACACTTCACTACTTCTCCTGTTACCAGCTTTACCGCAGCACAGCAATTATTTGCCTGTTCCCTACACATTTATGAACAATATTTTCATAAAACAGTCCACACACTGCCACTCTTAATAAGAAAAAAAGTAAAGTGCCCCGTCACGCCAAATGGCGTATTTGAGTATATGGCGTTAGTGACCATAATTTTTATAGCCCTTCATTTTTACAGCACAGTTTTTTTTATAGTTATTTAAGTTAACTCTTCTGTAAAATGTTAATACAAAGTGTCCATTTATATAAATTTCATAAGTGTAACATTACAGGTCAATGCTTTTAGAAAAGATAAATAAAATGTGATATCGCCTTGCGTTAAACGAAGTGCTTATATTATGAAGAGAAGATCGGAGCACCTAAGGGTGTGTCCGGAGTGCAGTAATGATGATCATAACGTAACATACATAAAATGATACGGTTATTTGAAATCAGTTTTAATTGAATTACGTTTTTAAGTCTCGTACTGATGCTTGAAATATTGTATATACAAATTTATGTTTAAAAAATAGCACTTGATATTAAGATACAAATTTAGTTTAAAATATGTAGTTTTATATTAACTCTGTTCGACCTGATGGCGTATTGTGAATGTGGCGCTAGGACCTATATCTTGCAACCATCGCCTCACTGGAAACAAACAATCGAAAAAGATGGATCGATGGAATATTAGAAGTACTAGGAAACATAACAGCAGCAGAGGCGAACACAAAAGCAAAAGACCAAATTATTTCTCCCTCGACGCTGAAAGGCAAATGAGGAAAGGAAAGAAGAAGACAAGAAGAGGCGCAATTTTGTTATAAAAGAAAGCAGCCAGCATCTAGGCCGGATCGTATTTCTTGTACAGGAAGACACCCTGATACTAATTTAAGACTTGGTGGACCTAGAGGCCATTCATGTGGACCGATCCTGATGTCTTGTACTCGGAAAACACTAAACTAGATGTGCTACAACACAACGCCACTATTCTATACGTTATTATACTTGGATCCAGCAAATAAATGAGTAGAGAGATGATTTTGCTGTATTTGGTTTGGAGTTATAGCCCGATTTGTCACTCTCTATCCAAGAGGTTTACACTCTTTTCCTTAATCATTGGTCTCCTCTCTCATTCTTTCCTGTTTCCAATCTTTACTCCTTCCCTGCGCTATCTTTATTACCTTTCCTGTTCTTCTCCCCCTTGCCTCCTCTGTCTTCTCTCTTTCTTTAGGAAGGAGAAATGAAAAAGAAAAGAAAAAAATGGTAATGATAAACCTTTACATAATAAATGGACGATGCAAATCTGAACGACGTTTCGGCTTAATAGGCCTTCAACAGGAACAAACAAACAACACACACAGATATATAACTAAAGAAACTTAACCCTACACAGCTAACTAATAATGGAGTATCTAAAATGAAATAACTTTCAACCAGAATGATAAGTAATCATCCATCAAATAACCATCACTACCTTCTCTCTCTTTCCCTCTCTTTCCCTCTTTTTCTCTGTTTCATCGTACCCTGTAGGATACCTCCTTTCACTCATACTCATGAGACTTCTTTCTGTAATTTGTCATTGTTTGGCTCATTTTGGTCAAATTAAAGCCTACTTGCCCTATTGTCTATTTATAATGTAACCAACTGCTGCGTAAATCATGGCCACTGTTTTTTTTTCCGCCATTTTTCAGACCAGTGTCTGACTTTCGTGTTTAAAAATAGAGAAAAGGATAAAGTGGTATGGTAACAGCTTTACGTAGGTGGGGAAGTAAACAAAAGTAGGAAGGAGAGGAGAAAGATGAAGGATGTGGAAGAATAAGGCGGAGTAGAAGAAGAAGAATGAGATGAAGGAGAACATCAAGTAGAATGAATTGAAGGAAGAACGGACAGAAAACGAAACAGGAAGAAGAAGAAGAATAGGAAGAAAGCGAAGCAATAAGATGGAGAATGGAAACAAGAAGAAACAGTTTTTGTAGTGTTCGTATAGATTTTCTTGAATAATGTGTATCGGTTTGTTTCTCACCTACATTAAGCTGTTACCATACCACTTTTTATTTTTATTTTATTTCCATTCTTATCACCAGCTTTACAGCAGATTCCCATTGTTATGCATCCTGTACCCTTTCGTGTTTATATTTCTTTGGTTATTTTAGAATTGTATTTATCACTTATGTTGATCATTGTATATTTTGTTTAGTTTTGTACCTGATGAAGACTTTTGCCGAAACGTCGTTGTTAGTCTCGTCTCTCTACTAGTTTAGCTGCTTGATACAATGTTATGTTTTGTGTTTTACATATATTTGGCTAACTGATGAAACAAGTGCATACATGAAGATAAAGAGCTAATCTGTGATGATTTTATCCGACATAGCAAATTTATTTAATTAGACATGAACACACATTAAGAGTTAAACGAGTTACGTGTACATCATTAAGATACTTTCATCATCGTCATCGAGTGCCACCTCCGCAATGAAGGTTGGCTACCATGGAGCGCCATTCCGCTCTGTCTTTTGTCATGATGGTGCAGGCTGTCATAGGCTGACTTGTCCATCTTTTGATGTTATTTGTCCATATTAGTCTTGGTCTGCTTTTGCATCTTTTACCTTGTATTATCCCTTCAAGATTACTTTTAGTAGGCTGTTGTGTCTTTTAACATGCCCCAAAAATCTCATTTGTCTTGTTTGAATTGTATTTAGTAGATCTCTTGTCATTTTATTTGTTTTAAGACTTCATCGTTTGTTTTCTTTTCCTTCCATCCAATTCTACCTATTCTCCTGATACTTTACTCTTCCAGATTCTTGAAACATTTTCTTTCCACTTACATAGTCTCAAAAATCTGCGTTTGTATTTGTTTAATGTTAGAAATCATCATCATCGAGTGCCTTCTCCGCAACGAAGGTTGGCTACGATGGAGCGCCATTCTGCTTTGTCTCTTGCTCTTTGATGGTGCAGGTTGTCACAGGCTGATTTATCAACGTTTTGATGTTACTCGTCCATTTAAGTCTTGGCCTGCCTCTTGCGTCTTTTACCTTGTATTTTCCCCTCCAGGATTACTTTTAGTAGGCTGTTGTATCTTTTAACATGGGCCAAAAATCGCATTTGTCTTGTTTGAATTGTGTTTAGTAGTTCTCTCTTTATTTTTAGTTATTTTAAGACTTCGTCGTTTGTTTTCTTTTCCTTCCATCAAATTCTACCTATTCTTCTATATATCCACATTTCAAAGGCTTCAATTCCCTGTTCTGTTTTCTTGGCTAATGTCCATGTTTCTGCACCATATAGGAATATTGAGAAGATGTAACATTTTGCTATTCTTAGTTTTAGCCCTGGTGTTATTTGTTTTGATGTTAGTGTGTTCTTCATGGCATTAAAATTACTTTTTTTCCATTCCTATTATTTTGTTTATTTCAGTTGTATATTTTTCATCACTGGTTATAGTATGTCCAAGGTAGTTGTAGTTCTGAACTGTCTCCAGGTCTATTTCTTCAATTTTGATATCCACTTGTGGGTTTTTAGTATTTTCTTTGTTTATGATCATAGTTTTAGTCTTTTTGATATTCATATCTAGTCCATATTTGTTGCTTATCATGTTTATTTCATTAAGTAATTGTTGTAGATTGTTAGAAATATAATCTTATATTACTCTACCTTCCACGCATGAGATGAAGGCGCCCGATAAGGGCGGCCATAACCAGGTTGAAGTACACTTTTCAGGGACCGTAATGTTTTATTGATTTCTTCTAAAAGCATTAATAGCTTTTCAAATAAGATTTCATCTCATTTCCTCTGTTAATGTTTTAATTATCTTCTATTTGTTTAATTTATCGTAGTATCCTTATTTAGTGTATTATAGTATGTATTCTTATTTTGTATTATTATTATTATTTTTTTTTAAGATTTCACTCATACTCATGAGACCTCCTTTTTTAATTCCTTGCCGTGTGGATAGAAGATTGTGGAACGACATGATGATGATGATGATGATGATGATGATGATGATGATGATGATGATGATGATGAGTATTATTATTATATATATGGCCCTTTTCGTCTTGTCAGACGGTCTAGTGGAGGCTATTGCGTATTTTTTTGAGGTATTGTTTTTGCCGAACAGCTTCTCTCGTGGCTAATTCTACCAATGTTTGACAAACACACGCGGTCACATAATGAACAGGTCAGGCTCGCTGGTCCACAGGGTTTACCATCCTTTTTCATGAGTCTCTTCTCTTCTAAGTCCTGTCTTAGCACAGTCTCAAATGTTGTTATACCGTTCCTTATACATGCTCTCCATGATGTGCGATCACTTGCCAGATGTTGCCAGTCGTTTTCACAGATGGAGAAGTCTTTCAGAGATGATTTGCAGATATCTCTATATCGTAGTTTAGGTCTGCCGATTTGTCGTTTTCCGTGTATTAGTTCACCATATAGTATTTGCCTAGGAATGCGTTTTTCTTCCATCCGTTGGACATGCCCCAGCCATCTTAGCCTTCGACTTCTCAGCATCGACATGATTGTTAGGGTCTTAGCACGTTGCAGGACAGTTAAGTTGGTTATTTTGTCTTGCCATTTTATTATTATAATTAGAAAAAAAAAATTATTATTATAATTAGAAAAAAAAATATATATATATATTCTTAATTAGTATTACAGACAAGGCTGTGTTCTGTCGCCGGATTTGTTTTCACTTTACATTGAAAATATTATGAGATCAATAGTAGACAAAAAAAGGAATTGAAGTCAACGGTCACAACATAAATAATTTGCGATATGCGGATGACACAGTCTTAATAGCAGAGACAGGGAATGAACTACAAGAAATGATAGAAATAATAGTGAAATAAAGCAAAATTAAACGTCCCAGTCTGAATAGTAAGAAAACAGAAGTAATGGTTATATCGAAGAAACAATCATCATCATCATGCAGCATAAAAATAACAGGAAAATCTTAAACAAGTGCAACGTTTCAAATACTTGGGCACAATAATAACATCAGATGGGAGATGCACCTCAGAAATAAAAAGTAGAATCTATCTATCTATTGACCTTTCGAGCCGTAATAGGGCGTAGACCAAGATACACCTTCTCCTATATGGATTTTTTTGTTCTAGCAGTTTTCTTTTAAAGATATTTTATCAAATCTCGCCATCTGTCTCTGTTCTGTGCAAGCAGTTCTATCTCATTGAGGGAGCCGACTCCTGCTGCTCTTGCCTCTCTCATCAATGTTCTTCTCAGTGTCTCCCTGGGTCTTCCTCTTTTTCTTTTACCTGTTGTTTCCCATATGAGGGCTTGCTTTGCTATTCGGTTATTATCTCTTCTCATCACATGTCCAACGTATGACCATCGTCTTTTCTTTATTACTGAAGATATTAGTGGTTGATTGGCGATTTCTCTAATTTCCTCATTTGTTTTGAATTCGTTCCATGCTATACCAAGTATTTTCCTTAGACATTTATTTTCAAATGCGTTCAACTTTGTTTCTATATCTCTTGTTGTTTTCCAGCTTTCACACGCATACGTAAGGGTTGATAGTACATTTGAATAGCTCAGGCCAAAATAGCTTTTCAGAAAATGAAGAATATCTTATGCAACAAATCTATGTCAATAGGGGTGAGAAAGAGATATCATCGGTGCTATATAGAACTAATCCTGAACTATGGAAGCGAATCATGGACAATAGACAAACAAATGAAAAGACGATTAGAGGCCACAGAGATGGGATTTCTCATAAGAATATTGAAAGTTCCCTGGACAGCTAAAAAGACCAATGAGGAAGTTCTCAAAGAGGCCAACACAAAAAGGCAGCTCCTAAAAAGCATCAGAAAGAAACAATCAACATTTTTGGGGCACATCATGAGAAGAGGAAAGTTGGAATACTTGGTTACAACTGGCAAAATAAAAGGAAAGAGAGATCGCGGACGACAAAGAGAGAAAATACTGGATAGCTTGGTGTCATGGCATGGAAAACAGTCAACAAAATAATTGATACGATGCACTGTGGATAGAAGATTGTGGAAGGACATGATCGCCTACACCAACCGGTATGGTTGGTGATGGTAACGAGTATTATTATAATTACATTATTATTATTATTGTTGTTGTTATCGTCCTCATTTTTATTTGTTTTCCTCCTTTTGTTTTGTTCTTTCTTAAATGAATATTTGATGCGATGTGTCGCAGTTTACAATGTAACCTCCAGATCAACACATTCGATTACAGAACGCAATTTATTTGACATGCGTATTACAAGCTACCACAATCCCCTTTAATCACATACTATGAGATACTTTGGTTTGCAACGGTCCAATCCTTAACATGAAATTACCCACTGATTTATAAAGACCGTGATTTATTCTGGGAACATATATTTGCCAAGACTATACTTTCTACATTCTGACATTTTAGCCAAATTATATGTTTTGATAAGAAGTTTGGCCATTAAAGTCAATGAATGGTTTTAAACGAAACTGTAAAGTCACGACCAAATCTCCTAGTAACAAAAGCGTGAACGCGTTATAGTTGGCGGTGTTTCTCGTCATATTCTTGTTTCAATATCTGTAAGAAAATAATTATAGTGGGGAGGGAGAGGATAACTGAACAGAGCGAAATAGAATTATGAAAGGCAGTGAAGACATAGACAATGTTAGAAAGGTGAGCTCACGGCAAGAATAGAAAAAGAAAAATGATGAACAACACTGTGCTATACTTGGTCTTTACCATCAAAACTGATTTTTCTTTCAATTTTGGTGTATTAAATGTTACGCTGTTCCATTATTACACCATTAGGACATTGTGAGATTGTAAATATATTGTTGAATCACACTGTTACTCAACTGCGGGGATGAGCCCTAACTGTCTTCTTAATTTCTTATCTCTTATAATATTGCCTATCAAGCTGGCTTTTGTCCTGGGAATAGACAAGATGGATTGTGGTGCTGTGGTGAAGACTGGAGACACATAATAATAAATGAATATTATTATAGAGGGAAACTTCCGAGGCGATAATAAGCGAATCAATTCAGAGAAAGAGGTATGTTTACAGCACTCGGAAAATATGACAAATAATCAATAACCAAAAAAAACCAAAGATATATGGTCCGAAGCAGAATCGAAACCATTCCTTGGCACAGCGCCTTGCCACGAAAAGCGAAACGCTAGCCAACTCGGCTAACTAAATCACCTCGGTGCTGTGGTGAAACTGGGCAGCAGGGAACAAGCTGAACACGTGATGAAACTGAGCAGCAGGGAACGAGGTGAACACATGGTGAAACTGGGCAGCAGGGAAGGAGGTGAACACATGGTAAAACTTGGCAGCAGGGAATGAGGTGAACACGTGGTGAAACTGGGCAGCAGGAAACGAGGTGAACACATAGTGAAACTGGGCAGCAGGGAACACGCTGAACACGTGATGAAACTGAGCAGCAGGGAACGAGGTGAACACATGGTGAAACTGGGCAGCAGGGAACGAGGTGAACACATGGTGAAACTGGGCAGCAGGGAACGAGGTGAACACATGGTGAAACTGGGCAGCAGGTAACAAGCTGAACACGTGGTGAAACTGGGCAGCAGGGAACGAGATGAACACGTGATGAAACTGAGCAGGAGGGAACGAGGTGAACACATGGTGAAACTGGGCAGCAGGGAACGAGGTGAACACGTGGTGAAACTGGGCAGCAGGGAACGAGGTGAACACAGCGCGTAGTTACACTTTTACGGAAGAGAACAATACAAAAAAGTGACGTTTCGGGCTACATACCGATTTGTTTAGAGAACAAACAGGACGACACACTCAACACGAGAAATGTGCTAAGATCTAACTAAGGCTCCAATCACACACTTTACACATTTCGCTCTCATTGTATGTACCTGATTGATAATTGTTTTAGATAAACCCTGCAGCCTGGGAAGAAATATCTGCAGACCGCAATCTTTGGAAACACACTCTAAAGCTCCAACTCAAACAAGAAGCAGACAGATTGATAGAAACAGAGAATACACGGCGAAAGTAAAGAAAAAATAGCATTTCTAGGGGCGCTGAAAAATCAATAGTCAACTATGACTGACGGAGGCTACTACACTATACTAAACTGTACTGTACTGTGCTGTACTGTGCTGTACTGTGCTGTACTGTGTTGTGCTATGCTTGTTTTAGAAGTTATTGTTCAAGATTTACACTGATGGCCCAGTATTTAAATAAAGAGCCTTCTTTTTGTTCCTATTCTATTGCGAATTATTTAACAAAATGTGACAACAATGAAAAAGAACAATGAAGACATGCTAAACATTGAAAAGAGCTGGCTTATAAACATCTTACAAAGACAATTAAAATACTATAGTTAAAGTAAAAAGTAAAGTACACCCGTCACGCCAAGTGGCGTATAGGGAATATAGTGTTAGTGACCATAAATTTTAAAGACCTTCAGCACATGATTTTTGGGGTAATGTGGTCAGTATTACGCCCGTGCCTCTTTACTTTCCCAGAAAAAAAATCCGGTACCCATTAAAGGCTGGGTGAGCCCGGAAGCCGTCGGTTGGGATCGAACCCTACCTCTTGTCCTTTGTAGTCCAGTTCACTAACCACTGAGCTATCGCGGCTCCCTTAAAATACTATGGCCACGTCAAAAGGCATATTAACCTGGACATAAAAATAATGAAGGCTTAGTTCAAGAAAGACGAGACAAGGACAGAGCAAGAAACATATTGTTTCTAAAGTGATCTTGAATGTGACAACAGAAAAAAAGTTGGAGATCTGGCTAGAGACAGAAATTCCTTTAGACGGGCTGTGGTGAGTGCAACGTTCTACAAAGGACATGCGACCAGATGTGAATTATTTAATGGTGTTATTTGACTAATAATCTGACATTGCTTTACAGTAGCCTATGTTAATTTATGTTACTAGTTTCTTGTCATATGACAAGAGTGTCTAAGGCATAGTCGCTTGTCACTGATACTTTAGTTCATTTGCCCATTTATGTCTTTCTAGGAAGATCAAATAGATTCTTCTGTTGTACATTCAAATCAGTTAGAAAAAGCTGTATCTCAAAATGTAGAGACTTGTGGTTAAACACTGAATATTACATCCCGAGACACTCATATGTGGCAATCTTTGATCTTTTATTATGAGCATTACCTACTAAAATATATTACACTCACACACACACTCACTCACACACACACTGACTCACTCACTCACTCACTCACTCACTCACTCACTCACTCACTCACTCACTCACTCACTCACTCACTCACTCACACACACATATATTTGCTTTAACAACAAATTTCACATTTTGCGCGATGACGTGTCACAAATTGAAACCACTTCCCAAAAGTATCAGTTGTAAGAATGAGTGGAATGTACTAGGTTCAGGACACCTTCATCCGTAAACAAAATCTCCAAGATTTGAACTAAAATGCCACTTTGAGATGAAAACCAACAGCTGTGACCTATTTTCCCACATGTTATTATTAAGATGATTGCATCAACGTATCTGTTTATTACGCTAACGGAAGCTGAGTTGGAAGGGGGGGGGGGGGTGATCAAAGCGATTGCTTCTAAATTTACTTCGTTTGCGATCATGCCTCATTCAGACCAGAATCCCGGACTCTCTTATGAAGACTTCTATCTGATTCCGTGGTCCGGGTGGATCGTATAGAGTTTTTCTTCCAGGGAGGTGGTCGTGAGCCACATTGACCTTGTCAGGCTTGTCTGTCATGTTGGGATCAGTTCTATTCCCGGTAGCGTTAAGAGTTTTTATTTCTTTCCTAGCGGATGTGGAGAATGACTTGTAGAGGGAATACAAGCCTAAACGTGTTCATTACCTGCTGACTAAACTGGTCCCTGGCGCTCATTCATTAAGTAATCAATTCCATAAGTCCACGTCACTCCTTCGGATGAATGAGATGGGAGTTGAGA